>CM076570.1:1629872859-1629989087 GCA_034641835.2 Pinus albicaulis
GATAAATATATATTATTATTGATAAAGATGAGATGATTACAATGGGGAATCACCGAGGCTGTAAATATAGCCTCAAAGTGTCCCTTGGTGAAGAGGCATGATCTTTGATCATGCCCTTTCACTTAATAAAACCTAATATAACTATATCTAACTAATAATTAATAAAATATACATAACATTGCTCCTCTCTTAAGATGCTTTGTCCTCAAAGCATACATAATGATGGGTGTTGCTGGCGAAATGCTTCAGACTCCCAAGATGCTTCTTCAATGGGCAAGTCCTTCCACTTGATTAAATATTCCGTAATAACACGAGAGCGCAGCTTCTTATCACGGGTAGATAGGATACCTTCGGGCTCTAGAACGAGCTTGCCTTCATCATCCAAAATGGGAAGTGTTGTTTGGGGCAACTGATGGTTACCCAGTGCCTTTTTTAAGCAGGACACATGGAAAACATTGTGAACACGACTGGTATCGGGAAGGTTCAACCCATAAGCGACTTGACTGATCTTTTTAATAATTTGATACGGACCATAAAACTTTGGAGCTAATTTATTTTTTCCTTTTTGTCTTAGGGACAACTGCTTGTATGGTTGAAGCTTGACAAACACCCAGTCTCCAACTTCAAATGATCTCTCAGTGCGATTACGGTCAGCTTGTTGCTTCATACGATTCTGTGCAACACTCAAATTTTCTTTTAGAATTTGGACGACCTTTTGGTGTTCTTCTAGTTGATTTTTCACTGCTGGTAAATTTGTTTGAACTGAAGCAAAATCTTTCCGCCGGAGCCAATATCCTGCATGGGGCACACACATACAAATTAATGTTGTCCAGTGTATGGTAAAAATGAGAATCATAGTTTTAAAAAACGGCCAATTCGAATCGGACCGAGCCTGGTCGTAGGGCCATTGGGCTTGCGTCCAGGCCGAGGGGACAAGCAGCCGATTGGCCGGTTTATTCTGCGAGCCGGGCACAGTCGGCAAGGCCATGAAGCTTCTGAGGTCCGACCAGGGGACAAGAAACGACGGTTAGGCGGGTTTGTTCTTGTTAGGCTCGATGACTCGGCGGAAATGGCAGTAGAACACAATCCCGTTAACTAGGCCGAGCCAATTCCGCCGACAGGGTGGGCCCAAGAAATCGATTTTTATGGACTTGAAACCGAATTTTAGTCTGCGGGTAGGCTTTGTTTGAGGTTTCTAAAGAGTTGTGGAGTTGGTTTTGGAAATGACTTCATGGTAATGTTAAATTCTTGAAATGGGAAGGATGATGTTAATGGTTTAGATGAGGATGATGTTTTGAATTCCATCCTCCATTAGTGTATTAAAACCCTATATTGTATCTCATGCTTTTATGATCACATATTGTTCTTGGTCATTGTCACTAACATCATGTCATCAAGGTACATAGAGGGATTGGTGCTCTTGATTAAATACGAGTTCCATGCCCTAATACATGACAAAATTCGATGGAAACATTGCAATAACCCAATCCTGAAATCCTGAAAAACTGATAAGTCTGCTGGATTTTGAATAAGACCTAAAATTCTACTTTCTCCATATGAAATCCAATGAGGTTGGAACCACTCTCAAACATCCTGAGTCATTTCATGGTAATGTTAAAAATTTAAGTAAAAGAATGAAAATGAAGATTAAGGAGAATTCCTTTTACTTAAATTTTTAACATTACTATGAAATGATTCAGGATGTTTGAGAGTGGTTTCAACCTCATTGGATTTCATATGGAGAAAGTAGAATTTTAGATCTCATTCAAAATCCAGCAGACTTATCAGTTTTTCAGGATTTTAGGATTGGGTTATTGCAATGTTTCCATCGAATTTTGTCATGTATTAGGGTATGGAACTCGTATTTAATCAAGAGCACCAATCCCTCTATGTACCTTGATGACATGATGTTAGTGACAATGACCAAGAACAATATGTGATCATAAAAGCATGAGATACAATATAGGGTTTTAATACACTAATGGAGGATGGAATTCAAAACATCATCCTCATCTAAATACCCTAGAATCCACAAACCTAAAAATTAGGGTTTCATATGTGAGCTAGGGTTTTCCATGAGCCATCTAGGGTTCTTATTCAAATTAAACCCTCCATCAAAAGAGCCTTAAAACAAATAAAAATAAATAAATGCATTACACATTACCTTGCAAACGTATGTATACAAGATCTCGGCTTCCTTAAATTATGGAGGGCCTTAGAACTGTCCTTTATAATGATGTGCCTCTAATTCTAGGACAAGTCCTCCTCACGATCATTGATAGGATACCACCCTTCTAGTTGTAAATGAAGTCACCTTTTAAGTCCTCATAATCCAGTGACCACAATGTCAAATGCCGAATTTTTCTTTAGATTAGGGATTTAACTTTCTTCGGAACAATGAGAATAAAAAATTCATAACAAGGATGCACTGTCAAGAGAAACAGAAGAAAAATACCCTTCAATTCTACTTGAGCAAAGAAGTCCTCCATAATTGCTTCAAACGAGGGGCAGAAATACCTTGTTTATACTTAGAATCAAGCCTTCAAAGTAATGTACAAAGATGTCGTGAATTGATCCACGTTAAATTCTCAACGTAGATAGGAAACTTAATAACTCGGTCTGAAGGCTATTGTGGCTCAATTGCAAATGCTTTCTTATTTGAAGAAAAACACAATGAAACCCTCTTCAATCAGGTCACAGAACTTAACACTGTAGGTTTAATCCACGGTTCTTTATATGCTTTGAATTACCACAAGCCTTCTAGAGGGTTGATGTCTTGTCGAAAGGAGTCACCTGTGACATTGGTTATGTTTTTTGTTTTGATCTCTATATCATCATCCTGTATTGGACAGTGCACTAGGTGCAATTTTGATATAATGGATATATTCATAAGCCTACTTTGATCATATGTTGTCTTTTGTGACTTATCTATATTGTAATGCTTTGTGTTTGGAAACATGAATAAAAATCTTTAAATTTATGTTTTTGTACAAAAAAATTAATATTTAATGTATTTTTTACAAAAACCAAGTCATTGAAACCGAGTCGACCGAGTCATTACCAATTCGGAGTCATTACCGAGTCATTACCTCGGCACAGTAGTGACCAAATTTCATTTTTTAGGATATTGAGTAGGAGTATACCACTGAGGTGCAAGATGCAACCATTGGACCCTTGTTTAGCTATAAAGCCAGCATAACACGGTGATGGCTTCCAAACATTTATTAACAACCTCTTGTTTGCCCATCTGTTTGAGGTGATAGTGAACTCATGTTGAGGTGAGTTCCTACATGGTTGAACAATTCCTTCCAAAAGTTTCCTTTAAATTTGGCATCACATCACTAAGGAATAACTTTCGGAAAGCGAGTGTAGTTTATAAATATTGTTTCGAGAATATCCTCATGTTTGGCACCACGGTACGACTTTTTTTTTTAATAGCGATAAAGTGAGCATATTTAGTGAGTCTATCTACTACAACGAAGATCTTATCCTTTCCCTCCGTCCCCGAGTAATCCTTCAATAAAATCCATCAATATTTCGGTAGGTAGCGGTGTGGATGGCCGCTGTGCAGAAGGTGGAGATAGTGATAACCACGACTGATTGACAGGTAATTTGATAACAAACGTGTCGGAGGACGAGTAGCGGTGCAAGGAGGTAGGTTATATGTGGAAGTGACGGCGAAAGAGCAGCGTTATATGTGGAAGGAAGCCGCAGGAGGGAAGAGGTGGTAACGGGAAATGGAGAGGAGGGCCGCCGCTTGTGAGAGATGGCCACACAGGGTTTGGGGGACCGCGAAGGGTGAGGTGAGGTGGATAGGTGCGTGGAGTGATAAGGGGAATGGAGAGTGTGGAGTGAGCCGAATTGAAAGGATAAACTGTGAGGTGAGGTGGGTACAGTATGGGGAGAGAGTGAGGGACGTAAGGCCAAGAGTGAGGGGGAATTGGTAGGGTTGTAAAAAATTTATTTATTTATTTATTTACGTGTGGGAATTGAGTTGGTGAGTGAAGGTAGAGGGGGGGTGAGAGAGTAGAGGGGGTTGGGTAAAAATATGCAAAATATTTTTTTTTTAAACAAATGTTGTTGTTCACAAACACTTGATTAAAAAAAATCTGCAATTTTGGAATTTCCTTGTAATTCCTTAATTCTGGGTGATCACACAGATCCCAAAGAGCGATGTCCAAAGAGCGATGGCTGCGATACCAATGGAGCAATGTAAAAACTGCGCCCGAACGCGCCACGCGCTATTATTATTGATAAAAAGATGAGATGATTACAATGGGGAATCAAGATCTTTAAATATAGCCTCGAAAGTGTCCCTTGGTGAAGAGGCATGATCTTTGATCATGCCCTTTCATAATAAAACCTAATATAAGCATATCTAACTAACAATTAATAAAATATACATAAGGTGACAAGCTAATACATCAAGATTCAACACACAACCCACAAGATTCATACAAACGCAAAAGAAGTAGTTCATAAGCATATGCGTAAGTTAAACAACATAAATTGCAAATACAACAAGAATAGTCCTAATATATCTACAACATATGCATGAAAGCGTGTTGACTCTCAGTTTTATTAAAAGTTATAGTTCCAATCATACATACACCATTGACAAACCACTTGCCCCAATAGTGGAACGTGAAGTCTACAACACCTGATCCTCCAAATAAGTACAATCCCTCTACACTACGAAGAAGCCAAGGCTCTCACAAAAATTCCAAGCTCTCCCTAAGCCTAAGCCTAGCCAAAAGTGCTGACCTTCAAAAGCTCATATATGAGTGATGTAACGTGGTACGTACGTAATGTTCTATACTTAATGCAAATTTACTAATCTTCTAGGGCCCAATACAATATAGCAATCACATAAACATGAAAGTAAATGGAGGAACATACCAATAGATCAACAGAAGACAAGCCAATAAAATAGATCAGATTTACATATCTTCTTGTCCAGCAAATATGTAGAATAGTGTGCGTTACGGCAGTCAATAGGATGCTTCAACCAGCAAAGTCTTTCTCAGGTCAGCCAACCCTCCAAGTGTCACACACACGTCCCTCAAAGACAGCTCATCAAAAGTCAACATAATTCAACAAAAGAATCCCACATCCAGATTTCCGGCATCATCCATATTTCCGACATCCAGATTTACACCATCATCCATATCTGCGTCAAAATTTACGACATCCATTTCAGGCATCATCAAGATTTACGGCATCCATTTCCGGCATCATCAAGATTTACGGCATCCATTTCCAGCATCATCCAGATTTACGACATCTATTTACAGCATCCATTTCCCGCATAATCTAGATTTACGGCATCCGGATTTATGGCATCCATATTTACACGTGGGAGAGAGAGAAGCATCTTCTAGGCTGAACGAACCAATCAGATCATGAGGAATGTGTGTGTTGAGATGATGATGAAATGACCTCCAAATCTCTCCAATTTATATCCATCTGTGAGGGTGTGTGACACATCTGTTGGGCTCTCAAGCCTACATTACAAATCTGGCCGACCTTGCACATAAGTGCAATAAATTCAAAATAAATGTTCTGCTCATCCGAACAAGATGATCTTTAGATCAATCTTGCACCTCTCCAAAAGAGGAATCCAATAAAAATATTGGCATCATCATCTGAGCAATACAACATGGGGTTTGGACCTAGTTGCCCAAAATTAACACTCCCTCTCAACTAAGGAGAACTCCATCCACCAGTGCCATCCAAATATCATGCGTCATCCCACCGTAGCTTGCTTTGCTGGCTTCTTTATTTCAAACAGTGAGTCACAAAGACATCACTCCCAGTTGACCTGAAGTCAGCTCAGAGGTTTGAAACCTCTATAGGACTCAAAGGAGTCTCATACTAACCCGAAATTAGTTTAACTGACCCGAAGTCAATTAGAGGTCCAAAACCTCACTTGGACTCAAAAGAGTCATATACTAACCTGAAGTTAATTTAACTATCCCGAAGTCAGTTGGAGGTCCAAAACCTCAATTGGACTCAAAAGAGTCATATACTAACCCGAAGTTAGTTGGAGGTCGGAAACCTCACTTGGACTCAAAAGAATCATATACTAACCCGAAGTTAGTTTAATTGACCCAAAGTCAGTTGGAGGTCCGAAACCTCACTTCGACTCAAAAGTAATGAAGTTAGTTTAACTGATCCGAAGTCAGTTGGGGGTCCAAAACCTCCACTTGGACTCAAAAGAGTAATAAAGTTAGTTTAATTGACCGAAGTCAGTTGGAGGTCCGAAACCTCACTAGACTTGATCCCAGATCAAGTGGTTGGACACTTGCCATCCTAGACACAGAGAGTACGGAAATCTCTGATGCATCCATCGGTCTTGCTATTGGTCTCTATTCACATTTCCCAATTGGCCAAGATGAGAGGTACTTCCCATGAGTCTGAAACTCCATGGGTAGGATGCATGCGGGGCACAGATCAAAGAGAGGTGAACTAACTCAATATCATCACGGTGGGGCAGAAGCACACCAACAAGGTTCGGCAAGCCTAGCCCTGTGTTTGCTTATAGCTCCAAGAAGCCATCCCCAAGCCCCTGGAGCTCCCAGAGCTTATCGTCCAACTCAAGCAAGACCCTCAGAATAGGGTCGTTCCACGATTCCAAGATTCTCTCGGAAGTTTAGGAACTTGACCTTCCCCAAGGGCTTAGTGAGAATATCCGCGACCTACTCATCAGTTCCTATATGATTGAGCCTTATGGCGCCTCACTATACCATATCCCAGATAAAATGGTACCTGATATCAAAATGCTTGGATCGATCGTGGCACACAGGATTCTCTGACAAACAAATCCCACTCTGGTTATAACAAAGGATAATGATGGTATCTAGCACATGCCCGAACAACACACTGAAGAGCTTTTGCAACCAAATAGCTTCATAACAGGCCATACTCGCTGTAATGTATTCAGCCTCAGCAATGCTCAAAGCCACAGACTTTTGTTTCCTACTCATCCAAGATATCGAAGCAACACCAAGTGAAGCAGCATCCAGATGTGCTCTTGCGATCCACCACACTGCCAGCCCAATCGGCATCAGTATATCCATGGAGTCTCAAACTCCCAGCAGTGTATCTCAGCCCATGGTTTATCCTGCCCTGAAGATATCTCAAGAGATTCTTAGCACCAACCCAGTGAATGTGATGAGGATCAACCATGTGTTGACTCAAAGTGTTCACTGCAAAACATATTGTTATGTATATTTTATTAATTATTAGTTAGATATAGTTATCTTAGGTTTTATTAAGTGAAAGGGCATGATCTTTGACACCATGAGGCTATATTTAAAGCCTCGGTGATTCCCCATTGTAATCATCTTTCTTCTTTTATTGATAATAATATATACTTATAAAGTTTACCAGAGTTTTTACACTCCATTGGTATTAGAGCCATCGCTCTTCGGGATCTGTGTGATCACCCAGAATTAAGGAATTACAAGAAAATTCTAGAATTGCAGATTTTTTTTAAAACCAAGTGCTTGTGGGCAACAACATCTGTTATATATATATATATATATATATATATATATATATATATAAAATCACAAGAGAGAAGGAAAGTCAACATGAAGGGGGAAATAAATTAAAAAGAAAAAGAAAAAAGAGATATATATAAAGAAGTAAAAAGAAATAAGGAAGAGTAATTGCTCGTGGTTTACAAGCTCGTGGTTTTGGAGCCCATGGTAATTGCCCATGGTATTAAAACCCATTCACCCTTTTCAAAACAACGTGACTTTTAAAAACAACGTGACTTTTCAAAGTTAACAAATTTTTTCCCCATATATATATATATATATATATAATTCAAATAATAAAATAACAATAATAATTATTATTATTATTATTTAAAATATATATATATATATAATAATTATTATTATTATATTATTATTATTTATAAAAAATTAATTAATCAATTAATACCTATGTATAAAAATGTCCTTAAAAATATTCCCCACCTCATACACGTTCAATGTCTTCATCGATGTCGATGGCCGAATTCTAGAAGAAATTGGTGGATCTCGAGAAACAAATCAATAATAATTCCGAAGAATTTGGAAAAAGATTAGTCAATCTTAAAGGTACAGTTGCAGGACACTCCAACGACATCAAAAAGGTTCATGACACGACAAATCGAATAGAAAGACAAATGTGGCTAAATCATCATGAGACCACAGAACTCTTCAATAAGCTAAATGATAAGATAGATAAGTTAAGTCACACACAACCTCCAATATTCCCAAATTTCGAACATAATCAACTGAAAAATTCAGCTAATTTAGATCATCATCATGAATATAACATGTTTGAAGAAGAGCAATTAAATGAGGTTGAATTGGGAATCAGCTCACATGAAAGCTATAGTGTTGAACCACCTAGAAGTAGAGACTCTGAGATCAACAATGAAAATTATAGAGTTGAGAAACCAAGAGAAGAAAATGCAACTCAATCCACTAATAAAGCCAGTAATGCAGCAACAGAAGTTATTGATAACGTTTATATAAATGAAAATCCAATGGCAGAAAAAGAAACAATGTTGGTATTCAACGTGACTGCTATCACAGATGCAACAACAGACATAGTCATTGAAAATGAAAGAAACCATGAAAATACAGATGCTTATAAACAACAAAATGTTTCATCCCCGGAATTGAAAGAAAAATGTGAAGAGACAAACACATCCAAAGCCACTGATACAGTTCCAAAAGCTGTTGAGGCCCTTGGTGATGAAGCAGATATGGTTGTTAAGAATGAAGCATTTGATGATGAGGAGAAGTTGCATCGAATGATAATTGTTGGTAACTTACCTCTAAATCTAAAAAGGAATCACGAAAAATCACCAAAAGAACAAGGAATAGTTAGGAAACACGAAAAAGTCTTCCAAGACTTGCCAATAAAAATGCCTCCTAATAAGGAACATGAACATCCAATAGAAGTCAAGAAAGGACCCGACCCTGTCAATATCAAATCTTGTCGCTATCCACATCACCAACAGATGGAGCTCGAGAAGATGCTTCACGATCTTTTTAAAATGTGGGAAGCAAGAGCCCACCGCTCAAGAAACCCAGGCATTCGTCAACATTGTCCATCGTTACGTATGCTTTGAGGACAAAGCATATTTAAGAGAGGGGAAATGTTATGTATATTTTATTAATTATTAGTTAGATATTGTTATCTTAGGTTTTATTAAGTGAAAGGGCATGATCAAAGATCATGCCTCTTCACCAAGGGACACCATGAGGCTATATTTAAAGCCTCGGTGATTCCCCATTGTAATCATCTTTCATCTTTTATCAATAATAATATATACTTATAAAGTTTACCAGAGTTTTTACACTCCACATGTCTGGACAGGAGTTCACTAAAAACATCAATGACCCTACGAGTTGACGATACTAGATAGGATTTCCCAATGCGGGCCCAGCAACATTTCCACACAACTTCTTGAAGTTGAGTTCCATCGATGTCGACACGGCCTTACAGTGCACCATACCAAATCTCTCTAGAAGCTTCACAATATATTTTCCTTGAGAGAGGAAAATCTCGCCAGGTCTCTGCCAGACCTCCAAGCCTGGGAAGTAATGCATCAATCCTAGGTTTTTCATCTCGAACTCGGAAGCGAGCTCCCTCTTACACTGATGAATGAGAGGGTCAGCACCTGTCAGAAAGAGATCGTCCACATAGAGAACCAAAAGGAGAGGCTCTTCTCTATCAACCTTGAAGTAAAGGTTCCCATCATCATTACTTCGAGTGAAGCCCAAATTCATCAAGTAGCTATCTATCCTCTCGTACCAAGCCCTGGGGGCTTGCTTCAACCCATAGAAGGCTTTCATCAACCTGCATACATGAGAGTCTTTATCCTGGACTTTGAAACCCAGAGGTTGCTCCACGTACACATCTTCCTTTATCGAACCATGCAAAAAAGCGGTCTTCCCATCCATCTGATGGAGACTCCATCCTTGTGTTGCAGCAAGGGCAATAATAGATTGGTTGGTGGTATAGTGGGCCACAAGTGCAAATATATCATCATAATCTATGCCTTCCTTTTGAGAGAAGCCTCAGCAACGAATCTTGCCTTGTACTTTTCAGCACTACCATCAGATCCATGCTTGATTTTATAGAGCCATTTCGAGGTGACAACAGCTTTGTCCTCCGGTCTCGAGACCACATCCCAGACATCATTCTTCATAATGGACTTGTACTCTTCGTCCATAGCATCCTTCCAAACTTGATGCTTTACGGCTTCTTCAAATAATCCAGGCTCAGATTGTACGATAGTACTCATGGCTGCTAGATACCCTTGGTATATATTCGGCTTCTTGCTTTCTTTGAATGTCCCCCCTGGGGCCATATGTCTCTTGATATCCTCGAGAATATCCCTAAGCCATGAGGGTCTTCTCTTCATTGAAAGAGGTGGATCAATAGGGTCCATCGGTCCTTCGACATCGGGCATCATCTCATCATTCGACTCTTCCTGCTTCCATGTTCTTTCATAATTGTCTTCTTTGGAGCTAGGAATGTTTATCACTTTCCTGAGGGAAGCATCTTTATCGAAGGTGACATCGTGGCATATCTCCACTTCTCTTTGACCAGGCACATAGATTCTATATGCCTTTGAAGTTTCACTGTAGCCCACAAACATTCCCTTCTTTCCAGAAGCATCCAGCTTGCTTCTCTTCTCTTTCAGCACATGAAAGTAAACAGGACAACCAAAAACTCTAAAATGAGAACCATTAGGTTTCTTACCAAAGAAGACTTCTTCGGGAGTTTTAAAGTCCAGAGCAGAATTCGGGCATCAATTTTGTACGTACACAACAGTGTTCACAGCTTCTCCCCATAGAAACTTCGGAAGACCTTGGTCACATAGCATGGCACAGGCAACTTCCACAATGGTCCTATTCTTTCTTTCAGCAATGCAATTTTGCTCAGGAGTATACACAATTGTGGTCTCCCTCTTAATGCCAGCTCCTCTACAAAAGTCATTGAACTTGTTTGACTCGTACTCTATGCCACTATCGGTCCTCAAAATATTGATCTTCTTTCCTGTTTGATTTTCCACCAAGGCCTTGAAGGTACGAAACCATTTGAATGCTTCGTCCTTCTTCTTCAAGAAATATATCCAAGTCTTGCGAGAGAAGTCATCTATAAACGTCATGTAATAAGAAAATCCTCCCAAGGATGTCACAGGCAGCATACCAGATAAGTCAGAATGTATCAATAGCAATACATCAAATGTCTTTGTGACACTTGAGGGGAAAGGTCCCCTTGTATGCTTTCCTTGGACACAACCCTGACATACACCTTCATGATCATTCTTGAATTCAGGCATCCCAGACACCACTTTCCTTGCTTCGAGAAGGGCTTTGTAATGAAGGTGTCCAAACCTCCGGTGCCATAACTCAGTTTGACAAGTTGTATCACATGACATAGCCCTTAATGGACTTCCTCCAACCTGTTAGAGTGTATCAACTCTAAAACCAATAGTGAGAGCTTCCTTCAAGTTCTTCTTTCAGTCTCAGTGAAGTCCTCCAAGAGCAATGAGGACGAGCTCTCGATCAACTACTTCTTCTCCTGTGGCAAGGAGACCATTCCTGATTTTTGTGAGCCTAATAAAATATGATGGAGGCTCATGAATCTTCCCCTGCACATAGTCCATGACATCTTGATCTTCTAATGCCAAATCCAAGGACATCTTCCATGCATGATAATCAAACTTGTCAGTCAACTTATCATCAGACCATTGGTCCTTGACAAGACTCCTTCTTCGATGATTGCTTTTCACACTATCTTGGGCTTTGTCTTCACCTCATCGCTGATTCCATGTAAATTTTCGATAGACAGAATGTTCTATGCTTAATGCAAATTTACTTCAATCTTCTAAGGCCCGATACAATATAGCAATCACATAAACATGAAACTAAAATGTTAATAAAACATACCAATAGATCAACAGAAGACAAGCCAATAAAATAGATCAGATTTACATATCTTCTTGTTCAGCAAAGATGTAGAACAGTGTGCGTTACGGCAGTCAACAAGATGCTTCAACCAGCAAAGCCTTTCTCAGGTCAGTCAACCCTCCAAGTGTCACACACACAGCCCTCAAAGACAGCTCATCAAAAGTCAACATAATTCAACAAAGGAATCCCACATCCAGATTTCCAGCATCATCCATATTTCGGCATCCAGATTTATGGCATCATCCATATTTACGACATCCAGATTTACAGCATCTATTTTCGGCATCATCTAGATTTACGACATCCATTTCCGGAATCATCAAGATTTACGGCATCCATTTCCAGCATCATCCAAATTTACGGCATCCATTTCCGACATCATCCAGATTTACGACATCCAAATTTACGGCATCCATTTCCGACATCATCCAGATTTACGGCATCCATTTTCGGCATCATCCAAATTTACGACATCCATTTCCGACATCATCCAGATTTATGGCATCCGGATTTATTGCATCCATATTTACAACATCCATAGGAGAGAGAGAGAAGCATCTTCTAGGCTAAACGAACCAATCAGATCATGAGGAATGTGTGTGATGAGATGATGATGAAATGACCTCCAAGTCTCTCCAATTTATATGCATCTATGAGGGTGTGTGACACATCTGTTGGGCTCTCAAGCCTACATTACAAATCTGGCCGACCTTGCACATAAGTGGAATAAATTCAAAATAAATGCTCTGCTCCTCCACTCAAGATGATCTTTAGATCAATCTGCCACCTCTCCAAAAGAGGAATCCAATAAAAATATTGGCATCATCATCTGAGCAGTACAACATGGAGTTTGACCTAGTTGCCCAAAATTAATAGTTACGAGGATATATTTATAACAAAGGGGGGTGACTCTTCACATGCCCCCTTTGTGACTCTTGGACTCCCCTCATGACTCTTCAACTTCTTTACAAAATGACTCATTACATTACATTATGACTCTTCACATTCCAATATGGTCACTTAGAATTTCACTTTTACAAATAATTACAAATAATATTACATTTTCCACTCATACCCATATGGGACAAAATAGGGTAGAGACAACTTGACAATCGAACAAGACAAAATACTATCATGCTTGAGTTTGGGTGAAATCAAGCTCAGCAACTTCTACTTGATGCTTCTAGGTCACATATTGATGCCAAGCTCGGTATTGTGTGATGACATCCCCACACTGCGTGGCCATGTCTGGCTAGAAGCGAACTCTAGCCTCCATAGCATCCAGTTCTCATCTGGACTGAACCATCGATGTAGTTTTGCGTGTTATGTCTATTCAACTCTAAGTCCTCCTTGGTGGTGATCTGTTTCAATTGCTCCAAGTACTCATCGATCTCCTGCCTGGCTTGGCGTTTGCGTTTAGCTTCGGTGAGTAAGCCAACTGATGGGATCTTGTGGGTTCTCACCATGAAATCCAAACTGTCGTATATTCGTACATATGAGACCTGAATAGGTCCAATGAAAGAGACTAGTTGCTTGTTGTTCTGGATCAACATCCGAACCCTTGTTTTCTCCAACTCTGCCTGCGGCTTCATTTTCTTCACCAAGGTGAGCGATACCCCCTTGGATTGCATTGTCCACTCATGCACAGCGGTGATGGCAGCTTGCACATTACGAAGGATCTTGAAAAATTCTTAGCTTTGTTGCAAGCTATGCAAGAGGACAACTGCCTAATGTACGGTCATGAGCTCCTACATAGTATCTCCAAGTTTTGATACTTCAGCAAGTATCGCTACTCTCATTTCCTCCAAGTAGACCTGTGTGAAAACTGCAATTTGTGTCGTTGCATGGAGTTGTTTTATCCCTTACCAGGCAACCTTAAATTCTGTACTAACTACTTATTGTCGGTCGTCAAATACTGGGTGTTAGATCTCGCCGCACCTGTGAAGGCCAAGTTGGCTTCGGCAATAGCGATTGGATTCCTACTCGTGTCCGCCACTATCATCCTCTCTCACGAATGCAAGTGATGCATGAGCATCCGGAAAACACTTTATTCGTGCTTGTACAATCCTCTTCTGGAGTTCATCATATGACATATTGTACACATCCATTACCAAATCATCATCAAGAGGCACTATGTCCCCTTCCTCGCTCGGGCCTAACTCTGCTGCTGGAGGTGGTGGAGTCTGAATGTTGACCTGTGGTGCACTAGGCATCAGGTCCACATCTTCATCGTGCGGCTTAGGCTCCAACTCCATATCTGCAACTTCAATCTGTTGAGCATTCTCCCGATCCTCCATCTGTTCGCTCTCTCCCTCTGTTGTTGGTTGGTTATGTTCCTACTCCTCAACCTGTATGGGTGTCGTTTCTTCCACTATGGCACATTGCCTTCCTTCTTCCTGCTTTTGCTTCTCCTCTTGTTCCTTCATCCTTTGCTCCCATTCTTCCCTCAATTCTTGTTTTGCTTTATGTGCTCTCAATTCTACTTCTTGAAAGCTCTGCTTTTCTCTCTTTCTCCATTCTGCTCTTCGTTGCCTCTGCTTTCTCTTTACTTATGCTACCAAAGCTGCTTTTGTGAGAAGTGGATATGCTTTCATCTTCCAGCCTTATTCTTCCTCTGTTCTGTCAGCAACCTTTCTCTTTCCCTTGTCTTGTACCGGGTTATTGCCTTATGTTGTTGTTTCTTCTAGAGTTGTTGTCTTTTGTGGAGCGGCCTGTGAAGTCCCAGCTATATTGATCGGCTCGCGGGGTCTTAAGGCACTGTAGCAATTCTTCCATGGATCCTCCTCTAGCCAATGAAATGCCTTGTTGACCCAATTGTAGTAAATTCTCGCACAGTGGTATTTGCAAATTCCCCTCGGATCATACGGATTGAAGTCTTTTGTACCAAACTCAAACTTTACTATGGCTTTTGCTTCGGTATCTACAACTTTGAGATTCTTAATCTTGTATAATCCGATCTGCAAAGGAAGAGTCAGCCATGGTGCTTTCTTCTTGCTATGCAGTGTTGTTGACAACCCTGTGGCAAGATGAAATGACACTTCTTGCATGACAAGCTTGTCGGTGGCATACCTTGGCAAAAGATGTGGCAGCTTTAATCCGTCGAACACTCTAATAAATGCGCCATCGAGTAAGGAAAACCAATCTATGATCTCTGATATTGCCTCCATTGCTCCTCGAGACATGCAAGGTGGGTCTTGCTCAAAGATAATCTTGTATAGCGGAATGATGAAGTGATCAGTTAGTTATTCCATAACTCATCTATGGTTGCATTCCAAAAGCAGCTTACAATAGATATGCATGGCAGTTTCTCGTGGTGTCCATGTCCAGTTCATGCAAGGAAATTGATTTTGTGCACAAATTGCATCCAAGAAGAATGCAGACATATGAAACCTTGCTTGCTCACCATTGGGGGGATCCTGGGCCTGTGCTACATGGGCTCTCAACTAATGAGCCAACAAATCTGAGCAGTTGAATGGCTTCCCCTCGTTCAGTAAGATTTCCCACCCTTCAGGGAAGCTCTTCGTGCTTTGTTGACCTTATATTCCGCAAGCTAAGATGACCAAGAGTTGGTAGGCCTTCCTGAGTGACTTTGTCTTGTATGAATGGGTGGGTGTATGTCGAAACTTAGATGGCTCCTTCACCCAGCCTCTAACAATATCCTTTGTGCTCACATAGTTGTGGGTGGCATAGAAGAATGAGTCCATGAGCTTTATTGGCTCGAGAAGATGATACATGCGTTGATAATCCTCTACCAGAAAGGTAGCAAGCTCTTGTCTGCTGGCACTGCTCAATGTCATAATTTTTTCATCAATGTGCGAAACAATCCAACTGATGGCATATGCACACAGGAAGGTTGGATATCTACATGCAACCTTATATAATCATGACCGCTGGACAATGAGATATACCTTCTGATCTTCAAGATTTGCCTCGAAGTCCTTTGAAAGAGCATCTTTAACCAACTGCCATGTAAGTGTTTACTCCTTTTCTATAAACGGTTGATGTCCGCATATACTGGCAATTTAACTGGCGCTTGCTCAACTGCGTCCCCAGTATTGCTTCCAGTAGTCTCTTTTGAAACATCTCTCTTTGGTGCCATAGTAACAGTGACTAGTGGGGAGAGGCACTCAACAACTGTGGTACCTGTGGGACAGAAAAGGCACTCATGGCAAGCAAACATCAGTGTTTTTCAAATCTACTTTCAAGGCATGTTCAAGTAGCAAACCGGTAAACTAGAGAGAAGGATTGTGTAATTTTCATCAGCAAGAGGGACTAGCTACACAGTCCCAACAACGAAGGATGAAGCTTGTGGCTTGAAAATGCAAAATGCATAGTTCAGCCTAGGCAGTGTACAGGGAGAGACGGCGCATTGCGCAGTCTCAGTGGCCAGGGAAGCAGGTTGAGCCCTGGAATTGCGCAATTTGTAGTTGGGCCAGCCTGTACTGCGCACTGCACAGTTCTAGAGGCCAAGCTCTCGACTTGATCCTTAGGATTGCACAGTGCCCTGCTGGGCAAACTGAAAACCAGCCAAGGAAAGTGTGAAATTGCCCAATGGAATTGTGAAAAACGAGCAGATCAAAGTGATGTTGAGAGCTTGAGTGCATATCTGACTAAGTATGATTGAATCAATGTAAATCAAGTGCAGAAACAGAATAGACGAGAAGAAAACCAAATTGGTGAGGAGAGTCGCCATAACAGTGACCGTCGGTGCAAAAACCAATAAACCAATGCAACATTTGTGAAAGGCAAACAACAACTTGAAACAAAACATCTACAAGCTAAAACATGTTAAAATGCAACCATGTATAAAGAGAAATAAGCAAAACAGCACTCACACAAACAAAACGACAAAAGGCGACAAAACAGCAGTAAAAGGTGATAAAAACGAAACTCAACCAGAAAAGTTGCGACGACCACACCGAAGGTTCCTTCATCTCCTTGGGAATGTTAAAGCTCAAAGATCAAGTGCGCAAATGAGCTCTAGAGGTGTCGACTAAATAGATTTGAGTAAATTAGGGTTTATGATGTGCATGCCTAAAATCAAGGAAAAAGCGACACATGGCGAAAGTTTCTAAAAATAGCAAATGTGCCTCCTTCGGAATACTAAAAATGGATCTGTATTTTTTAGGGATTCCTTTTTTTTACTTTTCCAAAAAAACTTGTCATGCACGCTGGCGAGAAAGATTGCGCAATGTTGGGGAATTGGGCAACTTTCCGACTCAGTGCATTGCGCAATTGCTAAGCTCAGTGAGGAATTGCGCAGTTTGTAGGCTCAATGTTGGTTTGCCTTCCATGACTGCACAGTTTCTGAGCTCAAGGCTGACGGTCAGTCTAAATTGCACAATTCCATTCATCAAGGTTGCTTGCCCTAAAGGATTGCACAATTTCTGGAGGCAAGCCCAGAACTATTGTGCAACCAAGTCAGGAGGTTAGCTTGTGACTTAGAAATATTAGCTAAGTGTGAAAACAAGTGAACACAAGCACAGATGGGAAGGATAAGTCTCAATCACAGCATGAATAATTGATAGCATTGCAAGATAAGCTCTTGTGAGAATAAGGTTAGGCTTCAAAATCTAGGCATAGGCAAAATTTTGGAGAGTGGTTGTAGCCCCACTACAACACCCAAGAAAACCCACTACGAGGAAAAACTCAGCAACCCTTTCAATAGAGAAATTCTTCATGTTCAATAAGAGACGCACCTAGACCTATGGTCAAACCTGGTCTTCTCATCCAGGTCTAGTCACCCAAACTGATCCTGCACTTCATTTTGCCTGCCTGATCAAGAAATTTGGGCCTCCCAGCAAATGTCCAAAAGCCCAAAATTTTGGCCCCCAGAAATTGCCGAGTAACCCAAAAAATTTCGGCCCCCAGAAACTATCGAGTAACTCACAAAATTTCGGCCCCCTTCCAACAAAATGCCCAGAAATAGTGTGAATCACAGAGAGAGACTTCTATCCACAAGTGTGAGTTCCAGAGAGAGGAGAGAGAGAAACTCGAGCTTCTTTCTTTGTCCTTCTTCGTCCTTCTTAACCTCCTTTGCTTGCCCAGAAGTTGTCTTGAGTGAGGAATGCAACTCTGCCAAATGAGGAGCTCGAGCTACTTTTATATAGTACTTTGTTTAGGGTGAATAGACATGTCACTTGGCTAGGTCAAACTTGACTTGGAGGGAAGCCAACTTGTCACTTTTTGGGGCAAAAAATTACATTTTAAAAATTCAAATTTACATATTTTAAAAGTCGCAATGGGACTTTGACTCAAGATAAACTTTCTTTCACTCAAGCATTTTAAATATGCTTTATATGATAAATATAATTATGTCAAGCTAAGAAACTGGATTCGTCCTCCCCCCTACACGTGTCTCGAATCCGTCGAATCGAACATGATTCATGTCCACTTGAAAGAATCCGATCATGTTCGTACAGGACACGATCGTGTCTCGATATGGCAAACAAGATTAGCGCGAAAAAGCGTCCCAGCCCTTATAAAATCGTGATTTCTCATTTATTTTTTCACTTTGTGTTTGTGTGTGAGTTGAGCAAGGAGCAAGGAGTAGCAATGAGTAAGGGACTGTTTTCAAGAAGATTCAGGCAACCGGTAAGTGCATTGTCTCTCTATTTTTTTGCATTTGGTTTGCATGTGCGTATGTTTTACAAATTTGGTCATTTTTGTTTATTTTTTACAGCATTCATTGCTCAATCAAGGGCAGCAAGGGGCAAAGAAAGGGAAAGAATGTCCCCATTGGAGATGCCCCTCCTGTCCCTATTTCATCAGGCTCTGCAAGTATTCCATTTATTGGAAGTGGGGTTGCAACAATAGCTTCAAATGTTGAGGGAAGACAACAACCTTAAGACCACAAATATCCATTGTGGAAATATGTCACAAGAGAGGCAAGGTCAGGCAGCAAGATGAAGGGAGGAGGCAATGTTGCTTGGAAATGCAGTTAAAGCCACAACCATTTCTTCAACACATATTAACGTGCGAAAGCTCATTTGTTGGCTTTACCGAGTTGTGGGATTGCAGCTTGTACACAAGTGTCTTTAGCAAAGAGGAAGGAAATGGAAAGAGAGGCATATGTTGGAGCGTCAAATGTGGCCGCAAAAACAAAACAAAACAGGAATGATGACCCCCTTCCATTCTTGAGGAAAAGCAACAACAAGTTCCCTTTTGAGAGTTCTAACGGGGGACAAGCAACAAAAAGAAAGGCAACTGCACTTGGTCCAATGGACAAGATTTTCTAGAAAGAGAAGCGGGAAGAGCTTGATCTCACCATTGCATATTTTTTCTATCAGAACTTCATATCCTTTAATGTTGCACAGTCACCTCTATTTATTGAGATGTGTGGAGCTCTAACTCAAGGGGCTCCATCAAGGTATGTGCAGCCTAGGTCAGAGAAGCTTGGAACCATATTGTTGACAAAGGCAAAGAAAGAGGTGGACAAAATGCTTGAGCCTATTAAATCAACATGGCCAACATCTGGGTTAGCATTGTTTGTGATGGATGGACAGATCAAGTACGACACCCACTCATCAACTTCATGGTGTCTTTCTTGAATGGTCCAATCTTCTTGAAATCAGTGGATGCACTTGGACAATACAAGGATGCACAATATATGGGTGAGTTGTTTATTAAAGTTATTGAAGATGTAAGTGTCGATTCTTGTGTGCAAATCATTACAGATAATGCACCTGTTTGCAAGGCTATTGGCATGATTGTGGAAGCTAAATATCGACAAGTATTATGGACACCTTGCATTAGCCATTCATTGAACTTAGCACTGAAATCTATTGCCTTTGATGTGCTCTGGATTGGAAGAATTATTGAGGATGCACGGCATATCTGCAACTTTATACAAAATCATACAAATTCCCTCACTATCTATAAGGAGTACACCAATCTATCATTGTTGAAGATTGCAGATACATGATTCTCCTCTTCATTCATCATGTTGAAGAGGTTGAGGGAGGTCAAGACCGCTTTGGGGCCGTGGTTATTTCATAGTTTTGGTCTTTTTGGAGAAAGACAAATCAAATAGCCTCAAAGAGAGTGAAGGACACAATGTTGGATGATGCTTGGTGGGAGAGGGTAGATCCACTTATTCAGATCATGTACCCTATCATTTCCTTGCTTCAATTTGCAAATACACACCAACCCATCCTAGAAGAGATTTATGAGGGATGGGATTCCATGATTGAGTCTGTGAGGAACATTATTTTACATAGTGAGTGCCCCGAGTATGAGACATCACCAGAGGCCTTCTTCACCACCATACACGATATTCTTGTCAACAAATGGGGCAAGAATTGCACACCTTTATATTGTTTTGCTCACTCCTTGAACCCAAAATACTATAGCCATGAGTGGTTGAATGGTGGACCTTCCCGCAGATTCCCTCCTCACATGGAAGGTGAAATCTCACAAGGGAGAAAAGATGCATTCAAGAGGATTTTTCAGGATAGGGCATCCCTGTATGAGGTGCAGGGTGCCTTTGCAGAGTTTTCCAATTGATTAGAGAGAGGGGTGCTAAGAAGCCCTATTCTTGGTGGGCAACTCATGGGGCAACAAGCCCTCCTCTATAGCAATTAGCCATGAGGCTCCTCTCTCGAGGGACTTCATCCTCTTTTTGCGAGAGGAATTGGAGCACATATGGAAAATTGTATAGTGTGAAGAAGAGCAGGCTTGAGCAGTCCAGGGCAGAGACAATGGTGTATGTGCACACCAACCTTCGTCTTATTTACAGGGAGAGAGAGGAGTGGTTGAAGGGAAAGACAAAGATGTTGGATGTCTTTCCTGATGATATGGGTTTGGACAGCAATGTTGAGTTGGCATTGGCCAACTGGGATCTCAATGAGCCAGTGCTAGAGCCATGTCATATTTGATGATGGTAATATTGTAGAGGGGTCATCCTCCACACCAACAAATGCAGAGATGACATTGGATCCAGAGGAGGAGGATGCAGCATAGGAGAGAAATGGTGACCACGATGATCATGATGAGGAAAGTGATGTTGATTAGGATGATTAGGATTGATGACTCATGACTCATGAGCTACCTACTACGGCAATGCCCTGACGCTTGTAGACTTGTAGTTGCTTTGTATTTTCTATTTCTATTTGTCATTGGCATTGTACTACTTATGTAACACATTTTAATTTTGATGACTTAATGTGAAAACTACAATATCTTGTCTTTCTCCTATTGGATCATTGTTGAATATGTCTATTACTTTGTATGATTGTATGATGTATCTTTGTAAAACTTACATCTATATGAAGACCTATGTTTGAATCAATGAATTTCTGTAAGAAATATCTAATTTTTAATATATATATATATATATATAACATGTCTGAGCGTGTTTTGTTCCGGGGGGTAACCATGTTTGTGTCTGACACTCGAATCAGCATGTACTTCGTGTCCTTGTGTAAGATGACTTATATGTCAAGTGACCAAAAGTAATTATTAAGACCAACCATACAAATTCAAAAAAAATCACCTTGGTGGTCAGAATGTGGTCCCATGGGTCTCCAAATCGCCATACAGTGTCAATCTCTGCTCCAAAGTTGAGGTCTTCCAAAGGTTACACCTGTGGGGTTTTGCCTCTTGGTCACCCAACTATGACATCTATTTATGTTCCATGGGTTTTTCATTGTACAATTTGATACACAGAAGAATTTGGAGTTTTCTCTAAATGAAGGACCATGGTTTTTGGGGAAAGCAAGGCTCTTTATTACCCCATGGTTTCTAGATTTTGATGAAACAAATATGATATTCTCAACACTGCCAGTTTGGTTGAGACTCCCAAACCTCCCACTTCCTTTTTGGCACCATCAGTTCTAGAGGGTATTGGAAGTACATTAGCCAAATTCAAAAGAGGAACATGGAAGAGAACAAAGGAGGGTATTTTTACCTTTCCTAGAATATGTGCGCAGATAGACCTCAACAAAGGTTTATCGGATCACATTATATTGAAACATAAAAACGACATTCAAATGGCGTTCCTGTTTTCAAATAAGACATCTGTAGAACGCATACCCATATGCTAAAAAGAACCCAAATATGAAAAAGGCACATAAGCCAAAGGGGTGGCAATTTACAAATCCACGTCTCTAAAAAAGAAGAATAAGACACCATGAAGAATTCAGCAAAAGAAGGTGGCACCCAGGATAAGAATGTTAATGCTACTCTTGTTAATTTTAGTTAACAATGGTATGTTCTAATCTTAGCACAATTTACTTCGATGTTCCTTTAACTGTCCAATGACAATTTCCAATTATTTCTAGTAGCAATCACATTAACTTTCAGATTAACAGTAAATGCAAAGAGAACATAAAACAAAATGCAGAAGACAAGCAAAGCCAAGAGGACACTGGATTCGGCGGATGCTAGGGAAAAATCCCAATGTGGGGAAAGCCTTTGATCAATTCTTCTTATTATTATTCAATAGTTCAGCAGAGAGAGAGTACAAAAATCAAATTCACTTGCCCAATGCATAGTTAAAATAGCCCTATCAAATTATGCAGTCAACTGCAGTCAAACATCAGCCCCAAACCAAAAACTCAACGTTGGTCAAATCAATAGCAAAACACCTCCTTTGAAGCTCGATAAAAGGCAGTCCAATTTGACCTCCAACAAAGGATAAAGTCCACCCAAAACAGTTCCACAAACTTCAATCAAACATCAATCAACCATGCGGTCAACGCAGGTCAAACAGTCCTAAACTTCCTGATTTTCATGCTAATCAATGCGGCCTCAAGGAATTGAAATTATGCCTTTAAAACCATAGTCAAATTCAGTCAAAGAAGCCTCAATCAACATTGGTCAACAGTCTGAAATTCCTACAATTTCTGTTATGTAATTTAGCCCAGAAATTCTCGATTTTTGTGCCCAGTAGTACGACCTGCAAAAATCAAAATTTTCCTCCAAAAATCAAAGTTGAACTTGGTCAAGAACACCTCGGTCAATGCTGGTCAAACCTGTCCCTAAAGTCTGCAATTCGACCTGCAATTCTAACCCATAAAATTCATCCTTCAGCCACACATGTGAGAGAGAGAGAGAGGATACCCAAATTGTACGAACCAATCTGATGAAGAGAGAGAAGAATGTGTGAGTGATGGATGTGCAAATGAGGTGAGAGGTCACTCATATTTATATAATTCGTTGAGGGTGAAGAGACATGTCTATTGGGCTTCTTGAGCCTACATTACGCTAAGGCCGACCTGAAAAATTTTCACATGTGAGAGAATAAATTCAAAATCTCACTTCTGCTTGCCCGAATAAGATGATCTTTAGATCAATCTTGGACCTCTCGAAAAGAAGAATCCAATGCAATCATCATCTCCAGCAAATGAGTTGTTCCAAGGTGGAATTTGGCCCTAGTTGCCAAATATAACACTCCCTCTCAATTAGGGAGAATTCCAACTGCCAATCCAATTGTTGTCACCGATCATCATTCCATCATGTCATCATGTACCATCTTTGTCATCTCTGCTCTGTTGAACCATGAACCAATTATGAAGAAGAATTGATCAAGAGTTAGTCACAAGACCTTGCCACTCTCCACTGACAAAAGTCTGTCCAGAGGTTGAACCTCAGTTGATCCCAGATCAAGTTGATGAACACCATGCATCCTAGTCATAAGGAGTACGACAATACACGATGTGTCCACCGATAGTGGTATGGTCCCAAACCACTTTTACCAACTCATTGGCCAGATGAGAGGTACTTCCCATGTGTCCCAAACTACATGGGTAGGAAGATGCAAAAACACCAGCAGGGAAAGAATATATCACATCATGCTCACAACCATACGTAGGGAATGAAGAAACCACATCCTACACGCATGCAAACCACCGAGAGTAGGGAAAGGATGAACCACGTCCTACATGCACACCAACCAATCAATCGTTGGTAGGATCCTATTCATGGGGAAAGGATGAACCACATACACTGACATGTCAACCATCAATCGCACGAAATGAGCATCCTACATGTGGGGAAAGGATGAACCACGTCCCACTAACATGTCCACACACAGATCTCTCACGAGGGTATCTGCAGCAAAAGGTGAGCCACTCATCCTACACATATGCCATAAGAGAAGGTGAACCACTCACCCTACATACATGTGGTTGTAATCGTAGGGGAAGGTGAACCACTTACCCTACACACATGTCAACCATCATGTGGTTTCACAGGGGAAGGTGAACCACTCACCCTGTACATAGCGCACCACTAGGGGAAGGTGAACCCACTCACCCTATGGTCGATCATAGCTCCAAGAAATACCCCATGCCCCCAATAGCTCCCATAGCTCAGTGTCCAACTCATGCAGGACCCTCATAGGAGGGTCTTTCCACGACTCCAAGTCTCTCACGGAAGGCTAAGAATTTGACCTTCCCTAAGGGCTTCGTGACAATGTATGTGACCTGCTCATCAGTCCTGATGTGATGGAGTGTTATTGCTCCCTGCTGTACCATATCCCGGATAAAGTGGTACCTGATATAAACATGCTTAGAGCGGTCGTGGAACACGGGAATCTTTGAAAGACGAATCCCACTTTTCTTGCCGTAGTAGATCACGATGGAATCCAGCACATGCTCAAATAGCTCACTCAAGAGCTTTCTCAACCAAACAGCTTCACAATAGGCCATGCTAACAGCAATGTATTTGGCCTCAACGATGCTTAAAGCAACCGATTTCTGCTTCCTACTCATCCAAGATCTTGAAGCAGATCCCAATGAGGAGCAACATCCAAATGTGCTCTTACGATCCACCACACAGTGAAAATTCTACTACAGTGTATTGGTTTATTTCCTCCTTGATTTAATTAATACAAGTTACTTTCAGAAATTAGATTTAGAAAATATCGAAGATAAACACAACTACAGCCTACACATGCAGATCATTTACTGAATAATTCACTCATGCAACAAAGTGACACATGGATTTTTGGACATAAGTCCCGGAAAAACCCAAAGCGGGAAAACTGATTCAGCAGACATGAGGGTTTTATTATTAGCTAGTTCTGAGTACAGCAAATATGGGTTCCAACCGTGGAAAACCCCGCAAAGAATAAAAGATATAAAATCTGCATCTAACCTGAAGATCTAGTGCCAAATATCTGATTGATCCACACCCTTAAACAAGATTTACAGGACTCAACCCAGATCTGACCCTAGAAACCCTTAGCGTTGCATCTGAAGGCCTGGTGTTGTCCTGGAGGGGCTGCGTCAGCCTGTGCATGGCTCTAGGAGGGCCTGCATCACCCTAGGAGGATCTACACTGCCCCTGCGCTGCCTCTGCTTGGCCAGCGTCAGCCCAGCGTGGCCCTAGATGTCTCTGAGATGCCCCTGCTACTCTAAGTGGCTCTGAAGCCTCTCTGTGTTGTCCTAGTGGCTGCTCCTCTTGCCTCTTGTTGTCTCTTGGCTCTTGGAATCAGATCATTTCTTCAGCCAATACTACCCCTCACTGCAGGAAATTCCACTGGAAATTCTTAGCAAACCCGCCCTAGAATTCCAGATCTATTCCTCAGTTCTACAGAAATTGTGTGTCTTCAACTGACCCTCAAGCCTTTCTCTTATACCTTTTCGTTGAACCCTTCAACACCCGAGATTAAATCATCCATCAACGGCTGAGATTAAAACACTGCTTGATACATGTGACTTAAGACAATTTGAGCACGTGTTAATTAATTCACTTTAATTATTTTATCTTCCTCCGTTAGACTTAGGAAATCCATTAAAAATAATTAATTATTTGAATAACTTGAACACAACTTGAAATTTCTCAAATCTATTTCTGGGTCTTGTAGATCAAGTGTACTTTAGTCCTTCCACGAAATTTGAGATCTAGAGCACATCTGATGCTACCCCAAATACACAAAATCTCAACACTCCCTCTTAGCATCAGAAGTGTGCTCCAGCAATACATCACACCATGCATTACAAGATCTTGAGTACTTGGTTTGTGCTGCTCATGTTTAGCCTGATGCCCTCCATCAACTCCACCGTTGCTCTCTGTACTATTGCCCATGCCACTGCAACTGACACTGCCACATCTGTACTGCAGCTCCCTCTCAAATTGCTGAATCATGTTGCCCATAGCACTGAGACTACTAATTGTTGCACTGCAACTCAGTTACTGAGAAGTAAACAACTGAATAATTATGCCCAACTGTTTGACAAACAATTCAAGTTTCCCTCCACCACTGAAGCTCCCTAGATGTTAAATCGCGTTGTCCCCTTGGAAACATTGTCATGCTGGAACACTGCACTGCGTGAGCCTAGCTTCTCTGCGCTACTGAAGTCCCATCAACCTCTCTGCGTTGTTGCCTCCATGCTGTTGCCGCCTCTACATTACGCTACTCCCTCTCATCACTTCAGCTCCCTCTTACTCTTCAATGTGGTCATCTGCAACCATCTCCCAAATCATCCCGCTATTATCTTAAGGCTCTCGTTGCCCGTATGTGATCCAAGAGTAGGGTTGACTCAAGGATCGCGCCAATCTGTCTATGGATACTCTATATATCCATGTCACCCCACCTCTTCTCTCGAGGTGCATGAGCACTCATGGCTGCATCATCATCAGAGCCATCTTCATTTGTTGCTGCAGCCTTGGAATCAAAAGCTCCTTTGTCCTTTTTCTTAGGACAACTGTTGGCGAAGTGACCAAGATCACCACAATTAAAGCACTGGACCTTAGAGAGGTCCTTCTTCTTCTTCCCTTGCTTCTTTTCCCTTGATGCAAGGGCTGCATCCTCCTCCTTTCTTCACTCTGGCTGATCCACTTCCTCCACTAATAGATTGTTTCTTGGTGATCCTCCTGATCTCCTCTTGGCGGAGAATAGCCCACATATCTGCCCATGATGGTAACGTTGCCCTTCCCAGAATGCTCTGGACAAACATTTCCCATTCTTCAAAGACAGCATTTAGGGTCGTCCTCACTAGGAGCCCTTCGTTTGGAGTAGCACCCATGCTAATCAGCTGGTCATGGATAGCTTGAAGTCTGAAGAGAAATGGATCTATCTCTTCGCCCCTTCACCATTTGGAACATCCGCATCTGATTCTCAAGAAGCATTCTTCTTTGCACAGAGCCTCCTTGGTACATCACCTCCAAAGCCTTCGACATAGCATTTGTTGTTTTCTTATCAGCAATATGCGGAATTACGTGGTCCTTGACTCTATCTATGATCAAACGCTTTGTCCGTCCTTGATTTTCTTCATACTTCTTGAGTGGATCTACATCAGTTGGAACAGCAAGTGTCTGCTCTGCATGAACTTTGAGACCATACTCATCCAGAACTGGGAGGATTTGGCCTTCCAGATGACATAGTTGGACATGCCATCCAATCTGTCTTGATCCCTCTATCCATATCGAGCCATCTTTGCTCAAATATGAATAAACTGACTTCCCTACTAGAAGTCTTCCACCAAATTTCAAATGGATAGTATTCTCCGATCCTCCTGATCAAATCTCAGATCTGTTTGGCTCAGATCTGCTGAATAATTGTCTTCCTCCCGCCTTTGTTGCCTTAGCTAGGCACAATTCTGCACCAGCAGAATCTCTACCCCACCAGCACTGCTGAAGCTCTGAAGCACTGCTTCCAGAACTTGGCTGAATTCTTCTGCAACAAGAGAAGTGACTGGACAGCATCCTCCTGGCTGGCCCAGCGTGGCTCAGAAGTGGATTGTGTAACCCCAGACTAGGTGACGCAGTCCTTACACTGCCCTGGGAAGGGTCTGCGTAAGCCCAAAGGCCTTCTGCAGCTTTAGCGTTGTCTTTTGGATCTGCTTTCCCTTGCTGTCAAGATGCCCTTTCCAGATCTGCTGCTTCTTCAGCCACCCTGCAGAAAAAATATTTCTTTAGCCGATTTGCTGGAGATTCAGATTGATCTGGTATTGCTCTGATACCGTGTGAAAAATATACTACAATGTATTGGTTTATTTCCTCCTACTTGATTTAATTAATACAAGTTATTTTCAGAAATTAGATCCCGAAAATATCAAAGATAAACACAACTATAGCCTACACACGTAGATCATTTACTGAATAATTCACTCATGCAACAAAGTGACACATGGATTTTTGGATATAAGTCCCTGGAAAAACCCAAAGCGAGAAAATCGATTCAGCAGATATGAGGGTTTTATTATTAACTAGTTCTGAGTACAGCAAATCTGGGTTACAACCTTGGAAAACCCGACAGAGAATAAAAGATATAAAATCTACATCTAACCTGAAGATCTAGTGCCAAATATGTGACCGATCCACACCTCAAATGGGATTTACAGGACTCAGCCTGGATCTGACCCTAGAAACCCTCAGCATTGCTTTTGAAGCCCTAGTGTTGCCCTAGAGGGACTTCGTCAACCTCTGCATGGCTCTAGGAGGGCTTGCGTCACCCTAGGAAGGTCTGCGCTGCCTCTACTTAGACAGCGTCAGCCCAACGTGGCCCTAGATGTCTTTGCGTTGTCCCTGCTGCTCTACGTGGCTCTGAAGCCTCTCTTGTTGTCCTTGTGGCTGCTCCTCTTGCCTCTTGTTGTCTCTTGGCTTTGGAATCAGATCATTCCCCGAGCCAATACTACCCCTCACTGCAGGAAATTCCACTGGAAATTCTTAGCAAACTCGCCCTAGAATTCCACAGATCTATTCCTCAGTTCTACAAAAATTGTGTGTCTTCAACTGACCCTCAAGCCTTTCTCTTATACTATTTCGTTGAACCCTTCAATGGCCGAGATTAAATCATCCATCAATGGCTGAGATTAAAAGACTGCTTGATCCATGTGACTTAAGACAATTTCAGCACGTGTTAATTAATTCACTTTAATTATTTTATTTTCCTAAGTTAGACTTAGGAATTCATTAAAAATAATTAATTATTTGAATAACTTGAACACAACTTGAAATTTCTCAAATCCATTTCTGGGTCTTGTAGATCAAGTGTACTCTAGTCCTTCCACAAAATTTGGGACCTAGAGCACAACTGATGCTACCCCAAATACACAAAATCTCAACGGACCTAGAGCACAACTGATGCTACCCCAAATACACAAAATCTCAACATCCTAGCCTAGTCAACATTTGTATATCCTTGTAGCCTCAAATTCTCGGGCAGTGTATCTCAAACCATAGTTAATCGTGCCCCTGAGATATCTCAAGAGATTCCTTGAAGCAATCCAACGTATGTGATGAGGCTCGATCATAAATTGACTCAATGTATTCACAGCGAAGCATATGTCGAGATGGGAGTTTACCAAGAACATCAGGACCCCCACAAGTTGTCGATACTTGGAAGGATTTGCCAAGTCGGGCCCAGCAGCACTTCCACATAGCTTCTTCAGGTTGAGTTTTGTCGAAGTAGACACAGACTTGCATTCCACCATCCCACATCTCTCGAGCAGCTTCACAATGTATTTTCCTTGAGAAAGAAAATTCTCACTTGGCTTTTGCTAGACCTCCAATACTAAGAAGTAGTGCATCAACCCTAGGTCTTTCATTTCGAATTCGAAAGCCAACTCCCTCTTGCATTGACAAATGAGAGGGTTTGCACCTGTCAAAAAGAGATCATCCACATAAAGTACCAGAATGAGAGGCATGTCCTTTCAACCTTGAACTATAGGTTAGGGTTAGCTTCACTCCTTATAAATCCCAACTTCATAAGATAACTATCAATCCTCTCATACCAAGCCCTAAAAACTTGCTTCAACCCATAAAGGGCCTTTTGTTCATCTGTCGGAGATTCATCCAAGTTTCCTGCATTATCATCATTGTCCTTCCTTGGGATAGGAAGATCTCTGACTTTCCTAAGGGCAAAATCAGTGAAAACTTCTTCGAGTACCTTGAATTCCAATGCTTGATACATGCATCTATTTTGAACATATACGGCAATGTTGGTGGCTTCTCCCCATAAGAACTTCAGTAGGCCTTGGTCATGAAGCATGGCACAAGTAGCTTCTATGATTGTTCGATTCTTCCTTTCAGCAACTCCATTTTGCTTAGGAGTATATGTAGTAGTCGTCTCCCTCTTAATGCCAGCTTCTCTACAATAGTCATCGAATTCATTTGATTCATATTTGGTCCCATTATTGGTCCTCAATATTTTGATCTTCTTCCCTATTTGATTTTCAACCAAGGCTTTGAAAGAGCAAAACCATTTGAACACTTCGCCCTTCTTTAAGAAATAGATCCATGTTTTACGAGAGAATTCATCCACAAAAATTGCATAGTACAAGTAACCTCCCAAAGATGTTACGAGCAACATACCAGATAGATCATAATGGGCCAATTGAAGAATATATACCAGGTTCTTTTTAAATCAAGTACATACAATACACTTTGTAGATGAAGGATTTGACCTTGATTTAAGTGAAGAGTGACAGTCCCTATCCCTTTCACGGGGTAGGTGGCATTGTCTCCAAGTATGATTTCCAAATTAGTATTCTTTTCAATCAAATTAGAGAGAGCCTCCTTGTATCCAGTGAAGTGCCTTGAGGCATCACTATCAATCAACCAATTATCCAAAGTGTCCGGAGGAGAGGCAGAAGTGAAGGCAGAAATAAGATAAAATTCATTTTGCTTTTCGACAACATTAGATTCCTCATACCTGGAGTTTCTTGACCTGTTATGAGGTCGACCATTTCCATATCAAGAAACGGGAGCACTCCTCTTTCCTTTGTTGTTGAGCCTGTTGTTTCTTTGATTCTCATTGCCTTTGAAATTGCTGCAGTTGTTGTTGTTGTCATCATCCCATGGTGTATCCTTCTTATGAGGACACTCTCTAGCATAGTGGCCAAACCTGTTACAAGTGAAGCATCTTCCCTTTCTTCCTTCTTTGAATCCCAGCTTGAATCCTTGACCTTGTTTGTTTGGACCAGCATTGTTCTTCCTCTTAGCATGAGTGGAGAATGCAGTGGGCTTATTTCCATTTGAAGGCTTGTCTCTCTCCATCATCCCCGTCTCTTACTGAGTGCATCTGGTGAATAGTTGGTCAAAACCAGGAATCCTGTCATTGTTAAGAATAGTGGTGTCAAACACATCACATGCTCAAGGGAGACCTCCAAGGGCAAAAAGAGTGAGCTCCCTGTCAACAACAACTTCTCCAATAGATAGAGGATCATTCTTGATTTCGGTATTCCTCATGAAGTAGGATTGGATAGATTCCCCTCTATCCATCTTGATGTCCTTGAGCTTGTTCTTCAGAAAGAGGATTTGATTTGCATTGTTGACTTTGAACATCCCAACCAACTTGTCATGCATCTCCTTAGATGTGCCCAAATTAGAAATGTAAGCAACCAAATGTTTTTTAATGGAGTCTCTGATGATCTTCATAGCTTTGACCTCACCTTTCTTATACTTTGTCTTAGCATCGGTCAACCCTACACATAATCCATGACATCATTTTCTTCCAAAGTCAAGTCCAAAAACATCTTCCAAGCATGATAGTCAAATTTATCATTGAGCTTATCCTCATATTTGAAGTAAGATGCAGAAGCCATTAAGGCTTTATCCTTGTCCAACAGATCTTAGTGATTGCTTTTCTCTCTCTTGCTCGGGCTTTGTCTTCACCTGGGCTCTTATACCATGTTAATTTTAGTTAACAATGGTATATTTTATGCTTAGCACAATTTACTTCAATGTTCCTTTAGTAGCCCAATGACAATTTCCAATTATTTCTAGTAGCAATCATATTGATGGTAAATGCAGATAGAGCATAAAACAAAATGCAGAAGACAAGCCAAGACAAGGAGACACCGGATTTGGCGGATGCCAGGGAAAAACCCCAATGTTGGGGAAACCCTTCGATCAATTCTTCTTATTAGTATTCAATAGTTCAGCAGAGAGAGAGTACAAAAATCAAATTCACTTGCCCATTGCACAGTTAAATCAGCCTTGTCAAATTCTGCAGTCAACTACAGTCCAACTTCAGCCCTAACCAGAAAGTGAACGTTGGTTAAATCAGCAGCAAAACACCTCCTTTGAAGCTTGGTCAAAGGCAATCCAATTCGACCTGCAACAAAGGATAAAGTCCACCCAAAACAATTGCACAAACTTCAGTCAAACAACAATTAGCCATGCGGTCAACACAGGTCAAACTGTCCCAAACTTCTCGATTTTTGTCAACGTTGGTCAACAGTCTAAAATTTTTGCAATTTTGGTTATGTGATTTAGCCCATAAATTCTCGGTTTTTGTGCCCAGTAGTACGGCCTACAAAAATCAAAGTCAAACTTGGTCAAGAACACCTCCGGTCAATGTTGGTCAAACGTGTCCCTGAAGTCTGAAATTCGACCTGCAATTCTGACCCAGCAAGTTCGCCATTCAGCCACACGTGTGAGAGAGAGAGAGGATACCCAAGTTATACAAACCAATTTGATGAAGAGAGAGAAGAATGTGTGAGTGATGGATGTGCAAATGAGGTGAGAGGTCACTCCTATTTATACAATTTGTTGAGGATGAAGAGACAAGCTTATTGGGCTTCTTGAGCCTACGTTACGCTGAGGTCGGCCCTGAACCAATTTCACATCTCATATAATAAATTCAAAATCTCACTTTTGCTTGCCCGAATAAGATGATCTTTAGATCAATCTTGGACCTTTCGAAAAGAGGAATCCAATGCAATCATCATCTCCAGCAAATCAACTGTCCCAAGACGAAATTTGGCCCTAGTTGCCAAATTTAACAACTCTCTATCAGAGTGGGACATATTCAACAGAAATCCAGGAGTCAAATCATTAGATAAATATGGTATACAAAGAGAACGGCATGGTGGGCACAAAGCATGCCCATGTATCAAAAAGCTCTAATTTAGACAAAGAGCATCCTAGCGAGACATTTATGTTCGACATGGCTTTGGTACCAATGGACCCCAAAGTTGGGGCATAGCAACAAGTCCAGAAAAAGAAAGGAAGGGGAACATAAGTGGTTTCTACATTACTTGATCTTCTCCCTTGTACTATATTCTTATATTCTCTTTTTTTGCTTTTTTTGCTCTTCGAGGCCATTTTGGATGATGTTTCTAAATGCTTATAAGCATATGTAAAGGTATTTCTATTTCTTTCTTTTTCTTACCTTTTCTATGTTCTACACTCATGGATCTAGGCAAACCCTGGTGAATGCACACATCCTGGTGTGTATATTCAAAATGTATTTTCTTTCAAATATAAATGGAAGTACGATTTTTTCGCAGGAAAAAAAAAGAACCAACATAGATCCATCTTAACTAGGAATCTCATAGTATTCAAAACTGGAACCAGCGACTAAACCAGTCCACTTATCAAACTGGGTTTCAAACCAGAACCGGTCAAACGAGGACTAGTTAGATCTCAATGGACCGATCTTTAAAAAAATATATGAAATAATTAATTTTTAATGAAAAACTATTTTTAAGATTTAAAACCATGATTGCAAAACAATAGAGACAAAATATGCAAAGTTTGCTCATCTATATAGGATGTGAAGGTGAATATATCAAAATGGCACCGAGTGCAATACATATCAGCAACAAAATACATAACCAATGAGACTCTAAATGGCCTCTAAAGTCCAAAAGCAATGCTACAAGCTATGGGGTCACTGACCTACTACAAGTTTACATATCAATGATCAACATGATCACTCCTCATCATGATCAAACTCATCACCACTACTAGACATGGTATCATCAACATGAGCTACATAAATAATTAGGCTCAGAGTTTGAGTACTCCTAAGACTCCTCTACAACCTCAGTGGTAGTGTTAATGGTATCAGCAAAACTAGACATCAAAACTACAAATCACTAATCAACATGTTCACTCATGAAACTCATCACTGATTCAGCGCTACTAGAAATGGGATCATCAACAAGAGATACATAAACATCATGGAGCTCAAAGTCTTTAAACTTGGATTGCTCAACCTTATAATATGATAGAAATTGAAAAAGTTTAACATGCCTAACCAATGATTTTGGTTCGAGTGAAGGGTTCATCTCCTCCACCTTATAATGTGGTAGAAAAAGCTTAGAATGCCTAACGAATTATTTTCCTTTGAGTGAAGGACTCATCTCCTCAACCTTATAATGTGGTAGAAAATGTAGAAATTTTGAGCCCAACCCTGGTTATCAGTTTCTCCTTGTTACTTCCATGTAGTTAAATGCCCTTTCCCATAAACATACATTCAACAAGTTGGAAATAATAAATATTTTTGAAAACACAAATTCTGAAAATTTCAAAGCGCTGGAAAATGCAGAAATAAAACTCAGAAATTATTTCAGCGATACACACAGAAAATGACAAGCTGATTTTTGGTCAATATGACCCTGGAAAAACCCCCTACAAATATTGTGGAAAACCAGTTCGAAAGCTCTTCTTTATTTCTAAATATTGCTTTTACAGAGAACTGAAATATACAGTAAAAATTCCAGCAACCACAAAAATGTATTTATCTCGATTTTTGTACTTGCACACCGCCTCATAAAACATGCCAAACAGCAAACTTACAAAACAAAAATTTACAACATTAAATGGTGAATTGTCACCCTCGATTTGCATGCCTAAAATTTAGCAGTACAACTTTACAGAAAGTACAAATGTACTTCCTCCTCGAAAATAGTGCCTAAAAACTGCCTCGAAAATAGTGTTGTCACTGTTGTATGGATTTCCTTGAAATCTGTGCCAAAAAAAATAATGCTCCTCATTTTTGAGCCCAAAATCTACCTTGGGATGTGTGTTGAAGCCATTGTACGGAATCCTTGAAATTTGTGCCTCCTTTCTCAAAAAGTGTGCCAACCTCCTATTGTATGGATTTCTGCCTTGGGAAATGTGCCTCTAAGCTGATGTACAGATTTGCTGAAGTTTACTAGTTGCCCTCCTTCGAGTTCTCATGCTCAGAAATTTCTTCTTGCTCTCCTCCTCCTCCTCTCAATCTGCTCATGAAATACTGAATGACCTTTTCTCTTCTTTTCCTCCTTTAACCTAACCCTAAGTGACTTTTGGAGAATCCCTAAATCCAATGGCTGAGATAGCTTGAGATCTAGGGTTGAGATTAAATGTGCATTTAATTCTCACTTTCTATTTTTTAATTCACCCCACTTTAATAAAAACCCACTTAGCCTTTTATTTCCAAAGTCACTTTTCACTTTCTAATTTCACATTGACTTTATTAAAGTCACTTTAAAATAGACTTAGTAACTTTATCACTTATAAAGTCACTTTTAAATTAGATTTGACTTTATCACTAATAAAGTCACTTTAGGAGAAAAAGTTAAATACATTTGGACACTTTACCCTAGGCCAAAGATCAAAGCCTTAGGGAACCACTTATCCTCTGGTACCCAAATTTTAACAGAAAAAGCTTAGAATGCCTAACCAATTATTTTCCTTTGAGTGAAGGGTACATTTTTGTTAAGTCTATGGTAGAGGAGTTCAACAATCAATACCACCAACATCAACGGAGTTCACAATCAATGCCACCAACATCAAGGTACTTGAAGGGCTTCATGCTCTTGATCAAATGTTAATCTCATACCCTCACGCATGACAGAATCAAATGGAAACATTGCAAACCCCCAAACCGTGAAATCTTGAAAAACATTAAGTCTCAAAATGCAGGCTTTTGTGATTCATGATTTATAAAAATACTTTTCGGAGAAATCACATATCAAATTTACCATAGACGCGTTTCAAACCACTTATTGTGGTTCATCATCGGGACATAGATGGATAGCTTGAGCCAGAGAACTAATAAATAGTAGGGATGCAACGGCTAAATCCTAACAGTCAAATTTTATCTAGCTATTTATTTATTTATTTGTTTATATTTATTTATTTATTTATTTTTAATTAACATTATTAACTAAATTTATTTATTTTCAATGATATTCAAACTTGAAAAGTCTGTTGAATTTTGAGTGAAATCCAAAATTCTAGTTCTCCATATGAAATACAATGAGGTCGAAACCACTCCCAAATATCCCGAGTCATTTCATGGTAATGTTAAAAATTGAAGGAAAAGGATGAAAATGAAACATTACCATTGATTGCCAACGTTGCTAGGGTTGAGATGTGTGAGGCAAATGAGAGGGGAGGCATGATTTTCTTGGAGGACCTATTTTTAGAGGGAAACATCACCAAGTTTCCCTCAAAACCAATTCAAAACCCACAAAATGCACGCCTAGCAATAAATTAGCCAGTTATGACGGAAATGGCCAATTTCTCAAAAAATCAGTTGGTTTCGTCATATACCAACCAGTTTATGCCTGATCAAACCAAAAAACCAAGGGGTCCACTTAGATAACCTACTTTTCCAACCAGTTCAGTGGTCTGGGCTAATGAGCCAACTGGTTTGACCGATTTACAGTTCAAACCGGTCAATTTTGAATACTATGGATCTACCAAGTGACGAGAGGAATCTCGAGTTGCAAACCTTTCCTCAAGTTTTGCACTCAAAATGAAGTTTGCATCTTGAGAGATTTGATCCCTCTTGACACTTGGTAGATCTACAGTTAAGATGGATCTATGTTGGTACAATAGTGCTCTTCTAAAATCAAAAGTGAAGAGGCGTAAATGGAAAAATATTGTAAACTACCCATCATAAACGCTGATGTGGTTGGATTGATGACAAGGTATGATGCATTTGAGCACTTATTCAAGGACTTTATGAACTTATATCATCCACTATCCATTTGCACCATCCTTATCACATTGTCTAATTCATTGATCGTATCTACAATCTATCTGTTTAACAATTTTTTTACAACCACCATTCATTATTATTCCTTTTCTACATGTACAAGTAGAAGAGGCTTATTGATGGGAAGACCATCTTGTAAATTGTATTGTTTGGAGCACCTGTTCAGCCTTTTGACCATCATGAACACATGGCCACATTCTTGGTTAGCTTGCTTGAAGCGATCTTGTTTATCTCCAACAGTGTTGCCTTGCTAGAATTTTGATTAGGTCACTTCCAACTTTAGCATGTTCTTTTCCATATTCTCTGTAATGTTTTCAAAAATATTATTTGACAACATTATGGGATTTGAGCTCCCTAATATGATCGCTTGTACTATTCGACTAGGGAGACCTTAATATTATCCATCCCATAGTATAATCTATCAAATTTCTAATACCAACCCAAGATTTATTTGTACCTTAACAATTTTGATTCCCATAAAATTATTTTATTACTTCAAATAAAATTATGGATTCCTATAAAATAAAATCACTTGTATTTAACTTCTAAAAAAATAATTTGCAATAGTTTTGTACCTCTTGATTTCCTGAACTTCGCCTCCTGGAAATACTCCCAAGATTTCCCTCTTCTTCAATTTAGCTAAGCCTGTCGCTCTAAACAAAATCACTTCCTCCACTTGAGAAAATCGATCTCTCAATGTTGTGTACTTGTATTGTGTCTTCACCTCTCCATTAGGCTTCTTTTATAACTTCATTAGGCCAAATCCCTAACCCTAATATCCCAAGTAATTGACAGCAGAATATCGGTCCCTGACTACTCTTATCTTGAATGCCCTATCACATTCTCAAAGAGTATCGAATGCCAAATGATTACCCAATCCTCCATTCTGTCATCCAAAGTGAAGGCCAGAATGATGTGTCTATCTCTCCCTCTCAGCCAGGGAGGACCTATTCCACAAGGGAATGTACTCATTCCTATTCAAGGAATGTACCTAAGCTCATTCTTAGGAATTACAAAGTTTCTTCCAAGTAAGAAACATATCACCAGGCTCCCTCTTAACCAGGCACCCACACAGCAATGGTGAGACACCCAACTGCACATGAAGAATTCCGATATTGAGGAATTTTCAACTTTAGCTTCATAGGGCACAGATCATCCATCACTTTCATCCACGAGTCATGTCATCTACCAGAAAGTGATTCATCGGTCTTTCTTATCTGGTCCACCTTTTATGCCATGCTGCTTTCTTTCAAATCATCTCCAAGGATCTTACATCCTTTCACATGATTAGCAGCCCTGCACAAATTCATCCAAATAAACATATATGTATGAACTTTGAAAAACAAAAGTTACCTCAATGATGATCATTCACCATGACATCTTCCTGTAGGCATCAGCATCCTCTATTCAGATTGACACATCTCCTAATGATATGTCTTATCAAGGGTCTTCTTTTTTACCCGACTTCTATCAGAGTCTACATATCCTCCCATGAGATATTCTAGTCACGTATTATTGGCTTCCAGATGATAAATGTCTTTTGACATGGTTGTACTTCATGATCTCCTCTTCTGCACATCTCATTCCCAAGAACTTCCAATTTCCAGTTCCTTGTTCATATACAACCACCTCATATTCATTATGTTGATTTCATCTATCTATGCACCGTGAGAGATCATACTTCTAAATTTCATTGCCTGCAACCATATGACATGACTACATAGCATCTAGTGTCAACATATAAATATATATACCTCATACCTTTTTCCTTTGAGTCATCCTATAGCAATTTTATTAGAATGAGGAACTTCATTCCATTGACCTGCTTCATCAATATGTCATCACATCCTAATCCCAAAATTCAGTAGCATTGAATTCTTTGATGAAACCTTTCTGCTTTTTTTCTAACATAGAGAATTCCATTGGAAATTGTCAGCACCTGTTTCCATGATGACCCTTGATCTTGACGATTGTCTTCCATCAGAATTGTTATCAGTGAGGCTTTCCCGGAGTTGTTTCACCAAGAGCTCCTACCATGCTTCTATCAAGATGCTATCAATATACATTGCTTCCTATCATACTATTTTACAATCAACAAAAATCACGTAAAGAGGAAGATGATCTCAATCATAATAGAGATCTATCGCTTTTTCTTTTTTATATTTCTTAGCATCAGGTTCTTCCCTCATATCTGAGATATGGACTTCTTCCCTTTTCCTCTTATCCTTTCCAGATTTAGGACAATCTCTTTTCTAATGCCCAAGTTCATTACATCCAAAGCATCGTACTTTGTCCATATTTTTTTCTTTTATTCTAAGGACCAAATTTTCTAAATCTTCCTTTCTTCCTGGATATGGCTGCAAAGGCTTCATTCCCTTCACTTGATCTTGTATCAGCTTTGGCCTTCAATCTTGTTTCCTCTATTTTACATAAAGACCATAAATCATGGAATGGTGTGGCTTCTTTCTTCCCATATAAACTTGAAGTGAAATTTCCCCAATCTTCTAGTAGAGCATTCAGCACCACTCTAATTATCTCAATGTCCGACATTTCTTCTCCCAATTCCTAGGGTTGATCTCTTATTTCATAAATCCTCATAAAGTATGAAGTGATTCCTTCTTCTCTTGACAATTTCATTTTGTATAGTTCTTGTCTCAGAGAGATTACTTCTCCTGCAGTACTCACAGAGAATAGCTCTACCAGTTTCTCATATATTTCTTTTGCAGACTTTAATTTTGATACATAGGGAATAAGTGAGTGCTTAATGGATTCTATGAGAATCCTTTGGGCTCTGATTTCTTTCTTCATGTACTTGGCATGAGCTAGAGCATCTTCTTTTGAGGGTTGAATTGTAGATCCTTCAATGTAGTCCATAACTTTGTCTTCAATTAAATTCAAGTCTGTCATCTTCTTCCATGCACTAAAGTTTGATGACCCAACCAACTTGTTGCTCTTTTTACAATAAATCATCTTGACAGATTTAAGTAAGTTCATAGATACCTACTTGAGTAGAGTGGCCTGCAGCTTCCTTGATGATGATGAAGATAAAGTCAGCAGTTTCTTCTAGGATTGAAATCTCCAATGAAGGTGTTCTTGGATCCTTGATGATAAAGGATATCTTCAAAATATGATGTTTCTTCCAACAATGTTTTTGAATATAAATCTTTGATGGCAAAGATTATTTTCTTGATGAGTTGATCCTTTGAATGAGTTGAAGATCTTTCTTGAAGCCGCTTGAGAGTATTCCTTAAAAACTTTGATCTTTGCTTCCTGGAGTGTCTTCTTGTCAAGTAGCCCTTGTATTTAGCACCTTAGCTCTGATTCCATGTTGAGAATTTGGTAGGGCATAGTTTAATTCAATTCTCTTCTTGATAATCACTTGTGAACTTATTTCTCTTACTTAGATGTGCTCTTTATTAGCTTATTATATCTTTCATCAAGTCAATTATCAAAACACAAGAGACACAAAGTTTAGGCTATTCAAGCCAGGGCCAAAACCTCTCCCTCTTGCAGAGGAAAACCCGCAAGTAATTCTTCTTATAGACTTTCAATTGACAAATACCATGACCATGACTCAGACCCTTGACAATAGAATGCCTCTAAGACATTATCACTGCTTTTTCTTGGCTCCTTATGCTGATCTCCCTTTCTGCACCGTTCTACAACAACACTAGGAAACCCCTCATAATTAAAATACAAAGATTAAAGGGATCTCTACTTGAATGGTTCATGAGGCACAATACTTGCTAAGGTTTTGCAAACACCCCTGTGAGCATCACCCGATGCAATAAGTGTTACGTGGACTATTCAAAAACCATGAGAAATTAGTCAGTTACGACTACCTCTCATGGAAATGGTCATAAATGAATGACTTAACACAGTTGAATCCCAAAAATGATATCTAATATAATGCACTGCGAAAACCCCTCATACTTAAAACACTAGGAAAGCTCGGTTCCAAGCCTTAAACTGAAATCTTCTTTCCTTGATTTAACCTCGACCTCTTGCTGTGATATTCTTGTTGAGATAGATTTTTTCCTCCATTAATGGATCTCCTTTTATGATGATTGTCTTAATTGTCACCTCCTTTATCATGTAAGTATAACTCTCTTACTTGTAATCCATCTAAACTGTGATCAGCAACGAGACTGTGAACATCACTGAGACTGTAATCATCTGAACTTCATTCTTCTTCTACCCAACCGAAATCACAAAGAGATCTGCGAAGTTCTTACTGTAATCTATCACCAAGACTGCAAGGAATCCGCACTTCTATTCCTATTACAGTCATCCGAAAACCTTAGAGAAGGATCTGAACTTCACTGTATTTACCCATCCGAAATCTCAAAATTGTTATCCCATCCGAAAACCTCAGAGAAGGATCTGAACTTCACTGTATTTACCCATCCGAAATCTCAGAATTGTTATCCCATCCGAAAATCACAGTGGATTCGAATTGTTGCATCTATTTTCTACGAAGTTTACTAGGGTATATATAGTTGTCAGCGCCTATAATTCGCCGACCTATCAGTGAACAGTGGTGTCCATTTAGGCCGACCTTTCAAGTGTTATTTACCAACATCCTCACGCTGACTTTTCAAGGAGCATTTCCATTATCTTCGAGTTGCCTTCAAGGAGACAAGTAACAAGGCCTTGGAGCATATATATGTATCATCAATTTGTTCTATCACAAGTGTAACATGACTCCATAACTCTAATTGTATTTATGACTAGACAAATTGTTAATTTTAGGCAACCAGGTCCAAACTCCATGTTGCATTGCTCATATGATGATGGTCATATTTTTGTTGGATTCCTCTTTCGGAGAGGTACAAGATTGATCTAAAGATCATCTTGTTTGGATGAGGCCTCTTTTCTTCACACGTGCGGAGCCAGAGCTGCTGAAATCTGCGGATCTGTTTAGGGTTGTTTTGCTAAGCGTTGACCAGCGTTGTCCATGGTCAACCCCTGTTCGTTTGACCTCCAATCTTGGCTGAAATTCTGATTTTTGAAGGTCATACAGCTGGGCACAAAAATCAAGGAAAAGGAGCAATTTAAATGAAGCCCTAGTCTGCAGCATTGACTTTCTATTGACTATCTAATGTTGATTTTTTTGCATTGACTTTTGGTTGACTAGCATTGACATTTTATGACCTGTCTTTGAGGGTTATGGGTGTAACACTTGGAGGGATGGTTGATCTAAGAAAGACTTTGTTGGCTGAAGCATCATATTCATTGTCGTAACACACACTATCCTATATCTTTGTTGGAGAAGAAGAATTGTAAAATCTGATCTATATTATTGGCTTGTCATTTGTTGATCTATTATTGTGTTCGATCAGCATTTTAATTTCATGTTTATGTGATTGCTAATTGGATCGGGCCTAAGAAAGATTGAAGTAAATTTGCATGAAGCATAGAACACACCATCGTTATCTAAATTTAACATGGAATCAGAGCTGAGGTGGAGACAAAGTCCAAGCTAGTGTGAGAAGAAATCTTATCAAGGACCAATGGCCTCCTCAACCTATAAGGGTTTCAAGTTTGATAAGTCTAATTATCATGCATGGAAGATGTCCTTGGATTTGGCATTAGAAGATCAAGATGTCATGGAATATGTGCAGGGGAAGATTCAAGAGCGTCCATGAAATGCAACTATTGCCACAAAGACAAAGTATAGAAAAGGGGAAATCAAAGCAAAGATGATTATCCGGGATTCTATTCATAAGCACTTGGTTGCTTACATTTCTGAGCTGAGCACATCTAAAGAGATGTATGATAAGCTGGTTAGCATGTTCAGGGCTAGCAATGCCAATCAACTTCTTTTCTTCAAGAATCAATTGAAGAATATCAAGAAGGGCGAGGATGAATCCATTCAATCATATTTTATGAGGCTCACTGAAATAAGGAACAATCTTCTAGCTATTAGAGAAGAAATAGATGATCGAGAGATGGTTTTCATTGCGCTTGGAGGTCTCCACCGTGATTGGTATGTATTCAATACCACTATTCTTAATAATAATGTGATTCCTGATTTTTATGAAATATTGACGAGATGCACTCAAGAGGAGACAAGAATGATGGAGAGAGATCATCCCTCTAATGGAAATGGAGGTGACCCTACTGCCTTCACCGCTCATGCAAAGTAGAGGAACAATGGAGGTCCGAGAAATCAAAACCATGGAAGAGCGGGGCCCAAAGGAAGGAAGGGAAGATGTTACACTTGTAAAAAGTTTGGTCGCTATGCAAGAGAGTGCCCTAATAGAAGGGACTCTCCCAGGGATGATGACAACAACAACTCCAGGGAGAATGGCAATCAAAGGAACAACAAGTTCAAAGGAAAAAGGAAGGCTCCCTCTGATCATAGTGGAAATGGGCAACCTTTTAAGAGGTCAAGAAATTCCAGGTACGATGAGTCTAATGTTGTTGATAATAAGAGAAATGAATTTATTCTTGTATCTGCCCTCTCTGTTGCATCTCCTCCCGACACCCTGGATGTTTGGTTGATTGATAGTGGTGCTTCAAGCCACCTCACTGGTTATAAAGAAGCCCTCTTTGATTTGATTGAGGAGGATACTAATCTATAAATTATCCTTGGAGATAATGCCACCTATCCAATGAAAGGGGCAGGGACTGTGACCCTTCATTTATCTCAAGGTCAAGTCCTTCATTTACAAGATGTGTTGTACATACCTGATTTGAAGAAGAACCTTGTGTCTATTTCGAAATGGAAGACAATGGGTTCAAGGTGGCATTTGTTGATGGAAAGGTACGCATCTGGAAGAAGAACTTCAAGGAAGCTCTTACTATTGGTTTTAGAGTTGATACACTCTACCAGGTTGGAGGAAGTCCATTGGGCGCTATGTCATGTGATACAACTCGTCAAACAGAGTTATGGCACTGGAGGTTTGCACACCTTCATTACAAATCCCTTCCCAAAGCAAGGAAGGTGGTGACAAGGATGCCCGAATTTAAAGATGATCATGAAGGTATATGTCAAGGTTGTGCCGAAGGGAAGCATACAAGGGGACCATTCCCCTCAAGTGTCACAAAGACAATTGATATCTTTCAATTGATACATTCTGAACTATCTAGTATGTTGCCTGTGACATCCTTGGGAGGATGTTCCTATTACATGACTTTTTCAGATGACTTCTCCTGCAAGACCTGGTTATATTTCTTGAAGAAGGAGGACGAAGCATTCAAATGGTTTTGTACCTTCAAGGCCTTGGTGGAAAATCAAACCGACAAGAGAATCAAAGTTTTGAGGACCGACAATGGGACCGAGTATGAGACAAATGATTTCAATGACCTTTGCAGAGAAGCTGGCATTAAGAGGGAGACCACAACTGCGTATACACCTAAGCAAAATGGTGTTGTTGAAAGAAAGAACATGACCATTGTGGAAGTTGCTCGCGCCATGCTATGTGACCAAGGTCTTCCGAAGTTTCTATGGGGAGAAGTTGTGAACACTGCTGTGTACGTTCAAAATAGATGCCCGCATTCCACTCCAGACTCCAAAACTCCCGAAGAAGTCTTCTTTGGTAAGAAACCTGATGTTTCTCATTTTAGAGATTTTGGTTGTCCTATTTACTTTTATGTGCTGAAAGAAAGGAGAAGCAAGTTGGATGCTTCTGGAAAGAAGGAAATGTTTGAGGGCTACAGTGAAGCTTCGAATGCATATAGAATCTATGTGCCTAGTCAAAGAGAAGTGTAGCTATGCCACGATGTCACCTTTGATGAAGATGTTACCCTCAAGAAAGTGCGAAATCTTCCTAGCTCCAAGGAAGACAAATAAGATGAAGAAGCAGAGAAGTAAGAAGAGCCGAAGGATGAACCGATGCTCGATGTTGAAGGACCTATGGATCCTATCGATCCACCTCCTCTAAATAAGAGAAGACCCTCATGGCTCAAGGATACTCTCGTAGATGGGGAGACACATATTGTCCCAAGGGGGGGCATTCCGTGAAAGTAAGAAGTCGAATAGATACCAAGGGTATCTAGCAGCCACGAGTACAATTGTATAATCTGAGCCGGGATTATTTGAAGAAGTCGTAAAGCATTAAATTTGGAAGGATGTTATGCACGAAAAATATGAGTCCATTATGAAAAATGATGTCTAGGAAGTGGTTCCGAGACCGGAGGACAAATCTGTTGTCATCTCGAAATGGCTCTATAAGATCAAGCATGGATCTGATGGTAGTGTTGAAAAGTACAAGGCAAGATTTGATGCCCGAGGCTTCTCTCAAAAGGAAGGCATAGATTATGATAATATATTTGCACCTGTGGCCCGCTATACCACCATCCGATCTATCATTGCCCTTGCTGCAACGCAAGGATGGAGTCTCCATTAGATGGATGTGAAGACCACTCTTCTGCATGGCTCTATAAAAGAAGAGGAGTATGTGGAGTAACCTCTGTGGTTCGAAGTCCAAGATAGAGACACCTATGTATGCAGGTTGAAGAAAGCCCTCTATGGGTTGAAGCAAGTCCCCAGCGCTTGGTATGAGAGGATAGATTGGTACTTGATGAAGCTAGACTTCACTCGAAGTAATGTTGATCCAAACCTTTACTTTAAGGTTGATAGAGAAAGGCCTCTCGTTCTAGTTCTCTATGCGGATGATCTCTTCCTGACAGGTGTTGACCCTCTCATTCATTAATGTAAGAAGGAGCTAGCTTCTGAGTTTGAGATGAAAGACCTAGGGGATTGATGCATTACTTCCTAGGCTTGGTGGTGTGGCAGAGGCCAGGCGAGATTTTCCTTTCTCAAGGAAAATATGTCGTGAAGCTGCCAGAGAAATTTGGTATGGTGGACTGTAAGTCTGTGTCGACACTGATGGAACTCAACTTTAAGAAGTTGTATGGAAACGTTGATGGGCCTGTGCTGGCAAATCCCATCGAGTATCAACAACTCGTGGGGGCCCTGATGTTCCTAGTGAACTCTCGTCCAAACGTATGTTTTGTCATGAACACTTTGAGTCAACATATGGTTGATCCTCATCACATTCGATTGGTGCCAAGAATCTATTGAGTTATCTTCGAGCCACAATCAACCATGGATTGAGATACACTACCGAGAGTTTGAGACTCCGTGGATATAATAATGCCGATTGGGATGGCAGTGTGGTCGATCGCAAGAGCACATCTAGATGTTGCTTCACCTTGGGTTCTGCTTCGATATCTTGGATGAGCAGGAATCAGAAGTCAGTGGCTTTGAGCACCGCTGAGGCCGAATACATTGCAGCGAGTATGGCCAATTGTGAAGTTGTTTGGTAGCGAAAGCTCTTCAGTGAGTTGTTTGGGCATGTGCTAGATACCACAGTTATCCTTTGTGATAACCAAAGTGGGATTCGTTTTTCTGAGAATCCCGTGTTCCACGATCGATCCAAGCATATTGATATCAGGTACCACTTTATCCAGGATATGGTACAGAGAGGCGCCGTAAGGCTTGATCATATAGGAACTGATGAGCAAGTCGTGGGTATTCTCACGAAGCCCCTGGGGAAGGTCAAGTTCCTAACCTTCCGTGAGAAGCTTAGAATCATGTAAAGACCCTATTCTAAGGGTCCTGCTTGAATTGGAATATGAGCTAAGGGAGCTCCAGGGGGCTTGGGGATAGCTTCTTAGAGCTATGTGCACACACGGGGCTAGGTTTGTCGAACCTTGTTGTTCTTCTGCCCCACTGTTATGATATTGAGTTGGTTCACCTCTCTTTGATCTATGCCTCGCATGCATCCTACCCATGGAGTTTTGGACTCATGAGAAGTACCTCTCATTCAGCCAATGAGGTGGGAAATGTTGATAGAGACCAATAGCAAGACCGATGGACGCATCGAAGATTGTCGTACTCTCTATGTCAAGGATGTCACATGTCTAACACCTTGATCTGGGATCAGCTATGATGAGGTTCTTACCTCTAAACTGACTTCGGGTCAGAAGTCAGTAAACTAACTCCAGGTTAGGATGTGACTCTTTTTTAGTCTATTGAGGTTTTATCCTCTAATCTGACTTCAGGTCAATAAACTAACTTCGGGTTAGTATGTGACTCTTTTGAGTCGAAGCTAACTTCAGGTCAGCAGAGCGTGATGTCTTTGTGACTCACTCTCCTTGTTCTATTTGTGACGAGAGCCAACAAAGCAAGTTACGGCATGATGATGCAGGATGCTAGATGATAGTACACGATGGTACTGATGGATGGCACAGGTGGACAGATGGATTTCTCCCTAGTTGAGAGGGAGTGTTAATTTTGAGCAACTAGGTCCAAACTCCATGTTGCACTGCTCATATGATGATGGTCATATTTTTGTTGGATTCCTCTTTTGAAGAGGTGCAAGATTGATCTAAAGATCATCTTGCTTGGATGAGCAAAACATATATTTTGATTTTATTTTCCACACAAGTGCAAGGTCGGCGAGATTTGTAATGTAGGCTCACAAGCTTAATAGATGTGTCACACACCCTCACTGATGGATATAAATTAGAGAGACTTGGAAGTCATTTGCTCATCAACTCAACACACATTGTCTCATTGTGATCTGATTAGTTCAATAGCCTTTGGAGGCCTCTTGTCTTCACACGTGCAGAGCTGGAGCTGCTGAAATATGCGGATCTATTTAGGGTTGTTTTGCTAAGTGTTGACCAGTGTTGACCGTGGTCAACCCTTGTTCGTTTGACCTCCAATCTTTGTTGAAATTCTGATTTTTGAAGGCCGTAGAGTTGGACACAAAAATCAAGGAAAAAGGAGCAGTTTGATCAAAGCCCTAATCTACAACGTTGACTTCTGTTGACTTTTGGTTGACGAACGTCACACTTGGAGGGTTGGTTGATCTAAGAAATACTTTGCTGGCTGAAGCATCCTGTTGATTGTCGTAACGCACACTATCCTATATCTTTGCTGAACAAGAAGAATTGTAAAATATGATCTATATTATTGGCTTGTCTTCTATTGATCTATTATTGTGTTCTATCAGCATTTTACTTTCATGTTTATGTGATTACTAATTGGATCGGGCCTAAGAAAGATTGAAGTAAATTTGCATTAAGCATAGAACACACGATGGTTATCCAAATTTAACACAAATCCCTAAAGACATCAAGAAGAAGTCTTTGACCTATAATAAAACTTCTTGCTCATGAAACCCATGAAGCAAGTATATACAAAATACATTTTATTATCTTTGTCTTCTTTATTACATAAATTCATAATTACATAGTCATTATGAAGACTGATCCTAGTTACGCTTTCCAACACATGTAGCATGCCTTCCAAAGCTACCAAGAACTTCAACATAATCCCTCCCCCACCCTCTCTCTTGACAGGTTCTTGTGTTGGGTTGTCCACCTTTCGAATCTTGGAGAAAGCCTTCGTCGCAATTTATACATACATACATACATACATATAGGTTTCTTTGTTGAGAATTGGTAGGGCTTGTGATTAATACAAAAAATTTCTTCCTGATAATTACTTGTGAACTTGCTTATGTCTTCTTAGTTAATCCTTCATCAAGTCAATAATCAAAGTACTTATACAAATGTAGAGACAGAAATGATTTTACTTGTAACTGAGTATCTTGCAATGTAATTATGAAGTTAAATCTCTGATTTACCTTCCTTACCATCTATATCCTTTATATCACTGACTTGACTATGACACATTCTTACAATAGACACTGTATAGCTCGAAGATATCTGCGCTTGTACCCTACTATACCTATCCGCAAATCTATTCTCTGGTGCACCCAACCGCAGTCTGTTCTTCCTGTTCTTTCCGCAATATACTGCCCTTCGATCTGCACTAAACCCTGTGCTTACATACACAATTTTAGATGCTACAAAACCTCAGTAAGATCCACAATTTCTATTCCTTCTCCAACGCTATCTGTCTCTTACTTATCCACAATTTTTCTGTGTTTTTCTGCGAAGGCTACAATAGTATGTTGAGATTGCAACAAGATGATGAGCTTAGTGGAAAGAAGTCGCCTTCACTAAGTGGGCCCGCAGGCTATTTTTGGCGCAAAGTCTATTTTTAGACTATGTCTATTTTTAGACATATGGATCATGTTCTATGAGTTGCAGGATGCTATTTGTGGATGGTTAGTCAAGTCGGAAAAAATAGATGGACTTCTATTTTTAGACATATTGGGCGGAATCTATTTTTAGATTGCCAGTCTAAAAATAGATATGTCGAATATTATTAGCTCTTAATAATATTTGAACTCTAAACATTATCTTATTCTCTTGGAGCACTTCAGTTAAGTGCACAGATGTGGCACAGGAGCTGATAGAAGGAATTACGCTATTCCTGAGGGTTAAGTGGAGCTATTGCATGGATACTTCAGTTAGAACTCATGTGACAGAGTTTGGTGGAGTTGATTTAGGAGTTAATGGAGTTGTGTTCAGTTTAACTAATCTAAACATAGTTGAACTAGTTGTATTTAGTCTAACTGATTGATACACTAGTGAGAGTGGTGTGAATTAATTATTAATTAATTCACTAATTATAAACTCATTAATCAACTAAAGAATACATCAGTTAACTTCAGTGCATGGACAGTTTCAGTGGAGACCAAGGAAGAGATAAGTGAAAGAGCAGTGTGACTATCAGTTGTGACTATACAGTTGCATGTTTGCAACAACTAGTGATTGGAGAAGCCAATGAGGATTACACAGTACAAGCCAGGTGGTTCGAAGTTATTTATGAGCCATTCTACAGCATTGATTACGCAATAGAGGCTGGCTATCAGGTGGCAGAGATTGAAGCATGTGTTTTGCCAAATCTAGCTTGATTAGTGTGTAGCATTTGGAGATTGTACTGAGAGCTTGTGAGGAGCTTTGTATAATGATTGTTACATGATCTCTATGACATATAATATACAGATAGTTGGGGTTTTCAGCTTTAAGCTTTCCCATGAAATACTGTGTTCATATGTGTGATTGTTTATGGTTTTAATGTGCACATGCAATTGATTTTATTTCCGCATGTAATGATCAATGGTAGAAGAGATTTTGTATTGTGCATGAAGATAAAATAGTGTGTGATCAGGAGAATCTCGATGAATAATATATCAGTTATTCAAATTTCTACATAGTATTTATAGTTGTTTGCCCTTGTATATAAGTCGACCTTACAAGTGATCCGGTGTGACTATTTAGGAGCCGACATGACTGTTTAGGAGGCCGACTTCTCCAGCAGTTTGAAGGCTAACTTGACACATTATTTAGGCTTGTCTATCAACGTTGTATGAGGGCTAAATGATAGCCATTCTTCCACAGTTTTTGGACTTGGTCTTGGAGCATCTTATTATCTTTGTCTCCTTCTTTTCATAATCATGAAGACCAACCTAGTTACATTTTACAACACTCCCTCTTAACTAGGGAGGTATTCATATAGTTACATAATCATTTTTAAACTAAATAATCTCATAAGAAAAACCGGATTGGTAATCGCATCTGTATAGCATCATTTCAACCAGCATTGTACTAGTGCAAGGCCTTGACTAACAGCCCCATCTCTTCAACGAGACAATGGGCTTCAATGCTGGCGAGACACATGACTTATAGACACCTTCGTCATTGTCTCTCCAAGGTACATACTCCAACCAAGTGTTCCCAAAGTATGACCTTCCTGGACTATTCTTCTCTTGGGTAGCTAGCCCTCAAAGAATATCGGTCCCCAACTACTCTTATCTTGAAAGCCCGATCACATTCTCAAACAGTATCGAATGCCAGATGATTACCCAATCCTCCATTCTGTCTTCCCAAAACCAGAATGATGTGTCTATCTCTCCCTCCCAAGGAGGACCTATTCCACAAGGGAATGTACTCATTCTTATACAAAGAATGTACCTACGCTCATCCTTAGGAATTACCAAGTTTCTTCCAAGTAAGAAACTTACCATCAAGCTCCCTCTTAATCAGGGACCTCTAGCAACAATGGTGAGACACCCAGCTACTCATGAACAATTCCTATCCTCGATGTCATGGATTTCGGTATTAAGGAATCTCCATCTTTTAGCGTCATAGGGCACAGATCATTCATCACTTCCATCTTGAGTTTTGTCAGCTATCAAAGTGATTCACCAGACTTCCTTATCTGGTCCACTATTGTGCCATGCTGCTTTCCTTCGAATCATCTTCCAGGATCATACATCCTTTCTCATGATTAGCAGCCCTGCACAAATTCATCCAGATAAACATTTACATATGAACCTTTTAAAACAAAAGTTACCTCAATGATGATCTTTCACCATGACATCTTCCTGTAAGCATCGACATCCTTCATACAGATTGACACATCTCCTAATGATATGTTTTCCAAGGGTCTTCTTCTTTACCAGACTTCCGTCAGAGTCTACATATCTTTCCAAGAGATCTCCTAGTCACATCTTATTGGCCTCTGAATGATAACTGCCCCTTGACATGGTTGCATTTCATAATCTCTTTCTCTTTGCACATTCTTGATTCCCATGAACATACAACTTTCCTAGTTTCTTGTTCATATACAACCACCTCATATTCCATGAGGACATATTATGTTGATTTCATTTGCCTGTGCATTGAGAGATACTCCTCCATAGATCATACTTCTACGTACAGAAGTCCATTACCTGCAACCACATGACATGACTTCAAAACATCCAATGTCAGCATATAAATATATACATACCTCATACCTTTTTCCCTTGAGTCATCCTGTAGCAATTTCTCAAGAATGAAGAGCTTCATTCCCTTGACCTGCTTCATCAATATGTCATCATATCCAGAAATATGTTTCCATGATGACTCTTGCTCTTGATGACTGCTTTACATTAGTAATGTTTGTCAGAGAGGTTTTCCCAGAGTTGATTCACCGGGAGCTCCTTCCATGCTTAGATCAGGATGCTACATTATCACATAACCAACAGAAGTCAATTTCTTATTCATAAGTTTGTGTGATTTTCCTTGATTCTTCTTTTCTTTCTCCTATTGAGATTGTCCCTTTAAGACCAACTTTCTTGTAATGTCCATAAGTCTTCCACTTTTCCTAAACTTTCCTTTTTCCTGCTTGTCCATTTTATCATCTCTTCCAGCTCTCATAGTTGAGATCTTATGAAGATATCCCTTCATTCTTTGATACCTTCAATTTTGTGTAAATCAAGTCAAGTGTCATGACCTTCTTTATTGAATTGAATGGTTCTTTCAACTTATCATATATTCTCTTGATGTCTCCAACCCTGTTATATAGGGATGTAAGGGTTTTTATTGATTTCAGAAGAATCCCTGAGCCCTTCTATCCTTTTCCATGTATTTAGATGAATCTTGACCTTTGGAGACTTTTCATGACTTTACTTTCTTCAAGGACTGTGACTATCCTCCTCATGCAAGGAATCTTGGTAACCCAACCAGCTTACAGATTTCCCTGCAAAAAACAAAGTCATTATACCAAATTTGATTATAGAATCAAAGATACTTACTTGACAAGTGAAGATAAAGTCTTCATCTCGGTCGCCTTGATGGTAGTTGAGAAAATATGTATTAGTGCTCTCTCTTTGGATGATCTTCTTCCAAATGAAAAAGCCTTTCTTCAGTAAAGGAGATTGTTCCTTTTGATCTAGCTCTTTTAGAGGATTTCCAAACTTTTGTTCTCATGTCACATAAGACTTCTTTCTAGCATCAAGATCTTTCCTTGCTTGCACCAACGTCATTGTGATCACCAAGGTAGTAGTTTTGAGATTTCCATCACTGAATAGTACCGAGGAATATATGTGACAGCACCAACATATAGCATCAAAACGTGTGATTGAGATGAGATGTTACTCAGGTAGTATTGTTATTCTTTTTCTGTTGATTTATAATGGACCTGAAGTAGCACAGACCCAAACTGTAACATATCACCGAAATTATGTTTAGTATTTTTACTGCAATCTGCACTAGGTATGCCGAGAGCATTTTTGTGATTCCACTGATCTGAAGTTACCGAAAAACACCTCTGAAATTAGCCCGAGATTTCCTGAGGATGATCTGAATTGTAGGTTGTGATATTTGGACTCTTATTGCCTCCCAAAATCTCAGAGAATTAGATCTCTAAACTTATCCCTTCTGCAATGAACTTTGACTAGCTTATATGCTTTGAAATCTTATCCTTGCGTGTCCTTAGATGCCCTTCCTTAATTGTCACCTTAGCTCTGATACCATGTTGAGAACTGGTAGGGCTTGTGATTAATACAAAAACTCTCTTCCTGATAATTAATTGTGAACTTGCTTATACCTTCTAAGTTAATCCTTCATCAAGTCAATTATCAAAGTACTTATACAAATGTAGAGACAGAATTGATTTTACTTGTAACTGAATATCTTGCAATGTAATTAGGAAGGTAAATCTCTGATTTACCTTCCTTACCATCTATATCCTTTATATCACTGACTTGACTATGACACATTCTTACAATAGATACTATATAGCTCAAAGATATCTGCGCTTGTACCCTCCTGTACCTATCCGCAAATCTATTCTCTGGTGCACCCAACCACACTCTGTTCTTCATGTTCTTTCCGCAATATACTGCCCTTCGATCTGCACTAAACCCTGTGCTTAGATACGCAATTTTAGATGCTACAAAACCTCGGTAAGATCCGCAATTTCTATTCCTTCTCCAACATTGTCTGTCTCTTACTTATCCGCAATTTTTTTGTGTTTTTCTGCGAAGGCTACAAGGGTATTTATAGTTGTTTTCCCCTGTATATAAGCCGACCTTACAAGTGAACTGATGTGACTAATTAGGAGCCGACATGACTGTTTAGGAGGCCGACTTCTCCAGCAGTTTGAAGGCTAACTTGACACATTATTTCGGCTTGTCTATCAACGTTGTATAAGGGCTAAACGATAGCCATTCTTCCACGGTTTCTGGACTTGGTCTTGGAGCATTTTATTATCTTTGTCTCCTTCTTTTCATAATCATGAAGACCGACCTAGTTACATTTTACAACACTCCCTCTTAACTAGGGAGGTATTCATATAGTTACATGATCATTTTTAAACTAAAGAATCTCATAAGAAAAATCGGATTGGTAATCGCATCTGTATAGCATCATTTCAACTAGCATTGTACTAGTGCAAGGCCTTGACTAACAGCCCCATCTCTTCAACGAGACAATGGGCTTCAATGTTGGCGAGACACATGACTTATAGACACCTTCGTCATTGTCTCTCCAACGTACATACTCCAACCGAGTGTTCCCAAAGTATGACCTTCCTGGACTATTCTTCTCTTGGGTAGCTAGCCCTCAAAGAATATTGGTCCCCGACTACTCTTATCTTGAATGCTCGATCACATTCTCAAAGAGTATCGAATGCCATATGATTACCCAATCCTCCATTCTGTCTTCCCAAGACCAGAATGATGTGTCTATCTCTCCCTCCCAGGGAGGACCTATTCCACAAGGGAATGTACTCATTCTTATACAAAGAATGTACCTAAGCTCATCCTTAGGAATTACCATCAAGGGAATGTACTCATTCTTCCAAGTAACTTACCATCGGGCTCCCTCTTAATCAGGGACCTCCAGCAACAATGGTGAGACACCCAGCTGCTAATGAAGAATTCCTGTCCTCGATGTCATGGATTTCGGTATTGAGGAATCTTCATCTTTTAGCTTCATAGGGCACAGATCATTCATCACTTCCATCCTGAGTTTTGTCAGCTATCAAAGTGATTCACCAGACTTCCTTATCTGGTCCACTATTGTGCCATGTTGCTTTCCTTCGAATCATCTTCCAAGATCATACATCCTTTCTCATGATTAGCAACCCTGCACAAATTCATCCAGATAAACATTTACATATGAACCTTTTAAAACAAAAGTTACCTCAGTGATGATCTTTCACCATGACATCTCCCTGTAAGCATTGGCATCCTTCATACAGATTGACACATCTCCTAATGATATGTTTTCCAAGGGTCTTCTTCTTTACCAGACTTCCGTCAGAGTCTACATATCTTTCCAGGAGATCTCCTAGTCACATCTTATTGGCCTCCGAATGATAACTGCCCCTTGACATGGTTGCATTTCATGATCTCTTCCTCTCTGCACATTCTTGATTCCCATGAACGTACAACTTTCCTAGTTTCTTGTTCATATACAACCACCTCATATTCCATGAGGACATATTATGTTGATTTCATCTGTCCGTGCATTGAGAGATACTCCTCCATAGATCATACTTCTAAGTACAAAAGTCCATTACCTGCAACCACATGACATGACTTCAAAACATCCAATGTCAGCATATAAATATATACATACCTCGTACCTTTTTCCCTTGAGTCATCCTACAACAATTTCTCAAGAATGAAGAGCTTCATTCCCTTGGCCTGCTTCATCAATATGTCATCACATCCAGAAATATGTTTCCATGATGACCCTTCCTATTAATGACTGCTTTACATTAGTAATGTTTGTCAGAGAGGTTTTCCCAGAGTTGATTCACCGGGAGCTCCTTCCATGCTTAGATCAAGATGCTACATTATCACATAACCAACAGAAGTCAATTTCTTATTCAAAAGTTTGTGATTTTTCTTGATTCTTCTTTTCTTTCTCCTATTGAGATCGTCCCTTTAAGACCAACTTTCTTGTAATGTCCATAAGTCTTCCACTTTTCCTAAACTTTCCTTTTTCCTGCTTGTCCATCTTATCATCTCTTCCAGATCTCATAGTTGAGATCTTATGAAGATATCCCTTCATTCTTTGATACCTTCAATTTTGTGTAAATCAGGTCTAAGTGTCATGACCTTCTTTATTGCATTGAATAGTTCTTTCAACTCATCATATATTCTCTTGATGTCTCCAATCCTGTTATATAGGAATGTAAGGACTTTTACTGATTTCAGAAGAATCCTTGAGCCCTTCTATCCTTTTCCATGTATTTAGATGAATCTTGACCTTTGGAGACTTTTCATGACTTTACTTTCTTCAAGGACTGTGACTATCCTCCTCATGCAAGGAATCTTGGTAACCTAACCAGCGTACAGATTTCCCTGCAAAAACAAAGTCATTATACCAAATTTGATTATAGAATCAAAGATACTTACTTGACAAGTGAAGATAAAGTCTTCAGCTTGGTCGCCTTGATGGTAGTTGAGAAAAGATGTATTAGTGCTCTCTCTTTGGATGATCTTCTTCCAAATGAAAAAGCCTTTCTTCAGTAAAGGAGATTGTTCCTTTTGATCTAGCTCTTTTAGAGGATTTCCAAACTTTTATTCTCATGTCACATAAGACTTTTCTAGCATCAAGATCTCTCCTTGCTTGCACCAATGTCACTGTGATCACCAAGGTAGTAGGTCTAAGATTTCCATCATTGAATAGTACCGAGGAATATATGTGACAGCACCAACATATAGCATCAAAATGTGTGATTGAGATGAGATGTTACTCAGGTAGGATTGTTATTCTTTTTCTATTGATTTATACTGGACCTGAAGTAGCACAGACCCAAACTGTAACATATCATCGAAATTATGTTTAGTATTTTTACTGCGATCTGCACTAGGTATGCTGAGAGCATTGCTGTGATTCCACTGATCTGAAATTAGCTCGAGATTTCATGAGGATGATCTGAATTGTAGGTTGTGATATTTGGACTCTAATTGCCTCCCAAAATCTCAGAGAATTAGATCTCTGAACTTACCCTTCTACAATGAACTTTGACTAGCTTATATGCTTTGAAATCTTATCCTTGCGTGTCCTTAGATGCCCTTCCTTAATTGTCACCTTAGCGCTGATACCATGTTGAGAATTGGTAGGGCTTGTGATTAATACAAAAATTCTCTTCCTGATAATTACTTGTGAACTTGCTTATGTCTTCTTAGTTAATCCTTCATCAAGTCAATTATCAAAGTACTTATACAAATGTAGAGACAGAATTGATTTTACTTGTAATTGAATATCTTGCAATGTTACCTTCCTTACCATCTATATCCTTTATATCACTAACTTGACTATGACACATTCTTACAATAGATACTGTATAGCTCAAAGATATCTGCGCTTGTACCCTCCTATACCTATCCGCAAATCTGTTCTCTGGTGCACCCAACCGCACTCTATTCTTCATGTTCTTTCCGCAATATACTGCCCTTCGATCTGCACTAAACCCTGTGCTTAGATACACAATTTTAGATGCTACAAAACCTCAGTAAGATCCACAATTTCTATTCCTTCTCCAACGTTGTCTATCTCTTACTTATCCGCACTTTTTCTGTGTTTTTCTGCGAAGGCTACAGGGGTATTTATAGTTGTTTGCCCCTGTATATAAGCTGACCTTACAAGTGAACCGGTGTGACTATTTAGGAGCCGACATGACTGTTTAGGAGGCCGACTTCTCCAGCAGTTTGAAGGCTAACTTGACACATTATTTAGGCTTGTCTATCAACGTTGTATGAGGGCTAAATGATAGCCATTCTTCCATGGTTTTTGGACTTGGTCTTGGAGCATTTTATTATCTTTGTCTCCTTTTCATAATCATAAAGACCGACCTAGTTACATTTTACAACATTCTTTCCTTGTATTATTTTAGCATTTTCTAGGAATTGTGCTCGCACTACCACGTTGTATTCATACTGGTTGTACTCTTTAGTCTCATTGACCTATTTTTGTAGTCATTTGTCGCACATTAATAGAATCATCTAATCCTATCTTGTGTTTTGTTTCACTTGTTCCAAAGCATGAGTTTCAAAACTGGCCGGTTTGAACCGTTTGAATTGTAAACTGATAAAACCAGTCGGTTCATTAACCAAAGTCATCGGACCAATAGAAAAATTGGGTTTAACTACCCTCCTCACTGGTATTTTAGTCAAACCAGGCATAAATTGGCTGGTCTATGACGGAACTGGCCGGTTTTCCCATAAATAGGCTGGTTTCATCATAAACCAACCGATTCACTGCCAAGTCAGCCATGGACCCACCAAACACATTTTTTTTCGCTCTTGAGGTGGTTTTGAGGGAAACTACGGGTTTTTTCCCTCCAAAAATAGTCCCTCCAAGCAAATAAAAGGAGGTCTGCCCTCTCATATGCCTCATACATCTCATTTGGAGTTTTTGTGAGCTTGGAGAGTGTTCAGTTTTTTGTTGGAGTAGTGAGACAATAGAGAGTTTGAGTTCAGTAGTAGCCACCATACCTCCAAGAGCAAAGGATATTGCATGGGCTCATTGTGATATGATTGATGGCAAAATGATCTGCAAATATTGCCAAAAATATATTGGAGGGGGTATTAACATGTTCAAGCAACACTTGGTTGGGATAAGAGGCCATGTAAAGCCATGTAGATCACCAAATGAAGTAATAGGTCATATTAAAGCAAAATACCTTCAGAAGTTTGAGACTGAAGTCACTCAATAGAATTTTGGGGCTCAAGCAGTGGCAAAGTTTGAGAGTCGAGATTTAATCACCTGAGATTGATCATGATGAGAAGTTTCAAGTGATAATGTTGATCACTAATATCATATATGTAGACTTGTAGTAGGTCAGTGGCCCCATAGCTTGTAGGCTTTGTTGTTGGACTCTGGAGGCCATTCAAAGCCTCATTGATTATATATTTTGTTGTTGATATGTATTGCACTCGAAGCCATTTTGATATATTCACCTTTACATGGAATACATATGGGAAACTTTGCATATTTTGTCTCTATTGGTTTGGAATCATGGCTTTAAATCTTAAAAATAGTTTTTTATATTAAAAAACAATTATTTCATGTGTTTTTTTAAAACTAGTTCATTGAGATCTAACCAATCTCGGTTTGACCGGTTCCGGTTTGAAACCTAATTTATTAGGTGGACCAGTCCAGTCACCGGTTCCGATTTTGAATATTATGTTCCAAAGATGTTCATGTGTAAATTTTTGTAGATGTTTTATGCTTGATGCAAATTTACTTTTTATCCCAATATCATACAGCAATCACATAAACAACAAAGTGAAATGTTGATAGAACATACCAGTAGATCAACAGAAGACAAGCCAGAATATATAAGTGTGTTGGTGCGTTACGGCGGTCAGCAGGATGCTTCAACTAGCAAAGTCTCAATATGGTCGGCCAACCAGAAGTGTCACACAACCCTCTAGGACAACCAAAACAGTCAACCAAAAGTCAACGTTGTCAATCAACACAAACAGCAGCAGCAACTAGGTCAACACAGCCAAGTCAAAGTCAACGTCTAGCCTCGAGAATACTGCCAAAAAATGTGGATTTGGAAAATCAAAATTTTGGGAGTTTCAAGTCCGTTTGACCTTGTGTTGACCAAAGTCAACAATGGTCAATGCTGCTGCAGAAACCTTAGCCCGAAAACAGAAATGTGTTGCTAGCTGAAATTTCCCACGTGTGAAGAGAAGAGCCTCCAAGGTCATCGAACCAATCAGATGAGGAGAGAGAAATGTGTGAGGATGAGATGAGTGAAAATGTCCTCCAACGTTGACCAATATATATCCATCAATGAGGGTGTGCGACACAACTGTTGGGGCACAAAACCTTAAGGCCGACCTGCACATATTTTGAATAAATTCAAAATAAATGTTCTACTCATCGGATTAAGATGATCTTTAGATCGATCTTGCACCTCTCCGAAAGAGGAGTCCAATAAAAATATTGGCATCTTCATCTAAGCATCACAACATGGAGTTTGGACCTAGTTGTCCAAAATTAACATCATGTGACAGTGTTTTTGAAGCCTATAAAAATCTATGTGAAGGTTTTATTAGAAGCAATAGTGTTACAAATGGACTCTCCATTAAGATCTTGTTTACACCTCATCATGGTTAGGTTGATGTTGTCATCATCCATCATCATTATATTCCAAACCTAATTGAACATTAAGGATTCCTATTGTAATGTTTATTAGGCCTTCTTTCCCCACATCTACACCAAGTGTATATTAGGGGAGATGTTAGGGATGTAATATTTACCTGGCCAAATAATCTTTTATGCCGACTTTACTTGTTCGTGTCCCAAAAGTCAATATCTTAGCTAAGCTTCAATTGTGGCCCTAATGGCCCTTATATGTCATGCCTTATATACCCTCAATGGTCAATTGTTTACCACTTTGGTGTAAGTTGCTGCCACTTAAGGGTAACAAACCTCAAGTTAGGACCCACATCACAAGTGACCTTAACACCTATTTTTAAAGAGACCTAAGCCACATTTATTTGACTAACTTGAGCCAATGACTATATTGTTTGACTTTTTGACTTAAGGGTCCTTCCCTATTTATTCCTTAGGCTTGATTTAATTTTTTCATCATTTTGTCCTGAAGATGAACCATACTTGATGATTCTTAACATTGACAGGAAAGGCATCAATGTGATGGATCCAAAAGATGAATTTCAAATCAAATATATCACAATTGATAATATCCTGAGAGGTACTTATTATACCCATACATATCTCTTGTACTTAAGTTATCTTTCTTATTATAATCTGTAATAATTAATGAATTGGGATTTTCAAACTTTCTAGTTACTCCAAATGTGCTTACACCATGTTTTTGGGTGCTTCATGAGATTTGTGGTCAATGGTGTATGTTTATCCCCTAGATGATCCAACATGGAATAAACATGAGTGATTGTCTATGATGGATTTTAACAATGAAGATATCTTGCTTAGTGGTTGCTTGACCTCAATTAGGTGCTTGCTTAGCATTCTTCCTTAAAGTGTTGGGGTTCTTTTGACAGTTTGGGGGATATCCTTCATGACAACCACATGCAATGGTTCACTTGCTTGGAGAATCCTCTATTTAAAAGGAGCAGTGCTACACATCTTAGAGGACTGTGGTTTGGATCAATATTGCAAACATCAGCATCAGGATAAAATCGGCAAGAGTCCAAAAAACCAAAAGATTGTTAAAATCAGGAAAATATGAAAAAAATCAGCAAACATCATCTAGGCCAAAAAATCGCAATTTCATGATAAAATCGAGATTCTATCAAGATGTCCACGACACTGGAACTTTAGATTCCTAGAAAGGAGCTTGAAGTTGGCTCAAGAATGCCTTAGGTGCATGATGTCCATACAAAGGGAGTGGACCCAATGAGTACATGGCTTAAGAGAAATGGAGACTGTGGGGGCTTGTGACAAAGGAGTGTGGACACACCTTTTGTAGCAACATAATCTTGAATCCTTTAGTCTACATGACATGACCTTGTACCCTTGGATCCAAGATAGTTTCATTTGTGTACGCCTACAAGAATTCTCATGCAAAGGGAGTGGACTTAACGCAGGACATGTCTTAGATAGATCAATGGAGATTGTGTGGGCTTGTGACAAAGGAGTGTGGACACATCTTATGTAGCCACATCATATTGGAGCCAATATTATGTAGGTCACCACCTTGGAGAAAGACATGTGTACCCTTGGAGTAGAGCATTTCACTTTTGTAGCCCTACAAGCGTTTCTTGTAGGCTACTTGAAAGGCCATGCATACACATTGTATTATTGACCTCCCTTACTTACATTTATAGAGGATGAAGAAAATCCTTCACAATAATTATAGTGTTTGTGCTTCTTTCACTCATGTAGAGATGCGAGAAAGACGATGAGTGCATTAATCATCTTCTCTCTTTTAGATCTTTATTTGTAATTGATCTCTCTCTCACAAAGTTCAGAGCATCTTGAAGTCTAGGGTTAGAGTTTCATCCAAAAGAGGATTGAAATTAGACTTTTGAGATGAAATCTTATGTGTATTTGGTGAAAATGAAGAACAAGAGAAGAAGGTGCCTTGCTTTGTAGGACTTGTTTGAGTGATTCATGTTAAATTATGCAACTAGGGTCAAATTCCACTTTGGACAGATCATTTGATGCACATAATATAGCATTGAATTCCTCTTTTTGAGAGGGCCAAAATCGACCTAAAGATCACTCAAATCGAACAAGGAGAAGTGTGTTTTTTGAATTAAAGCCCACACATGTGCAAATTGACAAAATCAGCTTCAACATCATGTAGGCTCATGAAGCCCAAACGACATGTCTTTTCACCCTCATCGATCCATGTAAATTCAAGAGACCTCAAACCTCAGTTGGCACTTCATCACCTCACATCACATCTTCTCTCTCCTATTTCTATTGGTTTGTACAGATTAGATTGGAAGGATTTCTCTCACACATGCGAAGGACAGGTGGCAGTTTCTGATTGGACTGAGTTGCAGGACTGTTGCAAGGCGTTGACTAGGGTGACGTTGACCTCATTTGACTGCGTTTTTGGGTGGAAATTTTCGATTTCTGCAGGCCATATTGAAGGACACACAAATCGAGTAATTCTGAGCAGTTTGACTGACGTTGACTTTCAAAATTGACCGCAGAAAATTGCAGCCTGTGACAGCAGACTCTCTCTCTTTTGACTGAGGTTTTGAGTACTGTTTTTGGCAGATTTAGACCAGCATTTGAGGCCGAGTTTGACTGAAGTAGACCGAGCTCCTAAAGGACTGTGTTGACCGTTGACTGCAGACTGGTTAGGGCTGACTGCACTGTTGTTGACTTGGGCAGATTACAGGACGATCAGATTTGACCATCGTTGACTTCATCTCTTTGTCTCTGGTTTGGATAGTTGTTTTGATATTGGATACTGGCTAGTCAAAGTTTGACTTTGACTCTTGGATGATGTACTCTCTTTGCTGAACATTTGAAGACAATCTAATAGAAGAAGATTTGCAAAGGTTTTCCCCCTAGTGTTTTTCCCTGGTCATTGACCAAATATGGTGTCTCTTGTCTCTAGGCTATCTTTCATTGTGCATTGTCTAATTGTTCTATCTACTATTGCTCTACTGTCATTGGATAATTGCAGAAGAAAAATTGCTAAATTGGATGCTATTGGGTATTGCTGAAGCGATAGTTGCAGCATAGAACAAATTGATGAAAAATTAACAATTCATGCATGTTGGAACTCCTTGGTTGAGCTAAAGTTTTCTTGATTTTCCTTGGCTAGCGTTTTGGAGAGCTAGTGGATTGTACTAGCCTTGTAATAAGGTTATGTTAGGTACAACAACTTCATCTTACGCATATTAATGAATTGTTAATCATACTTGTGTAAATTTCAAATTTGATGTTCAACCATCTATGTTCTTCATGACTTGTACTTTACAGCTATATAGGTCTCAATGATTTGACATAAAAGAAATTATGTTAAGTGATTCAACATTATAATTGAAGAAGTTAAGTGCTCTTTACTGCTGTTATTACCACTGTAAAAAGTTTTCAGATCTGGTCTATGCATGATAAGATTGCACTAGACGGCTGAAACTTATCAAAACACTTGTGTATCTTTTCTTCTTGGATTGCCCAGACGATTGGGTTGTTGAAGATTGAAATATTGTTCACTTTCTGCTGCTGTTTTGTTCCATGTTTCATAACAGCCCTGAGGGTGAAAATTCACAGGGTTAAGACCCAGGAAACCTCTTGGATAGAGTGAAATTTCTGTTTTACATTATTCTACTTGAAACACAGAAATTTACACATGGTATTAGAGCATTTCAGAAACTTCCACAGTTTTGGTATGTTTATCTTACTATTCTTAAGAGGGTAAACCCGAAATGAATACTAATGCCATGGGGGGAATTTATAGCGAGGATAGAGATCTCTCATTGATTTTGTGACTATTCCACTATGGAAATGAACTACATTTTATTCTTCGTTGCTGTAAAGGTCATGGTTATGAAGAGTTCAAGCTACTCACCACCAGGGAAGTGGCAAATCTGCAATCAGTGGAAGCAGTAAAGCTTTATCAATTGCACATTGCCAAGAAGACTACAATAAGCAAATGTCTTAACATCCTACTTATCTAAAGAAAGTGGGTAGCCACTACTAGCTCTGAATATGAATGATCAATCATCATTAACCTAAAATCTTATTATATTTTTCCTTCATTCTGTTTCCATCTCAGTTTTTAGTATGTATGATTTGCTCTCATATTTATCTTGTTACAAAAAACAACCTACAAACTTAGTTCAATTCAATTATTTTACTAAATTACTACTACGATATGGAAGATCTATGTTGTTCACAATTTGCTTCATTCATAAATATACATAGCGGGAGCCTTGTGGTTTATTTAGATTTATGTTTCTGTACTATTATTCCGCACTGGGAAGTTGATGGAAAAGGCCAATATAAAATTATAAATACAATTGAGTTGGTGCCTCTTATTGTTTGGTCATAATATTGATCCATGTCGATGCTTATTGCAAGTTCAACAAGTTGTATTGTCCCTCCAGCTCCTAAATTGAGTGTCACATTCTTGATCAAACACAATGTCATGTGATCTGTACCAGTGATGATTTCAATGTCACATAGAAAGAATATATAAAAGTAAATTTTTGTCTCACTAAATATGAATATTGTACAGGTAGATGGGGTGAGGTGGATGTAGAGTGGGTGGCAATAAAACCCACCTGATGATAGGTAGGGTTGCAGTATTATCATTTAGCAGAATATTAAACCTTATCTCATATTAAACTTTTGAACAGCTGCTTTTGCCTCCAACATTCTAGGTTTCAAATTTTAATTGATTGAACTTATAAAACAGCAACTGCAGAAAATCTATCCATTCTCATCGAATGCACAGAAAAAGAGCTACTCAAAATAGTTTAACAAACAGACAATTACAGAACAAAATTAATAGCAAAATACACCTCATGAAAAAGCACAGATGCATGAGACGAGCAAAAGAAACACAGTGAAAAAAAAATGCGTAGCGTGAAGTACAGTGTAGGCACAAAAAAGGTGGCAGGAAAAGAGACAAACATGGGATCCGTACAGATGCATTGTTGGAAACAACAAATACAAACATCACCCCAAAAAAGAAAATTAGGAGAAAAACACCGAGAAATGCTGAATGGTGCAACTAGCACAGAAAACCAAAGTCAACATGGCAAAAATACCAAACATGAAAATAACTTTAGATTGCAATTAAGACTACAACCCAAGATTTGACTTTCACAAAAAATCCAGACGTAATTGCCAACAATGCATCGGTTCACTGGTGGAGTTGACAGAGTATCATCCATCTCCCAGGCTTCCACTCTCATTGTGGTCTGCACAACTGAAATGGCAGATACTCGAAGTAACAAGGGCAAGTGCGAGTCCCGGATATATTTTGGCAAAATGGTTACCCATCAGATCTGGCACCTGATCCGAACGATGTAACAAGTACATTGCAGCCCTTGATCTTGAGGTGTGCTTCTTGAAGCACTTCCAAAAAACTAAACCACCGCAAAAGTGAGCAACTCGAAAACCAAATACTGTAACATGAAGAACTATTGAGCCATCCACCAGAGTTCCCTTCTGGCTGCTCTCTGCCCTAAATGGTATATCAAAAGTGGACAAACCAGGTGCGAATCCCACACAAACTAGGCAGAACAGATAAAAACAACTCGGTTATGGTACCTAAGCCAAAGGCAATGCCCGGGTTACGCAGTTAACCCCTTGACGTTTGGCAGAATAGAAACCCCTCGGATCTGGAACCTAAGCCAAAGGCAGTCCGTGTTATGAAGTTAACACCTTGACGTCAAGGCATGTTTATTGAAGCAAGTTCCCCAAGAAAATAACATTAGAGAAAGATGGCGGACAAAAAAATTGATTGCATGTGTACACTAAATTCATCCCAGAAATTTCTTTTACTACAATAATGCTGGAGACTACAGCAGCAGGTGAATAAACTGAAGGAGCAATAAAGCTACATTCAGCAAAAAATCAAACACCAAAACCCAGAAACACCAGAATCAATGAAGATGTTAAAGTTACCCAGGGAATGCTACCTTCCACACGAGAAACACTACTAGACACGAATATTGCTAGCAAATTCCAGTTTCTAAATGAAAGTGAAAGATACTATGACACAAGGCAACGATGTCGATTGCGAAATCCCACCTTTTTGTACCAGAGACAGTCACTGGCTGCCAATGCCTGCCATCCACGAGAAACCAAAATCGACTGTGCCAAGCTGCGTGCATCCAGACGATACAAGATCGTCAGCATTAGGTCCGATCCAAAAACTACCAATGGATCGCTGACCATTACATTCTCCTCCACTTTTTTCTTCTTCTTCTTCCTCCTGTGCGCTCCACGCTCATCAAATTCACACAAAGTCAAAGAAGAAACCCTAGCCTTTTCATCCTCCATGAATCTTTTCCCTGATATCTCATACCTATTACGTTCCGGGCAGACCTCCACGGCTGCGAACTCAAGATCACTCTCTCCATTCCCGCCATGGCTGTTCTTCCTCCTAGGCTCATTAAATTCACGCGAATTGAAAGAAAAAACCCTGGTTATTCCATTCTCCGCGCATTTTTTACCCAAAATCGCGTGCTTTTTAAGGTCCCCAGCATCCTCCAAGGCCGTGAATTTAACATCACTGTGAGACCTTTCCAACGCGAATTCGCCATGGCCGTTCGTCTCCCACGACGGTAAAACGCTTCGGGGGCTCGTCCTGGTTGCGGCTTCGCCATTTTCTGCGCCGTTCATTGCAATCCACTCCCCCTCAGAAAATATTTAGCATAAATCCCCTGCCTGCCTTCCGGACCCTGCGAAAAGATGATGATCGCAAGCGCTACAATAGGTGGCCCGCGAGACTTAATTTAAGATTGGCCAGGTGCAAGATTTTTTTCATGGGACTGTACGGGTAAATGCAGTCATCGAGATTCGAACTCACAACTTTTTCTGCAACTGCAATTATATCTGACGTGCTTGATACGACCAAAGCCTCGGCTTTTTCTATCGAATTTTACAAGGATGGATCCCCGCCATTGTCCATAGAAATGTCATTGTATTTTAAGCCAAACCCTGCAAGAATGAAAACCCCCATCAGCAGAGAGCACCTGAGAATCAACAGAAATGGAAGATGTACTTGCCACGGTGGAGACTTTTAAATGATTGTTCCCCCTCCCTTGCTTTTTAAATTTAAATTTAACTTGTTTTGAAAATGTCTACTTATTCTATTTTTCTCTCGTTCTGTTGTTACTGCAGCAAACTTGTCTTGAATATGTCTAATTATTATTCTATTTTTCTCTCGCTTTCTGGTTACTGCAGCAAAACTTTTCTCAATTTGGAAGATAAAATTTTACAGCACATCTTTCACTGATATTATTACATGTTCCTTCACTTCAAAGTGCGCTTTTTTATTTATATATATTAATGGTAGTATTTGGTCATGAGATAAAATGGTTTTGAAATTATTTGTGTTGTGATTAATCGTTTTCGAAAAAACACAAAGATATTTTTAAATATAGTCATTTCTAAAAATAAATATAAATTTAAATTGCAAAAATTTATATATTAAGAAATGTTGTAGTGTTTTGTACTATTTTATTTTATTTTTGTTCTGATTTTAAGTTATTAATTTTTGTTTAATATTTAAGGTTCTCAAATTATTTATAGTTTTTGAGTTTTAAGTTATGAAAAGTCATGATATTTATGGGGAATATAACTCATTTAAAGGAGAAATTAAACTAATTTAATTCCATCTTAATTTTAGATATTTGCATCTTAAGATATTTTTATATAAAGAGATAGAAAATATAACTCATTTAAAGAGAATTAAACCATCTTAATTCCATCTTAAATATTTCCATTAAAAATATTTGAACTCTCTAGGCTTTCCATTTCAGGAGATTTAATCTTTCTAACCCTTTATAAATCCAAATTTAAGTAAAATGAATATTTTAATTTATAAATTTTTAATAAATAATATTTTAATTTATAATTTTTTAATAATTAATATTTAAATTTTATTTTTACATTATGGTATTATTTTAATATATTTATATATATGTTAAATAAATTTTTGAAAAAAAATAAAATATTCTATACAACAATTATTATATATTTTCTTATATAATAATTAATTATACTAAGCATATTAAACTAATCTTAGTAATGCTTCATAGCACTCATATCACATGATTCACCACATAAAATCATGTTATGAGCGAAGTGCTCCACCATCCACCTTTGTGTAATACAGAGAATAATATTTTTTCATAGTCATAAAATCATGTTAGGAGCTTTAATAGGAAGTGCTTCACAGTCTTTTTTTTGTCTAATATATGGAGAAAAATATTACGATGATATATTTTCACAGTTATATTTATCAATTTTTAATTAATAATGTTTTATAGTATTTTTTTCATATGTTTTTTCTACAAATACAAATTAAAAGAGTAAAATATGTTATTGAACAATGTTGGAGTGTGAGTCCGCGGGGTCTTGGTTAGTCGATGATTGAGTTCTTTGTTAAGGCACTCTTTGATGCGAAGGCATTGGTTCAATTCATTGCCCCGATCTAGATGATATATTGGACATGATGGAGATGTAGTCCTACCAAATTTACAAAAAAAAATTGTTGGAGTGTCCACTTCATGTGTTTTCTTAGACATGCTTATTACAAAAATAGGATACCTCATTGAAGAATGTTCGAGTACCACTTTCATAAGTTTTCTTGTATGTTAAAAAAGTTGAATGTCTCATTAATCAATATTTATTTGAATTCATATAGGACAAATCCCTAATTGATAGTGCTTCATAGTACCCCTTTCACATGCTTTTTTACATGCATATTCAAAAGCACCAAATGTGTCACTAAACAATATTATTTTGCAATCATATTGAACAGGTTAATACCTTAAAGTGAGGGTCTTTCAAAACCTTATTTGAAATATTTTCCTATCTCTAATAAAAGCCCTTTCAAAACCTTATTTCTTGAAGTGTTTTCCCCAATCCCCAATAAAGGCCCTTTCAAAACCTTATTTCTTAAAGTAATCACCATTAACAAAGTAGTGCCATGCAATTTAGAGTAGGAAGCCCTTTCAAAACCTTATTTCTTAAAGTAATCACCATTAACAAAGTAGTGTCATGCAATTTAGAGTAGTCTATACAATTCAATAATTTGTAATGGTTCATATCAATCGATAAAGCATTAAAAGTTAAGTTTTTCAAATAAATACTTCATAATAGTAAGATTTCTAACACTTTTTAAACTCGTGATTATTATTTATGTGATGTCCATAACAACTAGAGGTCTTACTATTTCAGTGATATATCTTTGTGTTAAGATTGTGTTCACATTTATCCCTCTTCTTTATTTATTGTCACCATATCTATAGTGTCATGGTCTCATTACTCGACCATATTTTATCCCACAGCTCACACCATATTTCCACCATGTTATTTGTACCTTTCATCTAAGCTCATGATGTTGAATCTGAACATGATTTCCTTAAAGTAGAAGCATTTCATATGTGAAAGTATGTTGGTTGCTCAAGCATTCGTCTTTGAGGGTAGATGTCTGTTAAAATTGGAAACTAGTCCAAATGCCACATTGGGACAACTCATTTGATAAATATGATTATTGGATTAAATTCCTATTTTCGAGAGGACCAAAATTGATCTAAAGATCATCTCATTCGGACAAGAAAAAGCGTGATTTTGAATTTATGCCAACACATGTGCAAATTGTTCAGGTCAGCCTCAACTAAATGTAGGCTCAATAAGCCCAGTGGATGTGTCTCTTCACCCATAACAAATTGTATAAATATAAGTGACCTCACATCTCATTTGGCATCTTCATCACTCACACATTCTTCTCTCTCTTCATCATATTGGTTCGTACAACTATTGGGCAACCTCTCTCTCACACACGTTCGGCAAGGAGGACAGATCTTCTGAGCAAAGATTGCAGGCCAAAATTTCAGACTTTAGGGATAGGTTTGACCAGCGTTTACCAAGGGGTTATTGAATGAGTTTGACTATGGTTTTTGGTTTTTGGTCAAAGGTTCGATCTTCCTAGGTTGCATTGTTGGGCACAAAAACAAAGAATTTTTGGTTGGTTGACCTACGTTGACTTCAGGGTTGACTATTGGTTGACCGTAGAAAAAATACAACAGTTTTCTCTCTCCTTTGACCGAGTTGTTTTGGGCTGAAACTGACCTCCTGATCAAGCTAAGTTTAATAAAGGAGGACCGAGTTACTTCAAGGGAGAGTTGTTTTTTTTTACCAACATTGACTTTCTGGTTAGGGCTGAAGTTTCACTGCAGTTGACTGCAGAATTTGACAGGGCTAGTTTGACTTTGAATTGTGCAAGTCAATTTTATTTTTTTACTCCCTGCTGAACTTTTGATATAATAGTAATAAGAATTGATTAAAGGGTTTACCCCACATTGGTTCCTTTTTCCCTAACATCTACCAAATCCGGTCCTCTCTTGTCTGAGCTTGTCTTCTGCATTTTGTTTTATGTTCTATCTGCATTTACTGCTAATGTGATTAATGGTTAATGTGATTGCTACTGGAAATAATTGGAAATTGTTATTGGGTTGCTTAAAGAACATTGAAGTAAATTGTGCTAAGCATAGAACATATCATTGTTAACTAAAATTTACAATGCCCAAATATCAAATCCCATTAAATTCACTGCCCAAATATGTCATGATATAAAATTTAGGGTTTAAAGCTCCGGATAGATCAAACAATGTAAAAATAAGATACGAAGACAAGGAAATCCAAGCATCAATGTTAAACAATCATATGATAAGTAGAGAAATCTTAGCCATGGAAGTGACAACTCTAAAATCGACACATGATAACGTAGATGCATCTAGATATAAAGATGAAAATATTAAACATAGCTTTAGAAGCGCCTTCACCAAATTTATTCGTGCTACATTATCTGCTACATTGAAGCTTAACTTGTTAGCCTCTAAAAGACATAGATAAGGATCTCCAATCATCAATTTTGAACAAAGCCATGTGATCTCTTAACATCTAAAAGATGTGAAGACGTAGTGAAGACAAATATATTTAAGCATCAATGTTGAATGGTCATATGAGAAATAGACAAACCCTAGCCACGGAAGTAACAACATTGAAATAAACACACGATGATATGGAAGCATGCTAGCATAAAGATGAAAATAACAAGCATAGTTTTAGAAGTGACTCACCAGACTAATTTATGCTACATTATCTACAACATTGAGGCTCGAGCTCTTGAGCTTTAAATGACAAACACTCAACAAAAGTTCAAGTCATAAAACCCTTAAAATTAAGCACCCAACTAAACATAATGGCAATAGAAATGTCGAGGTTTTTTGCAACAAACTCATATACCAGCTTAGATCCATCTTAACTCTGGATCTACCAAGCGCCGAGAGAGACCAAATATCTTTTCACTTTAAAATAGGGTTGCATCTCAAAATATTTGATCCCTCTCGGCACTTGGTAGATCCGGAGTTAAGAAGGATATAGGTTGGTTTAATTTTCCCCTTTAAATAGGCTATATTCCACATGAATACCATGAGTCAATACCATGGGTTCTAAATACCGTGAGTCATTTTTTTATTATTATTTTATTTTTATAGGGTTATTTTATTTTTATTTTTATTTTTACAGAGTTAAAATGTTTACATTACATAACATTAATCTTTTTATTTATTTTTATTTTTATGTAATTTGACTTAGTCAAAATGTTAAACATTACATTAAAACATCTCTACCATATTGGGATGGAGAATGTCTCTCGACAGAAAAATACAAAACCAACATATATCCATCTTAACTCTGGATCTACCAAGCGCCGAGAAGGATCAAATCTCTTGATATGCAAACCTCTTTTAGAGTAGAGAGAGATTTGATCCCTCTCGACACTGGGTAGATTTGGAGTAAGGTGGATCTAGGTTGGTTTAATTTCCTCCTTTAAATATGCTATATTCCACGTGAATACCATGGGTTAATATCATGAGCCATTTTGATAAGGCTATTTTAAAAATAACCATAACCACATTCTAATGTGGTTTCTAAATTATGAAACCACATTGATGAATTAGAGATAATGTAATAGAATTATTGACTAAGTTAAAATGTTAAACATTACATTACAACATTTAAACCCAACTAAAAACTCAATATGACATGAAAAAATAATGGGAAAATGCAATGATAACTCTCCTCTTTTATAAAAAAATATTATAATCTCAAAAGATTTCGAAACCATGTAAGAGCCTTTAGCTCATTTAAAAAGTTTTTCCAAAGGTTATTGGAAAATATTATATAGTGTTGAAAATCAATCTACATCTATTAATTATTTGAAAAAAATGTATAAAATTTGTAAAAAAATACCCACCAAGTGTTAAAATTTATGGAAAAAAAATAAAATAAAATAATTCACGTTTTTATGAAAATTGTAGTTCAAATAACGATCATCATTATGATGGTAAAGAGTTCATAAATTATTAATACTATAAAAATCAAAATCCATTAAAAAAAATTGGAAAAAACAAAACCCTTCATCAGCAACATTAATGTTTTTAAATAAACCATTAAATAATTTTTACAACTTAATTAAATATGAGATAAGTGAACCATATATCCAAGTATATGTAAGTATCACCAAATCCCTTGCATGCATAAGTAGATTTGATCGTGTTGAAGTTGAGTTTTATTTATCACGTTCACGTACGATCGTTGTCACCTTTTGAGTGATTGCAATGCAGTGGAGATCTTAATCGAAAGTGGTTAATTTGCATAATCATTAACATCTTTAAATAGATCTCGATGAGAGGATAGTCAAACGATGGTTTGTTTGAATGATTATTCACGCCTTTAGATAGAATCCAAACAGTTCTTGTCTCAATTTATGCCATAGCAATGATGGCATTGTTATCATCCACATAAAACTTAATTGTATTTCATGGATATATTTTTTTTTAAAGGGTTTTTATAATGGGATAGTTTTTATGAGTTGTTATTTGTAATATGTGGGATTATTTATTTATTTGTTTTTAAGAAAAGCTATGTTATTTGAAATAATTTGTTGGTGATTTTAAAAAAAAAAAGAGAGATTGATTTAATGCATTTTAAATGTTTTAAGTTCTTAAATTGTTTAGACAAATGTTTTTAATCAAAATTTTATAATATTTAGTTATAAAAATGTTTTTATCAAAATAATAAATTTTAGTTAGTAAGATTGTATAATTTGAATGCTTTGAGATTTTTTAAGGCGTTGAATTGATTTTCGTATTTAAAAATACAATTTAAACAACATAAAATTTTGTATTTTGCAAACGATTATTTTGCTGATTTTTTATGATGCTTGCCAAAAAATGTAAATTATTTAAACTCGTCGTTTTCACTCTTACCAAATGCTTTAAGGGTCTTAAGCCATTACCATGTTTCCTTACATTTAGGAAGACAAGTTCTTAAAGGAGTTTTAGTCTTAGAAGCCATACGATTATTTCAACCTAAATACTACATGCAATAAAGCTTATGTCACTTGTGATCATCAACAAGGCTACCTCAAATTGAGTGAAGTGTTTTTTTAGTAAAATATAGTCTTAATTCCATACATGAAACTAGACACTACACTTGGTCCAAGGTTAATCTTTTACCCAAAAGGTTGTAAGTGGACAAATGTATGCTTACCTTTCATTGCCTTTTTAGGATTATTTGTATCTTTTTTGAAAAACTACTTTATCACTTTAAAGATTTATTATAATTTCAATTTTCTAATAGTTGTTTGTAAGGGTTGGATTTCCACTTTTACCAAATATCTAGTTATAAGTCATTAATTTGTTTATTTATATCTAAATAATATAAATAATGTTAAAATGTACTCCAAAATCAAAATAAGGAGCCTAGATCTATCTTAATTTTGCATCTATCAAGCATTGAGAGGGATCAAATATCTCAAGGTGCAAATCTCTTTTTTAGTGCAAAATTTGAGGAAAGGATTGCACCTCGAGAGAATTGATTCCCCTTGGCGCTTGATAGATCTGGAGTTAAGATGGATTTAATCTGGTTTTATTATTAATAATTAATGATTATAAGTAATTATTTTCATTTTTATTTTTATGTAATTTGATCGAGTCTAAATTTTTAATTAGTCCATATTGTGCTAGAGAGCGCCTCTTGGCGCAATAATTTCAACTTCTCTACGTATTTAGAAGATAATTAATATCATGTATTAATCATTGTTAAATCTACCAACAAACAAATTATATGTTATACAAAGGGGAAAAGAGAATTGCAACTTCCAAAGTCTTTGTTACTCAAATTTTATGGTTAATCAACTTAACTTCGATTCAAGTTTGACAATTTATTGTATGTTAAATTTGTTATTAAGTATTGAAACCTATGGAACATATATATATATATATATATATATATATATATATATTAAAAGGGGAAAAAAATAAAATTGCTTGATTGCTAGTTATAGGTGACTACAAGATAGCGAGAGCAGAAGCTCTTTGTGACTAGAATTACCATAGCCACTACCATTCCCTCTCGTGTTTGCTAGTTAGCATGCATTGTAGAATCCTTCATATCGAATATGGTTGTGCATAACTCTTTTGTTTCACTATTGTCTAGGGTCGTCTTCACCTTAGGTCATAGCCATATCTCTTAATTTTCCCTCGGTCTTAGCCATTGCATATTGGTTCTATGATGTTACGGTTTAAGTGCCCATCACTGCTCTAGCATTATTCATTTGCAGAATCACTAATTTGGTTTTCATGGGGTATTTTCCAAGTCCATCATGGTAGATCAAGCTTCTCTTCCTCATGGTTTAGTGAGAAAAAAAAAATTGAACCAAGAAAAACATATTTGATTCCTTCTCTCGACTCGAGGATTTATCCTTCGAAGAAGGAAAACTTATCTACCCTTAAGGAAAAAGTGTTGTCTAGTAAGGTTATTATCCTTTGGCCCAATTACAACTTTGCTTTTTACTAACTCTATGTTAATTGGGAAGATTATGAGCCTGCAATACTCTGTATTTTGGAAATAGTTTTTACATTTATTTTTGAAAGCTAGGAGGATAGGGATTTGATCTTTAGATATGGTCCTTATTTCACGGGCTCTAGGGAAATGTTTCTCTCCCACTAGACTTTGGATTTTAATCCTAGCACGAAAATTTCCTCTGTGTCTATCTAGATTAGAATTCCTCATCTTCTGCTTATTTGTTAGGGTGATAGTATTTTTAAAGCCATTAGAGATAATTTGGGGCACTATATTACTTTTTCAAATCCCAAGGAAAATATATTTGCACATGGCAAAATTTGTGTTGAAATGGACTTTACAAAAGGATTCCCTGAAGCAATTAAGCTTGATTTGGAGGGCCATAATAATATTTTAGGCCCCAGTTTAAGAGCACGTCCATTTTAAATGCAACCTTTGCCATTAGTATGGACATTGTGAAAATTTGTCCTAAGGCTCTATTGAAATGAGGTAGCCTTAAGAGGTACTCCCACAAGCCCTGGTTTCTAGGCTTGTGAGGGAAAAAATAAAAAATAAAAAATAAAAAAATTAATATATATATATATATATATATATATATATATATATATATATTTGTTTATTTATTGTGGGCGAGGCACCCAAGTTTGGGGTTTTGGACCCAAAGATATGGGCATGGAACCCATGGAAAGCAATTTAATATTCTATTTAATTATAAGGTTGAGCTAGAAACACCTTAATGGAGCAAGGGGTTACCTAAGTGACCTATGGAAAACTATAAGTAGTTAAAGGATAGGCTAGGTCATGAGTGGCCGAAGAAAACACACTTGTATAAGGAAAGTGACAACCTTAGAAGAGTCGCAACAAGGTACAGAGAAGCCAAGTAAAAGCTAGAAGCCGAAACAAGCAGTTCTATGTGTAAAGGAGGTTGGGTTAAGAAATATACTCGCATATAGGTCACAGGGCAACTACAAGCCTTATAAGGGTTGGTGAAGACCTGATCTGGCTGCTATAAAGGAATAGCAGGGGTTGCTAAAGTGGATTGGTTTATAACTGTAACAATGATTTCACAAGGACTGGTTTCCAAGTACAACAACAAGTCAAGGGCCATAAATTGAATGTATAAGTCGATTAACAATAAAATTTGAGTAACAAAGACTTTATTGTCATTGTATTAGGATTCTAAAGGGTCATGATCCCTGGTGCGAGAGCCCTATGGTTTTTGTTAAACACAAACATGGGATGTGGACAAAATGTGAATGAGCATTTACTATTCACAAGATATACATTTATAATATATTATAATGACCCTTGGTTTCCATATTCCAAGTGGTCTCTTAAATTCCATTGATTGTTCACAATCCACACCAACCCTTTACGGATTAGGTGTATAACTTTCCCCCTCTTAATCTGAAGGGGTATATACAAGTCCAAGAAGAAACCTAAAATACAAAAATACAATAATGCATGACAACAATAGGTTGAATGTGCTCTCTCAAATGAAGGTATAAGGTGGGAGAACTCAAGGTCTCAACCGGCAATGTTTTAAGGATGACCACCAACACTAGAACACTTAGTGCAGTTCTTGGAACTCTTCAAAATCTAGCAAGAAGCTAAGGTCCTCTGCTAGAGGAAGTGCTCCATGTTGTTTTGAAAAGGGAGAGCATTGGAGTCTCGACCTAGAATGCTTAGTGTTATTCCCATAACTCTTCCAAATCTGGCAAGAAGCTGAAATCTTCTACCAAAGGAAGTGACCCTAATGCTTTGAAGAGGTAGACCTTAAACCTAGAAAAAGGGAGGTTTACAACCTGAGTTGGTTTAACAAAGGCCACCAACCAAAGACATGCTTAGGGGCTTGTGTGTCTCTAGCTACAACTTTGATATGGGTATGGTTGTCTTTGGCTGTAGGCTCAGGGAACAGGTTCAAGTTGTGGCTCAGGCTCGCTTTATGTGGCTTTGAAACTTGTATATGACCATCAATTCCCCCCTGAAAGATGCAAGGTGAGAAGATGAAGAAAACTCAACTGCAGTACTTTTCATTACTCGTGAACAAATTCTGTGATATGAGAGAAATATTTTCTTCATCGTTGAAGCCCATTGCTAAGAAGTGTTCCATCCAAGGTGGATCTTTGCTCTTGAAGGAAGCTTGCTTTTTAAGCATTTGTTTGAAGAATGAGTGTGATGACCATAATTCTTACATGGATGAAGATCAAAACAATGACATTTCACATGGCCAACTATGTCACAATGTTCGCATCTAACAATATGTTGTGAATGTGGAAGATGAGAAAGATCTGGAAGAGGTGAAGATGAATTGTCATGTAGAAACCTAGCACTATGAAACTGTATGGGCTTGGAATAGTCAGGAGTGTGAAGAGAAACCTCATTATCATATCCAAGACAATTTATTTTATTGTTACGAACAACTTCTTCCCAAGGCCTAATGAAGGGCTTGGGAAGTGCAGACTGAACTTCTGCATCTATTTGCATATTTGCTCTTAAAATGGGTATTGCATATGCAATTTCTTGTTACTGATGGGAGCATGTATCAATCTCAGACAAAGGATTATTCTAAACAAAAATAGGTTCAGAATGATGACTACGTTGTTATAACTCATCTTATTGAAGTTGTGACTCAAGCTGCAAAAAAACAATCTTTTCTTGTGCATTTTGCAGACAGGTTTGAATGTATCTGAGAATGGATTTTTCAATAATAATTGTATTGTCACAAATAGAATGCTTTAGAGTATCCAATAATTTGAATACTCCATCGCCCATTTTTTTTGGGTAAAATTAAAGGTTCAACAAATGAAAAGTATGGCTTTTATAGAAAATACATTAAGCACCGCTCTCAATATGAGTTGTCTATATATCAATCTTGTGCATTGAAAATGTCATTGTCTAGCTTCAACCAATGCATATGAAAAGCACAAACCAACATCTAATATGAATTATTATATAAGCCATGCCAGTTGCAGCGTCGACCGATTGTTAATAATGGAAAACCCTCTTAAACAATGCACATATAATTCAACACATAAAATAATCAATGTTGGAGCTTTGGCAACCAATATTGCTTAAATTTTTCACCGCACATCAGCTCATCATATATGAACCAATTTCAATGCATATGGAGAGCACCAACAACATGCATTTCAGTTACATTATATACAAGCGCTCAATTTAATTCATTGTTCTAAACTTTTATATTCCATTGACCAGCATACCGAACCCTGTGACTCGTGCATACAAGAAAACACAAATGGATTGATATTCAATGCACTTCAAACAATGATTTAACGTCGTTTCAAGACAAAATCACGTATAAATGGTGATACTAGTACAAAGACTCTATGTTACTTGCACAACTTTGTCTTGCAATTTAAAAAATATATATGTCATTAATATCTCCCAACTCCTCACACAACCATAAGAAGATGAAGAGACTTCAATAATGACATGAATTCAACATATATTCCAAATAGATGTTCAAATAACATGTACAAACATAAACCAACATGTTGAATATATCCTTCTCGACAAATAGTTGTTGCTAAAAACAACGCCACTGGAGGTTCACATTCTTTGGATCCATTATAGGAAAATTAATAGCTTTATTCAATTTAATAAGTAAGTGATCATCATACACCTCATGGAGGAATTTTAATGTGAGAGAAATCGTTCATCCAAATTAATTCTGACACAACAATTGAACTTAGTTCAGTTGGGAAGGATTCAGGATTTGGACTTTACCTACACTGTAGGCTACACACATCTTGAGTTAACTTTGCAAGTATGTGGCCACCATAAGCTTGCAACGAGATCGGAAGCAACTCTATCTGGTCATCACTTGTGCTTAATAGACCTATCTCCCTATCCCCATCTTTATTCTCGTTAAGAAGGCTCAGATATAAGGGAAAACTTCGCTTCTTATTTATATAGGTTGCAACAAGAATTTGGTTTATATGAGTAACATTGCTTCCAACAAGTCTTTTGTATTTATTTTTTTAAAAATTAGATTTGTAGAAAAACTCACCTCCACAATGGGAAATGACGCTTCTAACAATTGACCTAGGAATCAATTTGACTAGATATTTGGTGTGGACGATAGGTAAAGGAGGAGAACTAAGTCGATTATGTCTTAGTTTGAATCAAGCACCAAGTCTGATAAAAAGACTCATGAGTTGGATTCCAGGAGACTACGGGAGAGTGGATCATATTTGGGGCTCAAAGAGAGTACTCTAGCACACAGAAAAATGAGCAAATATTTTGAGATGCAAAGAGATAGGGTTTATAGTGCCTAACACACATATAGAGGGTCAGATGAGAAAGTCTAATAACAAAAAATGGTGAAACAATCGCATCACGAAGAGAAAGCATTGAGGAAGTCAAGAATGCAAAACCTTTCTTTGTTTGTAGATCATTAATTGGAAATGATTTCTATCAATATGCTCGCTCTAATTGCTAGAAAGAACCTCTCCCCTCTCCCAACTGCCTTACATTCGATTTTCGTTTTATTTTTCTTTTATTAGTCCCCTTTAGAAGAGAGAAGGTGAGCAGTTAATAACAAAGAAAAAAATATATGAGTGATGGTAGAGGAGAGCAAGCGCAGTAACCTTATACATGATTCATATATAATACAAGTACTCTCATAGCAGGCACTGCCATGTTTTGAAACGTTAAGGACTGACAAGAGCTCATGGAAACATAATTTATATGTCAACGCTAGCAAGCCGACCAAAATGGCATTTCTAAGTAGCTTAGGTCTGATATTAGAATAGATATAAAGGCCACAAAAACAAGTGGCTCACGCAAGATTCAGCAGTTTAGGAACATACCAACTCTAATACCATGTTAAACAAAAACATGGAATGTGGACAAAATATGAATGAATAAGTGTTAATTGCATTTACTATTCATAAGATATACATTTATAATACATTCTAATTAACCTTCGTTTCCATATTCCAAGTGGTCTCTTGGACTCCATTAACTGTTCACATTCCATACCAACCCTTAGTAGATTAAGTGTCCAAATTTTTTCTTATTAAAGCACTGATAAGGAACATATTTTGGGCATTAATTATTGTCTATTTTCATTGATCCGATTTTTGTTATATTTACACTATAAAAAGTTGTTGAAAGTTAGGCGTATTCATTGTGTTTTTGTTATTAGCTAAGGCATACACCAAATCCGAGGTGTGTGGATATTCTAACACGGTAGCAGAGCAACTTTGAAGGGTTGTTGGATCAGAGTGTTCATGGGGATCAACTCTAAGAGGGAGTTGAGTTGAATTGATGTTGAAAGAAGGGAAGCTTGTCAAAAAATGATTTTTGGCTTGAGGTATGAGGATCGACCGGATGGGTTGTCCAACTATAGTCCATGGAAGGAAATAATCAAGTTAGTGTTGTTGGTGAATGATATATGGGAGTTTGTTGACACTAATATTTCCCCGCCAACTGATGCAATTAAGTTGTCTAGGCATAAAAAGTCGGATGCAAAGGCCAAGTTGGTCACACTTGATGGAGTCAAGGATCACTTGATACCTCATCTCACTAAGAAGAACATTGCATGGGATATGTGGGAGACTCTGAAAGCTTTGTTTTCGAACAAGAATGAGAACCCAGATATGGTATTGAGAGAGAAGCTCCAGGACATCAATGTGAGAGGTGGAGAGTATGTAAATTTGTATATTACAAGGGTTCAACTAGTTCATTACGATCTTAGTGCCATTGGTGATGATGTTCTAGAACTTGAGTTAGTGAGGACTACCTTGAAGGGTTCCTCAGAGTAGTGGAGTACATTCATAAAAGGAATAGTCTCACGAGAGAATCTACCAAATTAGAACAGGTTATGGGATGATTTCTTCCAAGAGGAAATTTGAGACGAGGATCTTCGACAAAAGAATATTAATGGTGAGAATGTTACTCTCACTAATAAGTTGAAGAAGGGAAAGGGGAAGTTCAATAATGGCAACAAGAAAAATGACTTAAACAAATGATTTACATGTGGTGATTTTGGTCATTATGTGAGTAAGTGCATGCATTGGAATAAAGGATAGAATGAGAATAAGAGGGAGACGATAATGGTTGCTATAGTTATCGTCAAAAAGGATGATTTCACAAAAATGTTTGATGAGTATTTTTCTTTGATCTCTTATTTCTTATGGAGCACCATTTGTGAAGGTGCTTGGTTCATAGATAATGTAGCATCAATGCATATGACAAGATCGTGAGAAGTATTTAAGATCCTGGCCGAATGGGACTCTAATCTACACATGAAGATTGGTGATGAGAGTCAGAAGGTAGTTAGAGGAAAAATGATTGTACCATTTAGGATGTAGTCAGGATGTTTTCTTTGAGGCCAGGATGTAATTTGGGTACCGGAGTTTAGGTGCAGCATGTTGTTTGTCTCAACAATTGAGGAAAAGGGGTTTGAAGTTATGTTATGGGATGGAAAAGTGATGCTCTAGCCGAGTGGCTCTAACTCCAGTTCATTAGCAGTTCTTGGATTCAGATAGAATGGTCTACATATGCTGATGGGAAAGTCTATAAATCAAAGAAAGAAGAAGGCTTTAAATACTTAGAGGGAGTCATGTTTTAGAGGGAGTTTGCATATTCAAAGGGATAATTTGCAACCCTAGAAGAGTGCATTGTCAGAGGGAAGAAGGGATACTTCCATAACTGACAATAAGGAGCCATGGAATGGCTTAAAGGCCTATTTGGAATTGAAGAGGCAGAAGGGTTCTAGTAGTAGAGACACTTTCGAGAAGGATATTGTTCATAATGTAGGTTATGTTTATGTGGTGGAAAATGAAGCATATGATTATTTTGGGAGGGTATCCATGGAAGAGGATTGTGTTTTGATGTGGAAAGAAAATATATGTTGAGGGAAAGGAAGTGCCTCCCCTACTAAGAGGGAGTGTTAAAACTAGATAGCCTTGGGAGGTAATCCCACGAGCTCTAGGTTTTGGGCTTCTGAGGGGAAAACCCACAAAAATAAGATTTTGTGGGTGAGGCCCCCAATTTTGGGTTTTGGACCCAAAAGAATGGGCTTGTAACCCAAGGAAATCAATTGAATATTCTATTTAATGATAAGGTTGGGTTGCCAACACCTTAATGGACCAAGGGGTTCCCTAAGTGACTTATGGACAACTATAAGTAGCCAAAGGATAGGCTAAGTCAGAAGGGTGGAAGGACACACACTTGTGTAAGGAAAAGGACAAGCTCGGAAGAGCCACAACAAGCTAGTGAGAGGTTGAGTAAAAGTTACAAGTCGTAACAAGTAGTTTTTTAAGTAAAGGAGGATAAGTTAAGAAGTATATCTATAGACAAGCCGCAAGGATGAAAAGGGCTAGCTGAGACCTGATTTGGCTACTATATAGGACTAATAAGGGCTTCTAAAGTGGAGTAGTTTATAGTCATAACAGTGATTTCACAAGGACTTGTTTCCAAGGACAACAACACACCAAGGGCCATCAGCTAAAGGTATAATCTCAGGTAATTATAGTTGTACGTGTGTTGTTATTTTTGGAAAGTGAAACTCTGAGGGATAAGGCCTAAACCTAGGGTTATTGGTCAAAGGACAGACCTGATTTATTGGCATTGTACTGGGATTATAAAGTTTCATGATCCGTGGTACAAGAGCCCTATGGTTATCCTAATAAGGGATTGATAAGACTGGGTTTTGGACATTAATTAATGTGTATTGTCATTGATATATTTTTTTATGAAAATTTGTTTAAAGTTAGGAATCTTCAGTGCGTTTATGTTTCTAGCTAAGGCATAGATCAAACATGGGTACATAGATATTCTAACAAGCTCTAACTTTTTAGCCTCCTTCTATTCCATCGCAATCCTCTCAAAAAAATAACGAGAAAGAGCATTCAATAAAGTCTCAAGGAACCAAAAGTAGTCTAAAGTTTCCCATCCTCCCAATAGGCCCAAGTCTATCTAGCATTATCTTGACAATAAATTTGAAGTTTTGCATTCCAAGGGGGATGATTGTGAGGTTGATGAAGCCCAATATCCTGTAGCCCCCCTTTGTATTCAGTTAGCTTCAAATCAAGTTCCACAAGAGGAAATAAAATCACATGTGATGGAAGAGGTTTTATCTAAATAAAATGAAAAGAACTTTGTTTTAGAAAAAAAGGTAGCAGAACCTAGAATGGTGGAAGAGGAGGTGGTCATTCCTTCCTCTTCTTCTCCTTCCTATTCAAAAGTTTTAAAAAACAATTCATGTTCATCCCCTCCATTAACTAGGAGGAAAAAAGAAATAAATATTCATATCTCAGTGCTCAACTTTTTTTTGGCTCCCATGGATTATGTGGGGGGTCTATTTTGTGTAAATCTCAGAAATGTTTCACTTCTGTATCATCTAGTGCAAACAATTTGTACAAATCTACTCATGTTCTCAAGAAGCAGTTTATTAAAGTTTTAGAAAGTTAAGTTTTGGATCTCTCCCCTCTAACCTATTGTTGGGAGGAAGATGGTTTTTTTTAGTCCCCTTATTTTTTATCCATTGAAGAAATATTCTTGTAGCATTCATCTCATTGTACTCCAACTGCATGTTTCAAACATAGATTTTTTATTAATACAAATTTATTGTTACAGTTAGAAAAATTATTGAAACTTGAGAATATTTGTCAATTAGGTGATAACACACAAATAATTTATGAATTATTTGTTATTTGATTAACCCAATTCATAGATAGATGTAAAAAAATTATTATAACTAAATATAAAAGCAGATTTTTTTAAACATTCTTGTAGTTATGATTCCTTAATGGGCCTAGAGTATAACCTAAAACTGCTTCCTTCTTGGCTAAGAGCTCATCTTCCATGGAATTAAAGAAACAAGTTAACGACCCAAGATCCAGAGGCATTTGGCAGGAGTGAAAGCCCGCCCCCTTATGGACCACAAACGAATAATTCTAGGTGGTATGATTTTCCTTGAATAACAATGATGAGTTAACTTGCATACGAAGACAACAACCCATGATGATTTTACTTTTGGTTTGACAGCTAAGTTATGATAGGTTTTCCGACTTGCTAAAGAGATTCCTCAAATAGATATGAATTCATGTATTAAAAGTTGAAATTTATTTTTAAATTTAAATAAAGGTGTGGTTTTGTGTTGAATATTTCTAACTATATTTATAATAATGATGAGACATTTTATAATAGTTAATAATTAATATAACTACTCTTTGGATCTAGTGCATATAAGATAGTTGTGATTTTATGTGCTATTTATTGTTAATATTTTTAAGTTTTTATATATATATTATTATATGTTTAATATATTGTTTTACTTACATCAATCAGTGTTTTTATAGGACTATATTTAAAATTTTAAGTAATAAATAAATATTAATTATAATAATAAATTGATAGTTTTGAACACAGTAAGAGGAAGGGGGCGGTTGGGGAACCCTAGTTGCCTCTCTTCTTTGGTTTTTGACGTCGCTTGTGCCTACTTTCGTAGTAGATGTCGCCTTATCTCCCTGCCATTTCTTCGGCCCTTGCTTTGGTGTTTTTGCCACGATATTTATCTTGGTTTGTTGTTGTTTTACCACCATTGCCTCTCCTTCCTCTCGATTTTTCCTTGTTGTCATCGATGCCTATCTTTCCTCTGTTATTTTGGCCTTAACGTCATCATCGAAGTTTGGTCGGTGTGGTTTTCGTCTAGTTAGGGTTTGATGGTGTTCATATGTTGGCTTCACCATGTTGTCATCGTTCCTGCATTGTTGATGGATTATTGTGGGTTCTCTCCAATTAGGCTTCTAAATGTGTGCCCTAAATTTGCTCGTTTCTTTAGTTGTTGCGACATTTTCATCACTTCCACCTTGTTTTTCTATTTCTGCTCACTCTTATGTTGCTCGAGGTATTGGTCTTCGGGCTTGCTTGTCGATGAGATTTAAGTTGGGTTTATGGATGCTTTGTTGTCTGTTCTCAAGTTTTTGCCTTGTATTTTTCTATATGTTATGATATTATCAATTTATTTTGTGATGTAGTTGTATCATCAGTTAGGAGGGAATTTTAGGGAGTGGAGGGAAAAGTGACGAACCCTAGCTGCCTCGACCCACTAGTTAATGCCTCTTGTCTACTTTTTATGTCAGGGCTTTCTTCCTTGGCTGGTGTTGCCAATGCCATCTACTAGTGTATATTATGCAACATGCTTGGGTTTTTTCTTTTTTTTGTTCATTACGACCTTTGCTTCTGAAGGGGTCCCTGCTATGTTTTTGTTGGTGCTTTTGTTCGGGATTTCACTCTGATGTGTTGCTTCCTAGCTCCTACCTACGCAACTTGTGTCCATTCTTTGGTGTCAATTTGTTTGTTTCTTACCAGGATCAAGTCGTGGTTTTTTGCTAGTTTTTGCAGGATTATTTGTTGATTTCAGCTTCTAGGATTGTTCTTAGAGAAACCTATGCACTAACTCATTTCCTATGACTTCTCATAGTTGATTTTGTTTGTAATATGATGAAAAAAATAAATACAAGGGAGCAGGAGATCCTTTCAAAATATTGCTCGAAGAAGCCCTCGAGCGACAAAGGAACGCAATGATGGAAAAAAAATTTGAGATACTTCGGCGGATGCCCACATGTGATGCATCTTCATCTAGACCACTTTGGAGATGCCACTCCCTTTAAGGTACAATTCAACTTTGAAATTCCCATATTTGAAGGCCAAATAGATGCAGATGTCATAAAAATGGTTGTTTGTTGGAAGGATATTTTTCAGTTCAAGATTTTTCTAATTGGGAAAAAATTACTTTAATACTCCTGAGAGCCACCAGCCACGTTGTAATGTCCCCAAATTTTAGCTTCAAGATAAATGGAACATTAGTGTTAGCAGTGTCTTTAGCCGATGAATAAATGGGTAGGAAGGCCCATAAGTCTCCTATGAAGGAATAAAAACACTTCAAGTCTGAAAGGAGACCCTCTTTGCAGCTCAATAAAACACCTCCATGTGTGAACAGGGGTAATATCAGGTTGATTCAGTCTACTTTGACCAAGTCAACAACGCAGATGTGGAGGAGTAGGGATCAAGGAAGGAATAACGCAGTTTTTGGAGGGAGATGAATCTGTTGATGGAAATGACCTAATTGAGTGGGGCCAAGGGCAAGAAAACTCACATTATATTTAAGGAAGAGGATGGCAGCCATTGTTCGAGATGATTTAGATTATTATTTTGGTCTACTTAGACTTTTTCTTCCTCTTGCTATTTAGCAAGGTTGCTGTGCTGTTTAGCACCGGGCGTTCCCGAGCGGGAATCCCACCTCTTTCCTCGAGGAGCCACTTGGGAGAGTTTTTCATGCACTTCCACATCAGGTTTTCAGGCCAAGCTTCAGTTTACTTCATCAACGCAGTTTATGCAGGTTATTGTGTTGTGTTGCAGGGTGTAGCAGTGGAGGAGATTGGAATCCCACTTTCTGAGCTAGTTTCTCATTGGAGGGAGGTTTCCTTCCCTTGGGAGATCTATTTGGAGATATATAGAGCTCATTTCAGATATGTGGCATCAAGCCACACATTTCCCAACATTCCCAGTGTTGTTCTAGCTAGGGAATGCGTTATTTTTGAAGGCAGCTTCAGCAGGAGGTCTTGGGGTTTCTTTGCAGTGTTTCCTTGTGATCGAGGGGTTAATCCTTTCATGGGAGGAGACCATTGAGGGGATCCATATCAGATCTATTATTCCTTAGCCTTATACACTCTTTTATCTCATGTTGCAATGATTATTCAATTTATTTCTGAAAATCACCATTCTATTTTGAGTGTATAACAAGAAACCCTTTATGAGTTCTCATGTACTTTGTATAAGGAGACTAGATCTCCGCACTTAAGCATTATTGATTAATATATGAGTAGATATACTTGTTCTCCTAATTTCTTAGTTGAAACCCTCATAAGGCTGCGCAGTCTCTTTCATGTAATATTTCTGTGTAGCAGTGTATTGGGGTTTTAGTGATTTTCAACTACACTAGGTGTGGGAGGTCTGTTTACCTCACCTAGTTTATTTTGTTTCTGATCTCCTCTTGGATTTAGATGATAGAAGGACATATCTAATGGATCCAAGTGATGATTTACATTTTTATGGTAGAAATTTATGGAAATGCATTTTTCTGTGAATGCATTGCTGAGCAGTCTATTTTTGGAATATTTTAAGATATTCCCACTACTGTTTATTTTCCCTATTTTGGGATATTACAGTGGTATTAGAGCTTCAATCTTGGCTCAGCCTGTGGATCTCAGGCCATTATGCTTTAAGGAGAATGAGAGATGGACAGAAAAGAGAAGGCTCCATTATGTGAAGGGAGAAAGGAAGACAAGCTTACAAAGCTTCTTCCAAGATCTATGCAGAGCTTTCAAGAAGAGCTGAAGAAAATAAGAATGGAGATGGAATCTCCAGAGGATTTTAGATCTAGAGCTGGATCTAGTTTTGCACATGGTAAGTGTGAGCATGCAGCTACACACCATGATGCACAGCGCAGTCAAGTGCCCAGATCTATCTTGAGATGGATGAAAGGAGGGAGAATTCCTAAGAGGAAAACTCTTAGTGATTTGTTGCAGGAGTATGAATCTCAAACTGAGAGGTTTAGAGATCATACCAATTTCCAAGAGTTTTGCAAGATCCAGGTGGAGAAAATCAAGCAACAGGTTGTGGATAGATTTCTTCTATCTACTTTTGAAGGTTCACCTACATGTTCAGCTGGAGCTTGGGTGAAGGAGCTAGACTCGTGTTTACAACAACACCACATTTCTGAAGATGAAGCCATCCGAATTGCAGCACCGCATTTCAGAGGTAAGGCCTATGCATGGTGGATTTTTGAATCTTTTTCTTTGAAAGATGCAAAATACTTCCTCTTATGCAAGATTCATTGAAACATTGGTGGGAAGGTTTGATGGGAAACTTCCTAAGACACATGAGTAAGAAAAAATTAAGAGAAAAAAAACCTTGCATGTGATTGAGAAGACTATAAAATTCACTCTACTTCAAAAACCAGGGGAGAAGCTGACATATTGCATCATACATTGTTAGAGGCAAGACCTATATCTCATATTCCTAAACAAGGGCATGGGGATCTCTTTTTCACAAGAGAATCCAATTATTGGAGGGTTGTCCATACACATTGATGAAGATGAGGGCAACAACGTTGTCACATCTAGAGCACATCTAGTACCTCATGCAGAGGAAAGAAGAGAACATGCTCCAACAGGAGGGATTCTTGCATCCTTGCAAGAAGTTCCCCAAGATATCATACATGGAGGTCAAAGCACAATCAATGAGCAGCATGATTGTGAAGCATTGCAGATGGAAGGAGGAGGTAGGAAGGAAGGGCAGCATCACTTGATGAGGAGCACACACCCTTCTCTATTTCAGAGAGCTAATGCAAAAGGGAGGCAGACTGATTTGCGCTGTGAGGGCAAGGGCAAGGTTTCCCAACCATATGTACAGTCTACTCTTGACATTTATGTCTCACTACATGGAGGCATTCCACCTGGGAGGCCACCAGATCTGGAGTCGATGACAGACATCTTGCCTCTTGGTTCACCACTCTTGGATTCTAGAGGGGTGAAGATTATGGAGGATGAATTTGACATGAGGGATGTCAAAGTAGTAGGCAGCAACATGAGGAGAGCTTCATATGCTAGATCACCAGCGCTGTCTCTTAGGAGGATTGATCCCTATTGGAGGTCTCAACTCTTGGTAGAGTACTCCAAGGATCTTGGTGCTTGCATAATTATTGATGACCCTGATGGAGATGATAGATACATGGTGGATGATATGGTCATCTATTCTTATGGCAGAGTCTTCTTGAATAGAGCTTCTAGTCTTAAGGAGAAGCTGCTACATGCAGCACATGAGGACTTCTTTTCTATGCACTTTGATGCATATTTTTCTTTGATGGAGGAGTTCACTTGGGAGGGAACCCAACATGATATATTTCAGCATATGGAGAGATGCATAGTCCGGATGGTGATGGAGAGGATGTCACAACCACTACCCTACTCATTGGGAGCAAAGGAGGATCTTCAGTTGAACCATTTCAGCTCAAAGACAAAAGTACATGGTAGAGGAGGTATACATTTGCATTATGATTTGCCTTTCTTTACTTTATTTGAACAACATGTTGTATTAAGGAGGATAATCCCTTCTTATGCTTTGTATCCTGATGTACTTGAGGCCAATTGTAGCATTGAGGCTGGCTATTCTTTTTGTGGTTTGTGGGGGAAGCCACATAATTCTTGGTGTGCACCATTGACACCAAATTGTATATTCATGATTCCATCTTATGGGATAATTGTGGCAGCAAACAAGTGGCTAGGAAAGCACTTGTTATTTTTTGTTTTGATGCAGGCAAAGGATGCGCTGCGTTGGTTCCATTGGTGGAACTATGAACCACTCTCCGGTTGTCATATGGCAGCTTGTTCTTATTGCATTTTGCTTCCATTTACTGCTGATATTTTTATATTCATTGGAAGCATTGTTTGGAGAGTGCTGGAGGTGTTAGAAATTCACATTGGGAGCATGATTCTCCCCACTTTACATGTTTTACATTTCAAGAGAAATCGTGGGCAAACCATGATTGTCACATCACAATTTTTACCTTCTTGTGGGAGGAACCACTTGAAGAACTTGAGGAGGCACTTCATGGCTGAATTGTTTGATGGGGGAACTTGGGCCATTCTTGGAGGCCATGTTATTTCAGCCCAAGGATAGAAATAGTCCCATGTTTACCATAAATGGAGAGAGAAACCATTTGGATGGAAGTATCCAATCTCTCCATGTAGCCCCAATACATTGTATAAAACCGGGGTTGATGATTCTTTTAATGAGCTACCTAGGATGGCTCATTTCATTTAGATGATAGCATGGGTGAGGGAGTCACTCACTGGGAATGAGATTCCTCATTTTTGTCATAACTCCTACTTTGAGGAGGCCATGCGACAACAAGCAGGTTTCCACTCACACCTTCCACCTCTTATTGATGTGAGCCATTTGGTTTTGCATACTTGGGAGGAAACATTGGATGGCAGTTTTATTACAGATTATTTTGATGCAGTGATGGAGGCCATTGATGGGAGGCCACAAGAGGGGAGGGGAGAAATTTTGCTCTCCCTATACAGTTGCTTGAGGACAAGAAAAAATTTTGGAGGGGAGAACTGTAACGTTCCCAAATTTTAGCTTCAAGCTAAATGGAACATTAGAGTTAGCAGTGTCTTTAGCCGGTGAATAAATGGGTAGAAAGGCCCATAAGTCTCCTAAGAAGGAATAAAAACACTTCAAGTCTGAAAGGAGACCCTCTTTGCAGCTCAATAAAACACCTCCATGTGTGAACAAGGATAATATCAGGTTGATTCAGTCTACTTTGACCAAGTCAATAGTGCAGATGTGGAGGAGTAGGGATCAAGGAAGGAATAACGCAGTTTTTGGAGGGAGATGAATCTCTTGATGGAAATGACCTAATTGAGTGGGGCCAAGGGCAAGAAAACTCACATTCTATTTAAGGAAGAGTATGGTAGCCATTTTTTGGAATGCTTTAGATTATTATTTTGGTCTACTTAGACTTTTGCTTCCTCTTGCTGTTTAGTAGGGTTGCTGTGCTGTTTAGCACCGGTGTTCCCGAGCGGGAATCCCACCTCTTTCCTTGAGGAGCCTCTTGGGAGAGTTTTGCATGCATTTCCAAATCAGGTTTTTAGGCCAAGCTTTAGCTTAATTCATCAGCACAGTTTCTGTAGGTTATTGTGCTATGTTGCAGGGTGCAACAGTGGAGGGGATTGGAATCCCACTTTCTGAGCTAGTTACTCATTGGAGGGACGTTTCCTTCCCTTGGGAGATCTGTTTGGAGAGATCTAGAGCTAAATTTAGATCTGTAGCATCAGGCCACACATTTCCCAACATTCCCAGCATTGTTCCAGCTAGGGAATGCGTTATTTTTGAAGGCAGCTTCAGTAGGAGGTCTTGGGGTTTCTTTGTAGTGTTTCCTTGTGATTGAGGGGTTCATCCTTTCATGGGAGGAGACCATTGAGGGGATCCATATCATATCTATTATTATTCAGCCTTCTACACTCTTGTATCTCATGTTGCAGTGATTATTCAGTTTATTTCTGAAAATCACCGTTCTATTTCGAGTGTATGACAAGAAACCCTTGTCGGGTTCTCTTGTACTTTGTATAAGGAGACTAGATCTCAACACTTGAGCATTATTGATTAATATATGAGTAGATCTACTTGTTCTCCTAATTTCTGAGTTGAAACCCTCATAAGACTACGCAGTCTCTTTCATGTAATATTTCTGTTGTAGCAGTGTATTGGGGTTTTAGTGATTTTCAACTACACTAGGTGTGGGAGGTCTGTTTACCTCACCTAGTTTCTTTTGTTTATGATCTCCTCTTGGATTTAGATGATAGAAGGAAATATATAATGGATACAAGTGATGATTTACATTTTTATGGCAGAAATTTATGGAAATGCATTTTTCTATGAATGCATTGCTGAGCAGTCCATTTTTGGAATATTTTAAGATATTCCCACTACTGCTTATCTTCCCTATTTTGGGATATTACACACGTCGAGGATTGGTGGGAAACCTACTATGAGCAGAAGGATGAAAGGGAACCCTCACTTTTCTCGGCCGCAACCACTTGGAATTCTTTCCGAGACACCATCAAGGAATAATACTACCTTGTCAGGAGTTATAACGACAAGTACATACAATGGACTACATTGCAGAAACAAAGGGATCAAGATGTGCATGAGATGAAGAATCTTTTCCATACCCTCCACACAAATCTAGGTATCAAATATTCTGAGAGACATCTTGTGCTCAAGTATTGTGGTTGTTTGCATAAATGCATTCAAGAGGAGATGGAGTTTCTAGACATCTCCTCGCTTGGTGCAACATACCGATATGCTGTCAAGATTGAGCATAAATTCAAGCAGAAGAAGCGATATTTTGGATTTATGAAGCCAAAGCAGAGCAAAGGCACCCCCAAGCCACAAAGAAAAGGATAGAGCCCAACCCAAACCCTCGGGGGCAACTCCTTGAAGCCGCAATCTAAGGGTGACGAGAAGGAAAAGAAGGACATCGAAAAGTGGTGCGAGTTCCATAAAACTCCCACTCACAACACGAATTAATGTCACACAAAGTAGGCACTAGTGGACGAGTTGAAAGACTCAGATACAGATGCATGCTATGATTCTAAGTCGGAACATGACAAGGGTAAGCAAGTCATTGACGTAGAAACCCACTCTGAGAGTAGCCCACCAAGCTCCAAAAGGCGGAACCCGAAGATCCATAGGAGGGGGAACGCTATTTTTTCTCACAGATGTGGGTGGAGGGTTCGCCACTAAAATTCATTATCGGCAGTGGGAGCCAAAAGAACCTCATTTCAGCAAAGATAGAGAAGCAGTTGGGCCTACCGACTACACCACACCCGTATTCATACACCATCAAGTGGCTGAACCAAGGACGAGATATTTGTGTCAGCCAACAGTGTCGCCTTCCCTACATCATCAAGCCCTATACAGATGAGGTATTGTGTGATGTTTCTCCTCTTGAAGTTTGTGATGTATTATTAGGCCAACCATACTTGTGGAAGCGTCACGTCGTGTATGATTTGAGGCCCCACACTATTATTATTTATTTGGATAATAAGTTATACAAGATACTGGAGGTAGTCCCGCCTACCGCCATCTCTTTGATCTTTGCTAAGCAATGCAGTTAGATCAACTCCCAACTCGGGAAATTTGTTATCTTTCTTATTCTCTCTCAAAGTAAGGGGAAGATCGTGGCCACATTCATGACCCTTGGGAAGGGTCCCTCCATGCAATAGAAGCAGGTGGATAAGGTCATTGAATAATACAAGGATATCTTCTACTACCCCACAGGGGTACCCTTCCACTGTCAGGTCAAGCATTCGATCGATCTGACTCCCAGAGCACCTCTACCCAATGGGCCGATATATCACCACTCAATTCTAGAAAATTAAAATATCAAGTGACAAATCCAGGAGTTTCTGCAAAAAAGGCATCTCCGACCATGTTCCTCTCCTTGTGAGAGCCTTTTTTTACTTATACAGAAGAGGGATGGGACCTGGAGGATCTGCATTGATTATCGGGCACTAAAAAAAATCATTGTCAAGAACAGATATCCAATCCCACATATTGATGACCTTTTGGACCAATTCAAGGTGGCCAATTATTTCAGTAAGATCGATATGAAGTTGGTTATTACTAGTTTACAATAGAGCCCACATATGTATGGAATTATGCATTCAAATCCAAGGAAAACCTTTTTGAATGATAGGTTATGACCTTCGGGTTGAAAAAATCCCCTACTACTTTTATGATGCTAATGGATGACATTTTGTGGCCCTTCACCAACTCATTCTTGTTTTTTTATCTGGACGACATCATCGTCATCGACACGATTTGGGAATAACACTTGCAATACATTCGACATGTCCTTCAAACCCTGCAACAACAAAAAATGTGTGCCAACTTGGATAAATGCACCTTTGGCATGATCTAGGTCCAATATCTCGGTTACATCATAGATGAGTGAGGCATGCATGTGGATCCGAATAAGATCCAAGTCATTCAAGATTGGCCAACCCTTACCACTCTAACAGATCTTCACAGATTTGTGGGCCTTGTAATTTTTTATCCGAGGTTCATGTTGGGATTATCCCTTATCACTTGGCCTTTAAGTCAGATTACCAAGGGCAGAGAGAAAGAAAAATTTTCTTGGTCGGAATCCCATCAGAAGGCATTCGTTGAGTTAAAGCGCCGCCTCTGTTGTGCACCGCTACTCACATTTCCATACCTGATGTGACTACATAGACATAATCCACACATGTATTGTCTCAGGCTGATAAAGTAACTATATTTGTTGAACACATCTAGCACGTCTGCCAGTAGTTTCATGTCATCTTGGAGAAGTCCAATTCCAAGTACAAGTAGTGACGTGATCAACATCGAATGCCACACAAGTTTTAGATGGGTGATAAAGTTTCGTTGAATTTGCAAAAAAAATGCCTTACCAAAGCCCATCGAAAGCTCAGACCACTATGATATGGGCCTTACACCATCACTAAGGATGTGGGAGAAAATTCTTTTGAGCTCGAAATTCCCCCATTCCTTGGCCTTCACCCAGCGTTCAATGTGGAATGCCTTGAGCCATGCTTTCCACCATTACTGGACACATCAGACATTGCAGACAAAATCACACCAACGGAGCTAAACCCCGATTGCATGGAACAAGCCACAACTGATTAGATCGTGGACACGCAGATCAAGAAAACTCGCCAACAAAATATCCAACTGTATCAGGTTGTCAAATTTGTCCAACTCGTGCACTAAGAAAAGTGGCTCACTAGGGACCAAGTTCAACATAAATATCCCCATCTCAGGGGGGCACTCAATGCAATGGGGACCATTGATTCCTAAGGGGGGGAGGATTGATCTAGGCATATATTGGTGTCCACCCACCTATTCCACTTAGACCCCCACCATTATTTCTTTCAGTTTTTCAGTTTGCTTAATTGTAGCACAATTTACCATTTTTGGAAGTTTTTTGGGTCGTGAACTTCTAGATTCGTTTTGAGGCTCTAAACGAAGTTTTTTTTTTTGGAAAAAGGGGAAAACATAAGTATTTAATTGACATTTGTAGTCGAAATTTGTAGTCCTTAGATAGATATTTCTAACGAGGCATCATGCGTGTCAAACAAAGATCGTATGCCAAATTTACGACCCCGGGAAGTTGATGTACCAATTTACCCCAACGGGGCCAACATTTTTGGTGATTCATCTCCTAGGGTTAGGGTTTTGGATGTTTAAGGTTTTTCATTCTTTATAAATAATAAATAATCCTTTTAGCCTCATTTTAACACAGTTCAGAGGCATGTAGCCACCACATCTCTTCTTAGAGATAAGTTACCATCGCCCGAGCTAGTTTATTTTCATTTTGTATGTATTCATATTTTAGTTCTTTGATATTAATGAAAAGAAGTGTTTTTTTTTGCTGCATCTCTGTGTTTATTTTTATATATGTTTTCTATTGCGTTCTTGTATAATTTTGGATCAGTGGTATCAGAGCGATTTTCTCTTTCTCTGTTTTTCTTTGCGTGTCCCCAACGAGGTCAGGGTATAAGGAGTTAGGGATCGAACTGGTTGAACCTTTGCAAGACCAGCCTCACAAATCCTGATAGCCTCCCATGACAGAAGAAAAGAAAGACGAGGGAGTAGGATATCCTTTCAAAATACTACTTGAAAAATCCCTCAAGCGACAAAGGAACGCGATGATGGACAAATTTTCCCATATCCTTCAAAGGATGCCCACAAACGACGCATCTTCATCTGGAAGCCACTCTGGAGGCACTACTCCATTTAAGGTACAAGTCAACTTTTTCATTCCCACATTTTAAGGCCAGATAGATGTATATGTCGTAAATAGATGATTAAGTCTATTGGAAGGATTTTTCAGTTCATGATTTTTCCAATAGGGAAAATATTACTTTTTTCACTCCTGAAAGCCACCCCCCACATCATGGAATAGTGGTTAACCTATTGTGAGCAAAATTACCAGAGGGAACCCTTATTGTTCTCGGTCGCACCCACTTGGAATTTTTTTCGATATGTCATCAATGAACAATACTACCCTTCCAGGAGCTATGATGATAAGTACATAAAATTGACTACGTTGGGGCAACAAAGGGATCAATATGTGCATGAGATGACAAATCTTTTCTATACCCTACACACAAAGTTTGGTATCAAAGATTTTGAAAAACATATGGTGCTCAAGTACCGCGGTTTTTTGCACAAATACATTGAAGAGGAGATGTAGTTCCTGAACATCTCCTCTCTTGGTGCAACATACCGATATGCTGCCAAGATTTAGCAGAAATTCGAGCAAAAGAAGCGAGACTTTTGATCTGTGAACCCAAAGCAAAGCAAAGGTGCCTGCAAGAAACAGATCAAAGGATAGAGCCCGACTGAGACACCCTAGGGAAACTCCTTGAAGCTACAAGCCAAGGGTGACGGGAAGGCAAAGAAGGACATCGACAAGTGGTGTGAGTTCCATAAAACTCTCACTCACAACACGAATGAATGTCGCGCAAAGTAGGTGCTAATGGCCGAACTGAAATACTTAGAGGTGGATGCATGCTATGATTCTGAGACAGAACCCAACAAGGTTAAGCAGGTCATTGACGTAGAACCCGCTATGATGGTAGCCAACACCAAGCTCCAAAAGGAGGAACCTGAAGATCCAAAGGAGGGGGAGCGCTTCTTTCACTCACATATGTTGGTGAAGGGTTCACTGCTACAATTCATTATCGACAAGGGGAGCCAAAATAACCTCATTTCAGCAGAGGCCGTGAAGTGGTTGGGCCTACCAACCACACCACACCAGTAGTCATACACCATCATGTGGCTTCACCAAGGAAGACATCTCTGTATCAACCAACAATGTCACCTTCCCTACAACATCAATCCCTTCACGAATGAGGTGTTGTGTGATGTTGCCCCTCTTGAAGTTTAGGATGTATTATTAGGCCAACCATACTTGTAGAAGCGTCATGTCGCGTGTGAGTCAAGGCCCCACACTGTTATTATTTCTTTGGGTAATAAGTTATATAGGATATCGGAGGTAGCCTCACCTACCGCCATCTCTTTGATCTTTTCTAAACAATGCGGTAAGATCATCTCCCATAACGAGAAATTTGTTTTCTTTATGATTTTCTCTCAAAGTAAGGGGAAGATCGTGGCCACATCCATGACCCTCGAGAAGGGTTCCTTCACACAACATATGTAGGTGGATAAGGTTGTGGAAGAATACAGGGATATCTTCTCCTCACCCACGGGGGTACCCTTTCACTGTTAGGTGAAGCATTCGATCAATCTGACTCTCAGAGCACCTCTACCCAACATGCCAATATATTGTCACTCCAATATGGAAAATGAAGAGCTCGAGTGACAAATCGAGGAGTTTCTGCAAAAAGGGCACATCCGACCAAGTTCCTCAACTTGTGGGAGCCCAATTGTACTTGTACAAAAGAAGGATGGGACCTGGAGGCTCTGCATTGATTATTGGGCACTAAAAAAAATTGTTACGATGAACATGTATCCAATCCCATAAATTTATGACCTTTTGGACCAACTCAAGGGGGTCAAGTATTTCAACAAGATCAATCTGTAGTCTAGCTATCACCAGATTCCAATAGAGCCCACAGATGCATGGAAGACCACCTTGAAATCCAAGGAAGGCCTTTTTGAATGGTTGGTTATGTCATTTGGGTTGAAAAATGGGTCTGTTAATTTTATGAGGTTAATGGATTACATATTGCAGCCCTTCACCAAATTATTCATGGTTTATTATCTGCATGAGATCCTCATCTTTAGTAAGAGTTGGGAAGAACACTTGCAACACATTCTATAGGTCCTTCAAACCCCGCAACAACAAAAATTGTGTGCCAACTTGGATAAATTCACCTTTGGAATGAGTTACGTCCAATATTTGGGCTACATCATAGATTAGAGAGGCGTGCATGTGGATGTGACTAAGATCTAAGTCATTCGGGATTGGCTAGCCCCGACCACTCTAACAGAGCTTCACAACTTTTTGGGCCTTGCAATTTTTTATCGAAGGTTCATGTTGGGATTCTCTCTTATCATTTTTCCTTTGAGTCAGATTATCAAGGGCGGAGTGAAAGCAAAGTTTTCCTGGTCCGATTCCCAACAGAAGGTGCTTGTTGAGTTGAAGCGTCGCCTCTGATTTGCACCAATACCCACATTGCCATACATCATGCAAATACACAAACAAAATCCACACATGTACTTTCCGAGGTTGATAAAACAACCAGATTTATTGAACGCATCCAACACATCTGCCAACAGGTTCACGACATGGAGAAGTCCAATGCCAAGTACAAGAAGTGACATGACAAGCATCAACTGCCACACAAGTTTCAGGTAGGCGACAAAGTTTGGTTGCATTTATAGAAAGAATGCCTTACCGGAGCCGATCAAAAGCTCAAACCACTCCGATATTGGGTTTACACCATCACCAAGGCTGTGGGAGATAATAATTTTGAGCTCAACATTCCCCCATTCCTTGCCCTGCACCCAGTGTTCAATGTGGACTACCTTCGACCATACTTTCCACCATTACTCAACACATAAAACATTGCAGAACAACTCACACCAATAGAGATAAATTCAAACTACATGGAACATGCCACAACTGATCGGATCATGTACACGCAGATCAAGAAAACTCTCACCAGCAAAAGATCCAACTGTATCGGGTTCTCAAAGCTGGTCAACTCCTGCACCAAGGTAGGTGGCTCACCAAGGACCAAGTTCAGCAAAATTATCCTGATTTCATGGAGGCACTCAACACAATGGGAACCATTAATTCCTAAGGGGGGAGGAATGATCCCAAGTGGATATTGGTGGCCACCCTCCTATTTCACTTGGACCTCCACCATTGTTTCTTTCAGTTTTTCAATTTTCTTAATTATATCACAATTTACTATTTTTGGCAGCTTTTTGGGTCATAAACTTCCAAAGCCGTTTTGAGACCCTAAAAGTCATTTTTTTTTGTTAAACATAAAAACATGAGTCTTTGAACAATGTTTGTAGTCTAAATTTGTAGTCCTTAGATATATCTTTCTAATGAGATATCGTGCACATCAAATGGAGATTGTATGCCAAAGTTACGACCCCAGGAAGTTGATGTACCAATTACCCCAACGGGGCCCATCGTTTTGGTGATTCATCTCCTAGGGTTAGGTTTTTGGATGTTTAGGGTTTTCGATTGTTTATCAATAATAAATAGGCCTTTGAGCCTCATTGTAACACAGTTCAGAGGCGTGTAGCTGCCACATCTCTTCTCAAAGATAAGCTACCATCACCTAAGCTAGTTTATTTCCATTATGTATGTAAACATATTTCAGTTCTTTGATATTAATGAAATGAAGTTTTATTTATACTACATCTTTGTGTTTGTTTTTATATATGTGTTCTATTGTGTTCTTGTATAAGTCTAGATCACCATTAACCTTTTGTATTGTTTCTTCTGTGTCGTTGAGGGATCTTGGAAGATCCCATTAAATACACTGTCGTATGTATATTTGCAAAATGTAATTATGCTTATCTTCATAAATATAATTACAGTTTTTTTCCTGGGGAAAAAAAATTATAGTTTTTTAGTGTTAGCCTTTTAATTATTAAAATGGATAAATAATTATAATTTACAAATTCATATTCCCATTTTCCTATTAGTTGAGGACAATTTGCATGGGATGTAATTCATTGGTGTATGGATTTTTTTTCCTCATATTTGTTATACTTTTTAAATGAATTTATAAATAACCATTTTTTTAATTATTCATTCACTTTCTCTTTTCCCTTGTGAGGCATTTCAAGTTCCTTAACATTGTAGCATTGCAGTTAAGGGATATTATAACCAATATTTGTGTATTGTGGTGACTTGCTTACCTATAAGAAAACCTTGCATTTGGCAGTTGAGGGAGGTAGATATAAGTAATATCCTTATCTCCATTTTCATATTGGGATTTTTCTTCAACACCTCACCCTATATTTGTTGTGATGATTTTAAATAAGAAGCAAACATATCACATCAACAATATGATAATAGTAGTGGAATTAAGAATTAATCAAGGTCGAAGCTCTAATTACTAAAGAATAGAGGGTTAATTTGAATAATGAGATGCCCACTTAAACACACTATATCAAAGGGGTTGAGGGTGGTTGAGAGCTTAGTTTAGGCAACATGCTTATGAGTACCTATTACCAAACTAAGGATAGAGCCAAAGGATAGGACCAGTTCCCAATAATTCACAAGGGACTAGGTCTCTTAATGTAGGTACCTCATCGAGTTGGCATGGATATATTAGAAAAATATCAAGCACATCTGACAAGCTAGAACTCCAAATTGAAGCCAATAAGAGTAGATAAAAAGAGCGAAGAATAAAGGCCAATGAAAGTAGAGGACATATGCACATAAAACAAGAAGGAGATAATTACCTTGTTGCACAACATACTAAAATTTAAAGTGAGTATAAAATATATAGAGAAAATGAAAGTGCATAGAAATTAACATACTTTCATGAATATGTGCTTGTATCATTCCTCTTTATGCTTTTTCAAGCACTTAGAAGTTGGACTTGGACTACTCAATCCGTCTCTCTCAACTAGCCACTTGGCATCAACCTGCATTGGAATATTTAGGTGTCATTCTATATACTTCTATGATCCTTTTATTTTTTATTTTATTTTATTTTATTTTTATTATATATATATATATATTTGGATTTACACTAACTAATGCTTATACAACTAGCCAATCCCACCAATAGCTAATCACTAAAAGAAGAAAAATACTCAGTAACTTATAAGTACACAACCTTGCTTGCCTACCTTGACTAATTATACTGATTGAATAAATCCATGACTCCCCGCTAACAACATCATAGCTTACACATGCTTTACAGGACTGGGCTTAGAAGAGGAAAAGACACACCAAAGCTAAACACAATGATGATGACCCTTTTTCTTCTTCTTGAGCATTGGTTTCCTTAAGTCACCAATATTATGGAATGAAAAAGAGAAAGGGACCATGAAAAATTATAGATGCCAAATTACATACATAACATATTAACAAGGCTAAGCTACACTTTCATGTCTTGGGCCTTTCCCCACACTTTGTTCATTACTCCTATTAGCACTACATTTTTTCAAAAACAATTCAAGGTCTGGTCATCATTGTAAGTTGTATCTTTAATCCTCTCTTGTATCTAACATATGGTTGAAGGCCCTCGAGGGTTAAAATGTATTAGTTTTGATCATTTTTAACCAAAATCCAAAAGAATTTTGAGTCCAATAGTCTGTTTGTGTCATAGAGTTATTAGGGTAAATTCTTTTTTTTAATAAGTCTTTTAACTGCTTTGAGTAGTTAAGGTCATAGGTTTAACTTGAGAAGTCTTATTTATTCACCGTGATATATTCTATTCAAGGCTTAAGGGAAAAATGTCAGAGTCATCAGTTGTGTTAGGAATTTTCCGTAATAGCTATTATCTTCAGAAAATATGGTTTTACAAGCAAACCCAGTAAATAGTTATTACTTGAAAAAATTGTACAAGAAGATCAAAGAGGTATTTATCAGGTGAAAAGATACTTCTCTTTGAATATTGAAGGTATGCTAAAACAATAGATATTACCTTGACGAAATGTGGTTATTTCTAATTGGAGGATTTATTAAAAAGAGTTGGCTATTTTAATTTTTAAAGCTAGTTAAATCTAATGCCAAAGGTGAAGTATATTAATGTTGAGCTATGGGCATCAATTAGTTAATAATTCGATGGAGTGGAAAGTTTGGTGAAATGAGTTGGCAGCAGAGTTTAAATCACTTCAGTTTCGTGTCACTCCCTCTCACCAATATTTAGGGCATGCAAAGCTCTGTCTCTGTTTACTCTTGTGACAAATACAACAAAACAGTTTTTTACTGAGTGCGAGTAGTCAGGGCTTTGTGGAAGGTTGTTGTTCCTTGTTTTAAAGAAATTAGATTAGGCTTCTGTGAAGAATAGTAGTGATACAAAATACACCGAGTTAGAGCTTGAAGAGGGAGAATCGAGTAGATTCATACATGGCGGAAAAAGGCCTATGTATATTCCAAACCCCTACATCCAAAGACCTCGCACCAGGCCTAAAAACAAAATCAGATTAACAAGAAAGCTGATTTCTAACCCTGCTCTTAGGGATGAAATCATAAATGTTGATGATAGCCCAAAAAATAAAGCTAAGAAGAAAAAGACTCAATAGAAAAATCAAACACAGAAATGGAGGTCAAACAAATGAGTGACTAAAGCTAAGGCTATCAGAATCTTTGCCTCCATATTAGACCTCTGAAGAATGAAGATGCTGATCCTTGAAAATCTAAAGAATCTTTTCATTTTTGGTATATATTCAGTATTTTCAGATATAGCTACATTTTACAGAAAATCTAGTTTTTACAAATAACCCAGTGAGTAGCTATTATTTTCGGATTTTGTATATGGAGAAGAAAAGTTGCTTTTGGGTTCTATTCTCATAAGGATGACACTAAAGAGGATGAAATGGATGAGATTTCTATTATGATAAGTTTTTCCACGTGTCAAATAAACCTCCAATTGGTTAGTCACTCCTATGTTTTAGCAGGTATGCAGACATGTGTTCACAGATACTCCTTTCAGTTGTTGATTTCCACCTTTTTTGGAGACAGTTTTGATGAAGCTGCGAGAGCACTCAGCTACATTTATCCATCCAACTTCAACTCCATGATGCCACACCTTATCTTGTTTCTATTTTTAGTTTTTCCTTTAATGTTTTAGATGAACGCTACCTCACGTAGAGAGTTGTAATAAATTCCTAAAACATAGTTCTACTTTTATGGGAGACTTCTACACAGAGTTCCTAATTTTGTATAAATATGATGCAATACAAAGACACAAGGGTTCGATGATTGTATCTTGCTGAGCATATTGTGTTACACATTTCATATATATAATATATCAACAGTACCCTTGAGGACTTTTGTATTGTTTTTCTTATCTCACGTGTCTCCATACTTGAATTCTTTAGTTCCAGATTGTAGTGTGATCTCTGTTACATGTTTTTATCAGTCTCACGTTATACCTGTACATGATTATCAAATCTTGTTAGTCTTGCTTGGCAAGCATTCTTGATGAAATATGTGTGGTAAATTAAATGTGAGCATTCCTTGTGGCAGATAGTTTTAAAGTGTGTAATGAGATTTTTGTAAGACTTCTAGGAGCTTTCTTTCATTGATACATTGTTAGTCTAAACTATGTGTTATTTTTCTGTCTAAACAATGGATTCCTACGTGATAGACCCACTGTCCATCTGTGTGTCTTCCTAACCTCAGATTACCAATTACTCTTGCTACCATATCAAGCCTTAGTACCCTCATATAGGTTAGAGATAGTTATATATTTGAAACATTTTTAGCAAATGTAAGATTCAATTACTTTCCACAATCCAATCCAAATCATCAATAGCCCTGAGATTAAGATGTGTATGGTCAAGCACTTGTCACAATCCAAGTGCTGATTATAGTGCTAACAACTCCAATATTGCTAATGCAAGTAGTCTTGTTAGACATCTCATGTGGTTTTGGTTTTGATTCTAAATTGTTGTGTTTTCCATCTGCCCTGCTTCTACTCATGAACCAAGATACTTATGAGAAACCATGCCTCTTGCTCCTATTGATGGGAAGTAAAATCTATTCCACTAAGTTATCACTCTTACTTTGCTTTGATTTAGCCATTACCTCCTCTTTCTCCTTCCCATAGGAAAAACACTTTTGTTTAGCTTCCCCTTGACTTCCAAAAATCCTCAATGTAAAATAAGACCTACACATTTTTTGAAAAATACATAATTGTTTTTGAACCATATGAATGAGACTATCATCCACCCTACTGGCACGAAGAGAAAAAAAGAAGGAACCCAATATTCTTTTCTTAAGTGATTCGAATTTGAAACTCTCACTCCATCTGTTTTGATGGTAGTGCACTGAGCTACACATGCCTACCAAAGTTGAAATTTAAGTATGTCGTCTCATTACTGATAATGGGGTTACTCATACTATTAATTTCCATTTAGTACAATTTAGAGTTACAATAATAAAAATATACATTAAGCATTTTTCATTTTTCATTTGATATTTAATTTAATATGCTACACTGGATGATGCAATAATGCCTCTATGATAACAAAAACGTGTAAATGCAATGCAATAATGTTTTGATGTTTTATTTGTTGTTCACAAAAGTACAAAAAATTCCAAGATAATTGTGGAGTAAAGTTTTGTTGCTTGTTTAAAAGATTGAATATGTTTGCTATTGTATGTGTTTAAGTTTTGTGTAATTAACTAGACAAGTCATCTAGTGTGTGCCAACAATTAGCATTGGAATTATCAATTAGATACAAAAAAAATCAGTCTTAATTATTATAAACTTGCACAACCACATTTGTAAATGTGGTTGATAAACGCTGATAGGCGTATGTCAACGGCATTAATAATGATTAGATATATACTAGGGATTTATAAACCCTAATATAGAAATCCAATATTTTAAACCTAATATTATAAAACATAATATTTAAACCCAATATTATGAACACAATATTATAAATCCAAATTATAGACCTAATATAAAACCCTATTATAATAATACCCTAAAATTATAAACCAAATATTATGAACCCTGGTATTAAAATCTCAATATCATAAAATCAATATTATAAACCCTAATATTAAACCCAATAGTATAAACTCCAATATTAAATCTTATATTTAACGTTAAGATTTATAAATCTCTACCATTACACTTAATAATTATTAAACTATTTGTTTGTGCATGTGCTTGATATCATTTCATAATGTAATTGTGCCAATATTTCTATTACTCCCTTGGGATAACACAATGTAAAACAATGTTTCATAATATTTTAAGTAAAAAATAAATAAAAATAAAAAATATTTAAAAAAATAATAAAATACATCATTAAATAAACATTTATAAGTTAAATAAAATTAAAATAATAATTAATATTAAAAAAAATATGATGGAATGTATCATTTAAAAAATAACATTGGCAAGTTAAAATAAAATTAAAATAACATTTAATATTTTTAAAAACGATAAGTTAAAATAAAATTAAAATACATTTAATATTTTTAAAAACGATGATGGAATGTATCATTAATTAAAAAAAGAACATTTGTGTTGTGCTTTAAAAAAAGCTAAAGATTTGGGGCTTGATATGTATACATTTTTGTCAATTCTTGCAAAAATCATCTCTAATCTTGCAACTAAACATTTGATAAAAGGCAAGGCAATTTATTGGTGAAAATGACAAAAATTTTGTGGGGACACGAGTCCTGCAATGTTAACCCTAAAACCGGTAAAAAGACCATAATATATCGGAAAATAAACATCAATATTTGTATTTCACTTCCATATATTAAATGGAAAGCATTATTTGATGTGTGACCCTTAATGCCGCTGCATTGAAACTTTGCAAATGGTGATAGTCCGGTGAGCTAATTTTCGAGACATATGGCAGACTTTAATACTGCTAGCTAAACGAGAATCCTGTAAAATCATTTAGTTGGCCAGCTTTCGAAAACGAAGTACGACATTTTCATTAAATTAATCCAAACAATACCACTCTACCATGATATTTAATAAAAAACACACTTTTATAAAACAACATAGAAAAATACTGCAGTTCCATTTATTTAATCAAAATAATTCTATAGCATGGAACTTTTAAGCACAGTTCCATGTATTTAATACAAAATTTCTTTAGGCCGGGACTTTTACGCCCTACATTCAAACGTACAAACATCTTTTGAGTTTAAACATTAAATGGCATTGTTTTAGGGACAAATTGGTGGTAAGTAAAATGGAGAATTTATTAAACCAACTATTGTCGCTTGTCTCCATTGATTTCTCGTAGACGATTGATGCCAATGATCCGACTTTAGATTTTAGATCAATGAGAGGGGATCAATGACCCTCTCATGATGCATATTTTCAGGGAAAACAACACTTGAGTTGATGGGCTTTCTAAAAATGGGTTGTCTTTTTTCTTCTTCTGTAAAATACATGTTTTTCATTATAGGGAAGGGCAGCCTCAAAGGACTTTTGACATTCCTATGCCATGAGTATATTTCTGCTGAGGATGTTCTTTTCATCTTCAAGCGAGTTGGTTTACAAGCGAGCCTGGTTATGACCCTTTGTTGGAGTCCGAGCTGCAGTCCAAGCGATTTCCGGATGTCATGGCTCTAGCTGGGGTCAATCTGCTAATACACAAGCGAGCCGATTGATTTCATGCTGTTGTTTCTCCATATTCTGACCTTCGATTGCTGTATATGTGATTTCATCTATCACTATGGAATCACTATCTTGCATATTTTGGTTTTCATTGGGATGTCATTAGTCTGCCTTTTACTTTGTTAATATGCCTTGTAAATGATGTAGATATTTGTGTACGGAGAAGGCTATATATTTTCTCCTCCTCTTTTGTAGGTTGATTTTGGATATATTTGCCCTGAGTGGCCTAACTTTTTGTTCACATAGGGGAGGCTCCCTAAGGCCGGGTTTTTAAGCTTTTGCATATCAGTTGTTGACCCTGGAATTGTTTCTAGGATGGCGGTAGATGTCTGATGTATATCATAATGTATTGTTTACCTTATATAAACATCGTTTTTTTCTTTTTGAAAAAGAAAAAGGAAAAAAAAATCATAGATGACAATGTTTGATTTCTCTTTAATAGAACGACATAAAAGTAAGGCTTGCAACTCTAGTTTCAACATTATTATTTTAACCCTAATAATACCGTTGTCATGCTACACACATTTAAGTGAAGGAACGCTAGTATTCGCAAGCATTTTCACATATTATTGATGCTTGTGGTCTATGATAAAAGGGCATCTTTGCAGAGAGAAGGAAAATTATAAATAGTAGTCATGGGGAGACACTACAAGCAAACATTTTGTATAACCTGTAACCTTTAGCTATGTCAGTGTAGGAGGAGAATAACGGGTCATTTATGTTTCATAATGTTTTTAATAAATTAAAGCCAAGAAGGGATTTACAAAATGGAAAAACAATTCACACACTTCTCATATTATTTGTTGGATCATGTATTAAACGAATAATATTCTCAAATTATCAAATCTACACTATTCATAATTTAGAGATTTGAAATTCCTCAAGCCCAATTCCAATATAGACCACGCCCATCTACGTAATCACGCTACTAATGTAATAAATGTTATTATTAAAACACATGTTTAACAACGACACTTATGCACTTGAAAGTGGTATGTTCCTCATTTCTGACATAAACACAATATTTTTCTTTTAACAAGGTCAATTGTCTTCTATTCATTCGAAAAAAGGAGAGGCTAATAGTCTTGATACAATGCTTCTTGCCGATTGAGGAAGGAAACTAGTGTTGGGCTCCTTGAACTATATTTTCCTTCTTTTACATAATATAAATTGACACCTACTTTTCCTACCACATTTACTTTGTAGACTCTAATATATTGCTACAACAAATATATGCATTTACAAGATGATCATTTTGGCTGAAAACAAATGCTTGTGGAGTCTCCTACGAAGCTCAAACTATCTATTCCTGCTGCTCTTGATTGATAGACATCTCTTCCTTCTGTGGGTGCATGCTGCCATGATCATTGGAGCTAGAGTTATCTGCGAATTTTATTTTCAACCATATCACGTAGTGAGTATAAGACTTGCTCGATGTGGGAGAAACACTGACAAATATTATTGAGTGATACTCTGAGGGAGGAGGATTGGTGGAATAGGAATCCCATTTCTGAAGATCATCTTTCATTCCATTGTTTCTGCAATGCTTTAACTTAGTCCAACTCTGATTTGAAAGAATTTCAATGGGGGCAATTAGGATTTAAAGCCATTGAATGGGGAGAAGAGGGAGGAGGGAGGAGGGAATTGGGGACCGCAAAGAGCACTGGAGGATGAAAAACAACAATTACGCTATGAAAAATAATGCCATAGGCTAGGGGGAAGAGGGAACACACAACACTTATACTATGACAAAGAGAACCACAAGGAAATGGGAGCACAATGGAGGAAAGGGAGAGGGGCGATGAGGGGAACCACACATCAATTAATAAAAAGCAGTAAAAAAGGATGCATCAAAGGATATTTAAAAGGGTATGAGCACACAAAACATGCATGAGATATCTAAGGATGGTCATGAGAATAGTTACGCTATATTTGGTTTGCTAAATAGGAGATTTTACTTGAATTTGTTGATCCACATAGGGATATGTGATTTGACCTATGGATATTTGATGGAGATCAATGAAATTAAGTCTGTCGTCTTTTTGGAAAGTCGATTCGATATGATTCTATTTGAGGTCCTTTCTTGCATGTGATCTGATAATATTTCAAGGAATATTCTTGAGGAGGATCTTCTCATTGATATTGGATTCTCCTTGGGGTTTGCAACAAACCTTGTTTTGTAAATCATCGAACATGGCATTGTTTTCTCTAAGGATGTGGTAGTAGGAGGCCTCTCCCAGATTCTCGATCTGATGTTGAATCAGAGTCAGAATTTGCCCAAGATCTGCTTTGTTGGGTCTCTTTTTCTTACCATTTGTGGTATGAGAATGAGTGAATCCCCGATTACTATTGGATTTCTAAAATTAGACTCGCGGAGGATATATGCACCCAAAATGATACCATAACCCTCAACCATGTTGTTTATTTCATAACCCAATCCCCACTCACAGGTCACTTTTTCTATTCCTTTATGATCGAGGAAGAATCCTCTTGCTTTAACCCGTCTAGGATTAGATTTGGATGCCCCATGGAAGAAGAGGCAGGTTCGTCTATGAGATTTTATCCAGTCCCTGAATTCCTTATCTTTCAATCACCCTTTCCAATTGACTATGTTGAGTCGATTTCTTAAGGGGAGACAAACATTGTAGAGTTTTTTGTCCAAGACGAAGCTGAACCATTTCCTTTCTTCAAATTGCAAGGACTGCGTGTCAATTTTACTATTTCCTTTTGAGAGGATGACTTCCATGGAGAGACTCTAGGTTTTAGCCATAACTTTCCTACTTTCTAGATTTTTGTTTTGGAAATATATTTATTCGTAGCTAACGAAAGTGTCCAACATAAGAATGTTGGGAGACTAGTCCAAAATTATTTAAGCGAGTTTTTGTTTTTGAAAATATACCGATAGTTAGATTTCCAATTGGCAAAGAATTTAGATATGCTAAGAATGGAATTTACCTGATCTTAAAGAGGGTTTACGAAGGCTTGCCAACAATTTTTTGAGAATTTGCATGAGATTAATATGTGTTCAATGGTTTCCTCATCTATTGAGGAGAAAGGACAAATTGATGGACCTTGGATGCCTCATTTTCTGAGGTTTCAAATGTAAGTATCTTCACCTTAAACATTGTCCAAATAAATACTTTTATTTTGGGAAGACTTTCAGTTTTCCAAACAATTTTCTAGAGGGGCCATATGGGTTGTTGCTCTTGACCTCCTGGAAGCATTATGTATCTCGTTTTAACTGCATAATCTCTTCCAGTTGGATTCCATTTGAAGTTATCTTGCTGCCTGAAGCATATTGGAGTTGATCCCTTGAGATGTTGGAGAAGAAGATTCCATTGATGGAGGAGCTTTGATGGGATTGTAGGAGTTTTCCATCCTTCCCATGTGTTACCTTGCTAATTCCAGGCTGATATTTGACCCAATTTTTAATGCATTTACCTTGAAGCCATTCCTTGAGATGTTGGATGTCTTGCATGGATGTGAGTATGGGCTTTCCAATTATGCTATCATCCTAGATGTTTATTTTTGGTCCCCCCCCCAGGAATTTTGGAAGTGTTGGATTGAATGGGAGCTAGGCATTTTTTTGCATAAATCCTAGATTTGCGAGCAAGACCTATTAGGAATATGGGCGATGAGGATCTAATGGTGAGAAGCATTGATGTATTTTTTTTCTAATACTTGCTTCCACCATGATGCTTCTCTTGTTATTAACATCCATATTAGTTTTGCTCCAAAAGATGAATTCATCGGTCCTGGTTGTCAGATAGATATCCCTCCTTTGTCATAAGGTGTTATTACTTGTTTCCAGCTTACTAAACTATTTTTATTTTTTATTTTATTATTATTATTATTATTTTAATGTTTTACCTCCCTGCCATAAGAACTTCCTTATGATTAACTCAATTTGCTTTTGAATCCCAACGGGAGCCTGCATAATTGTATATTGGTATAAGGGGAGAGAAGAAATAATTGATTTAATTAAGAATATTCTTCTTGCCAGATTAAGCCATTGCATTCCCCATTGCTTTATTTTTCTCTTCGTTTTGTCTATAGCTTATGTGCAAACATTTTATTTCATTGGGAATTTGGAAATTGGAATTCCTAAGTACTTAAAATGTGTCCAATTTGATTTGAAAGGAATGCCAAAAATTTGTGAGATTCTTTGAAGGGTTATGGGAGGAATATTCCAACCATATATACTGCTCGTTAAATCATTAATAAGTCCTCCCAAGGCTTCCAGAAATTGATCCAAAATGGATTTGAATCTTCTAGCAACAATACAAGAAACACCCCAATGAATAACATGCCATCCACGAATTGGGAGTGAATCGTGCTTTTAATTCCTCTATTGTACTAAAATCTAGTGATGATCCTGCTTTGCCTATATTGCTCAAGTTTCCCACTAAGAGATTCAACCATTATAATGTAAAGGAAAATAGATAAGACAACCTTGCCTAAGACCCCTAGAGCTTTGGAAGAATTGCCTTCGTCTTCCATTGATTAAAGGGGCTATCCAGGGCCTGTGGATACATGCTTTTATGAGATCTATGAAGTCCCTTACAAATCCTAAATTGTCTAGGACAACAAAAAGGAAAAAGTATCTAACCCTATAAAAGGCGTTAGCCATGTCTAACTTCAAGATAAATCCTTGATCTTCTCAGGAAAGGCTGGAATGAATGACTTCTTGAACTAAAAGGATATTATCGACTATCTGTTGATTGTGAACAAATCCACCTTGATTTTTAGAGATTAGGCGGGGGAGGAGGATTTTGAGATGATTAGCCAAAATATTGGTTATGATTTTTCAAGAGGAGTTGCACAGGTATATAGGTATAAATCGGTTAGAGGAGGTCGGCCTTGGTTATTTAAGGATTAGGGAAAAAAAGGTCGAGTTTGTATTACCTCCTATTGTGTGCTTGCATTGAACCCGTCAGATCATCTTAAGAAGATATTTCTTGATTCCTAGAAAAAATAGTAGAAGGTGATGGTGAAGCCATTCGAGCCTAGAGCTTTGTCAGGGTGCAGATTCCATATTTATCGTTGCAACCCTTCTTCCTCTACTAGTTTGATTAATGATGCATTCTCCTCTTTAGAAACCAATTTTTGGGTAGTTCTTAAAAAATCCTTGAAGTTGTTTGGCTCTTCCTCTACTGTTAGTAATATTTTAAAATGTTGATGTGCCTCCTGTTTGATTTCATCAAGTGCTTCAATAGCTACATTTCCTTCTCCCTTTATCACCTCTATGCGATTCTTAATTCTTCGAGCTTTAGTTTGGTTGTGGAAGAGGGATGTTTCTGATCGCCTGCTTGTATCCACAAACTTCGGGATTTAATCCTCCAACTTTCCTCTTCTTTCCTATTTATTTGGTAAATCTCTGAATAAAGATATTTTTCTTTGGATTTTAGTTCTTTGGTGTCTTCTCCATTTTCCAGTATCACCTGTACTAGATCCAACTATCTTTGTAGCTCAATTTTCTTTTTCTTTGTCTCCTTGTAGTGAATTCTAACTCATTCTTAAAGTTCGTTTTTGACCATATTTAGCTTGGTTTCCCATATATACCCTGGAGATCCATTAATTCTTGATTTCCATGTGGAGTGCACCAACTTCTTGGCCTCTTTGATGGAGGACCACTAAGGATTGAAGCAAAAGGGAAGAAGTCCCAGATTTGTGTTTTCACCAAAGGTTATTGAAATAGGCTTTTGTTCTAAGGCCACCGATGAGAGAATTTTTGAAGAGACTAATTATGTTCCTAAAATGTGGTTGGCATGGATTAAGAAGCGGTCTAATATTTCCTTTATATTTCTTGGACCCGTTTTTCTGTTACTCTAGGTGAATTTGTTATTCTTTGGAATAACATCCATTAAGTTTTGTTCCTCAATTATGTTGTCATGTTTGTCTCTACTTGAATATGTAAGGAAATATCCCCTTCGTTTTTCCCCAATGTCCATTACCAAGTTGAATTCCCCTCCAAGTATTATACTTTGGTTATCTTATGCTTCTAACTAGTCTGCTAGGGATTGCCAACATATTTCCTTATCTTTGAAATGAGTTGGGGCATAGACATTGAATATTGTGATTTTTTTTTTCTATGTATTTTTGTTTTTAAAGTCAATTTTGACCCAATTTTGATCTTTGTAAACTTTGTTGAGTTCCATTATTGTTTGATTCCACATCGTGCAGATTCCTCCCGGTGCTCCTCTTGCACTTATAACTACACCTTCAAAAAATTTTATTCTTTGGATTACTGACACCATTTCTTACTCATTTAACTTTGTTTCCCAGAGTAAAAGGATTTATATACTTTATGATCCAATGAGATTTTTACTGCATTTACTTTGGAGATATTATCAACACCTCTACAATTCCAAGATACTATATTCATTATTTGCTCTGAGATGGGGCATAAGTACCCCTTCCTCTCCTTACCTAGGTTTACATGTCCTTGATTCATGCTCCTCTATCTATGTATGTATCCATTGGTTGTTGGGTTTCCATTTCCATATCCTTTTGAGATGTTCGTCTTGTATCTCCTTATTTGATTTCCTTTTAGATCTTTTGGGATTCCCTAGAGGGGCATGTGATTCTTTGGATTGATTTCTGGTTAAAATCTTTGCAAAGGAAGAGGCTTGGGGGTTCAACGATGGGAAGGGAGAAGCATGGAAGGGGGGGAGAATATTGGGTGGGTAAGATTATGGGGATAGTGGGAGATGAGGGGGAAGGCACGACACTGTGCTCCTCCAACACATCCAGCTGAATCTCGCCATCTTCACAAGTTGTGGGGGGTCAGAATCGGGTGGTGCTAAGGAAGAGAAAGGGTTATTGAGAATGGAATGAGGGGATCCAGAATGTAGGGGGGTAGAGGGGATGGAAGGGATAAAATCAGATGGAGTAGATGCTGAGTGACATGGAACTACAAGCTTATATGATTTGTTTCCTATTTTTTTTTGTGTCTGATTGTTTCCTATTGCACTTCTTAGGTTTACATTGCCTCCTATGTTACTCATTTATAACATCAATTTTGCAGAATTACAATATTCATGACATACCTTTCATTTAAACATAATTTTTTTGTGATTATATTGTTGAATGTGCATTAGGTTATCTACCTTGATCTTCACTGCCTTCGATAGCCCCTTTCCTAGATTGATTTCCACACATATTCGAGCACAAGCATGCATATTTTCTCTTGGCTCGCTTCTGTCTATATATAACCTGAATGCATTGTCAATTACTTTTACCGAATCATATCCCAAACAATGAAGAGGGAGGTGAAGAAGTTGAACCTTGACCGAAACAACACCAGGGACATCGAGTTCAAGATCAAAATTTGGCATCCATCTATTTAGGTATAAACCTTTTGTATCCATAAAATAAGGCCCGATTTTTAAGATAAAATCACGATCTTCCTTCGATTGAAAGTAGAAGGTAAAATAGCCCCTGCCACATAAGAAAATAGAGATTTGACCTTGAGTTTTAACAACCCAGTTTTGATCAACCCATTTCTGAACTGTGTTCGAAGAGGGCTAGAGTCCAGTGAACTGTCCAACCAGAACTCGCTTTACCAGAGAAAGAGAAGATTTGCGAGATATAGCCAGGGGAAACTCTATTTCTGGGATTTCTTCAAGCTTCTTAACAGATTTGGAGATGGAAGGAAGCTCTTGATGAGGCTTGAGTGAACTAATGAGGCTAGAGAAAGTGAGGGCAGTATGATCAGGAGGGGATGTGTGAGAGGAAGAGCAAATGAGGGAGGGAGAACAACAATCAATGAGGGCTTAGCGAGCGTTGAGGAAGAGGCTCAACGTGGGAGGAAAATTGAATGAAAAAATGACATAAACACAATAATACCCCTAATTAACCATTGTTACACAGTAATTTGTCACCGTCCCTGCCATTCCCCGTCCCGCACAATGGAGGACCCATTTTGTGACCTGTGAACATTGTCATGCCTTGAAAACATCATCAATGCATTCCTCTAAGCATGAGCTTCATTTGCCCTTAAGACAACTCCTTGAAAAAATCATGAAAAACATCCCCTTTTGCATTGGCGCGGTCATACAGTTCAGTACTAGCGCCAATGGGGAAAATCTTGCAAAGAGGTCGCGCCAACTGGCGCTCTATCTCAGAGCAGTAGTCGCGCCACCCAATTTAAGGACTGTTTTTTTAAATAAAGATGGCGGAAGTTGAGTTCCAACAAACTCAGAAACCATTGCCTATCTTGAGTTGGGAGGTTTGGCTGCGGGAGTTCTATGGAAGGGAAGTGGTTTTGACACCTCCCATAGAACCTTCCTTGTTGATAGGGCCAATCCCACAATAATAGGGATCCCAACTCCCTCCTTCCCCATCTATAAAAGCCTGCTCAATTCCATGGCAAGCTAGTCTTGAAGTGCCTAAGCTTTGAATCTCCATATTCCCAAGAGCCTTTGTGCTGTAAAGAGCCCTCTTTTCCCCTTAAGGCCGACTCAAGTAAGGAGACCATCGTCGAGAGACTCTGGAGAGGTTTTCCCTTTCCCTGGCGAGCTTTGCGAGACGTGAACGACTGGAGACCCATCCGAAGGAGACCACGACGTCAGAACTTGGTTGTAATCTCTCTTCGTTTGTTATTTAATAGATGATTGCGATTATGGTTCCACTCTGTTTTCCATCATGTTAATATGAGTAACATCCTTTCTGACTGATGTTTAGTTACGTATGCCGGGTTTTATGCTTGTATCTATTTGTTTCTTCCATGTGCAGGTGTTCATCCGCGGAGATCGTGGAGGGATTGTGATCTGCCGAGGCTGAGGAACGGGGACACTTCTTCTTCAGGTCATAGCATTGGAATCCAGGTAGGTTTCTATCTCTAGTCTTTTCATTCGTAACTAGGAACTTGCGTCGTAACATTGTTTGATTGTTGCTAGACCCCTGCTGGGCTAGTAGGGATCGCCTCTGTCCGCAGAGGGGATTTACCTCCTCAACAATTTGGCGACTCCACTGGGGAGACGTCCAGATTTCACTGTCTCGTTTGTGTTGTCTCGCTTTGATTATTTTATGTTTTTCCTTGCTTGATGAACCTTCTGGGTTGGGTTCTTTCACTATTTTTGCTTCTTGGTTTGCTTAGTTTGCATTGATCTGCTTCTGGAGTAGTATTTTTTAATTTTGGCTGAGAAACTCGACTGGCGTGGTTTTTAAACCGACAGTCGTGCCAATTGGCGCATGTTGCTTTTGTTTAGCCCGTGCCAATTGCTTTCTAGCGCCAGTTTCATCCTTACAGTCGCGCCACTCCTATAAGGTTTTTGAGTTTCCTCATTTTTTAGCTCTCTGGGTTTGGTCAGTGTTTTTCTTCTTGATTTTCCTACTGCCTGAGTGTGTTAGAGTCCTGTTTGACTGGGAATTCACCTCTGTCCTTTGGTTGTTCGCTTTTATCTATCGATTTCACGTTTTAAGCCCTAGGGCATCTAGCGGCTTAGTGTATCGAGCCCTCCTTGGGAGTTTTGGTGTTTTGATTGTCCTGTCAGCTGTCTGATTGGTTCTCCACAGCCTCTAAGTAGTTTTTCATTGTTTTGTTGCGATTTTTGGGTGATTGTTCATTCCTTCATTCGAAATTCATTTGGTCTTGCCTTGGACCTAGATCACACGGTCCATTGAAAGCTTTTGAGTCTTTTCTTCGTTTTGAGAGACTTTGGTCGATTTGGGGATTTGATTGCTTGTGTTGTTGAGTGAAATTTGTTTGTTTCGCTCTCTCGAATATCGTTTCTCAAGTTGTTCCATTTGTTTTCAAGTTTGTTTAGTGCATATTAGCTATCAGACATTGAAAATTTAAAAAAAAAAAATCTCTTTTGCTTTTGTTAATTAGTGCAAATTGTGATATTTTCGATTTTGCTAGTGATTAGTGATCTGAATGAAAAGTTTTCAATTTCATTAGTTGCATTAGAGGTCTCATTTTTTGTCTTCCATTCATTTCGTTTGTGTAAAAGCTCTCAACTCTTCTCTAACTAGTTTTCATCGAACGAAATGTTGGACTGTGGCATATAGCTTTGCATTTAGGAGTCTTTTAAGACACTACATATGATAGGGCCTGAAAATTGAAACTTAATTGAAGATCAACTGTAAAATTTATTCAATTAACCTAAGGTAGCATTGGAACTTAACGAAACATATTTAGAAGGTCTAGGCTAGAGACGTGTTCCGGCGTCGTTAAACCTAGCAGCTGTCGTTCGCCTGTTGGCTTTAGACGGCGCTAGTACGGACTTGCGCTCCCCGTACCGTCGCGTATATAAAGGGAGACCCCTATAGGTTTTCAATCCTTTATCCACAGGAAGCCGAGTCTGCCGCCCTATACCCGTGATACACCGAACACAGCATTCGGGGAGACTACCTGCACGTACGGAAAGTCCTTGGTCGATTTCTGTTTCATTATTGAAACCAAGGTGTATATTGCGGTTCACGGATATTTGGTACACCCTTTGTGCCTAGTTTTTCCTGAGCAGTCATTTGGTCTTTTCTGACTCCCTAAACTTGAAAAGACCGTCAAGCGCTTGTCCTTTCACGCTTGTGTCAACTCTGAAAGAGATAGAGTCACCTTTTTATCGTTTCTCGACTCTTAAAACATGAAACGGTAGAATTTCTTACTTTCCAATGTGGTAAAATTAATCGCCCACGATTACACACCCGTTTAGACATTGCTTGTTGACCGTTTGATCATGTGTCTTAACTCGTTTTCAGCTCGTGTGTGTGTTTGTTCTTTTTCTCTGGTCTTTTGCCACAGTGGCGGAACCTTCGGTTTCGTCTACTAGTAGTCCCTACACGGACGATTCTTCAAAAGCTTCTCAGTCTTCTGTTGAACCACAGCAGCCTGTTGTTTCTGAGTTTCCTGACGAGGGACCGGTTCTCGCTGAGCAACCCTTTGGAGGACCAGTTGAGTTCAATTGG
>CM076570.1:1629989187-1630455889 GCA_034641835.2 Pinus albicaulis
GTTTCTTCCATGTGCAGGTGTTCATCCGCGGAGATCGTGGAGGGATTGTGATCTGCCGAGGCTGAGGAACGGGGACGCTTCTTCTTCAGATCATAGCGTTGGAATCCAGGTAGGCTTCTATCTCTAGCCTTTCCATTCGTAACTAGGAACTTGCGTCGTAACATTGTTTGATTGTTGCTAGACCCCTGCTGGGCTAGTAGGGATCGCCTCTGTTCGCAGAGGGGATTTACCTCCTCAACAATTTGACCCCTGCTGGGCTAGTAGGGATCGCCTCTGTCCGCAGAGGGGATTTACCTCCTCAACAACCATACATAAAATTTTTCATATTTAAATTTAATGCACCATTTGTTGTGTTAAGTTTTCAAGTTGGTAATTCTAACGTGTTGTGTGTTGTTACTATGTTGTATGTGAAAGAGTGAGCTTATTGAAGCATTTTTTCAAAGAAATAAAATGCTAAGAGCTTCACCAATTCTCTCTCTCTCTCTCTCTCTCTCTCTCTCTCTCTCTCTCTCTCCCTTTATATATTTCAAGATCCAAATCCGAATTCAAATCTGGAAATTCCAAATCCAATTTTTGAGTTGAAAATCTCATGAAATATTTTCAAACCTGTAAATTATACTATCTAAAGAAAATTAGGTGTACAACTTTGTTTGTATTAAAATTCTTGTGAATGGATAGAAATTCACAAGAATATGTGTAAACAAGGCTCTTGGATTTGGCATGCAATATATATATATATATATATATAACAACATGTGATGTTTTTCTATCAAATCATTTATTCAACATTGTTAAATATTTCGTTAAGTATGAATCATACGAACAATAAATATCCACGCATATAATATTAAGTATCATTATAGGTATCATGTTTTTTTTTATAAGGTTAATTAAAGATTTTATTGCCTCAAAATATCATCTTACAAAATTATACATTAATGTTTAAACTGATTCCTATTGTATTCTATCATAATGGAAACTAGAATTGCTTACCACTAACAATGGTCTAGGTATATCAAAATGTAAATAACTAATATTACTAAATACATATATGTCGAAATAAACTATTCTACCAAAAGTTAAAGGCATAAGCCAAGAGGCTAAATGAAATATCAAGTATCCGATGGAGTGACTAGGTTAAGATATTGGGTGCTTGTACCTACTGAGGTTAGTGGCTTCAAGCCACATTGAAGATGGACCTTTAAGTGGGATAAATGAGCAAAAAAATTGACTAGAAAAGCATTCTCGTGGCATTGGACTCGCTGAATTTCATTAAAAAAGGAGATGATATCGTTGCAGTCCTTGTGATTTTCCTTTCGGAGGAGTGCCTTCATTTTTTAGTGAAGGGTAATGGAATTAAGATATTGGCTCCATCTTACCCTAGTATGCCTAGGATTAAGAATCCAATTGGCCACTTCAACTTATATTTAAGAATCAAAGTATGTTTGGTGGTAATTACTAGTCAAGGCTTCTAGTTGGTGGATTTCCTCTTGGATTTATGGAGGAGTGGAAGAATGGATTATATCTGCAACATTCTGAGCATACGATTGAGCTCACGGTCGACCTTGAGGACCTTTTCCTCCAAAATCTCAACGACAATGCATCTGCTGGTAGGGCATGATATTCTAGGATACCAAAGGCCAAATTAAGGATGACTAAGTAGACAAAAAAAGTGATAAAACATGATGCCAAGATTCTTAGTAAAATGGACAAAAAGTTGAAAGCCAGTTGCCAGGAAAGTCTAGAGTGAACTCTAACAAGTTGTAACACAGGACAAACAAAAAGGGAAGAACTAAGGGCGTGGGCCTTCAACCATAGGAATCTAATGACACCAATGGCAGTGCACACCACCAAGACTGTAAACTATGAACCAGAGTCAACCATGCAAAAATTATCAAACTAAAAGAGCTATAGAAGGTTTAAATAGAATGAATTTCCCAGCAGTGGCTAGCCCATCAAGCTTGGAAATTATTCAGACTAAGGAAAAGTATTTTCGAGTCACCTCCCACTCTTGTTCTAGCTTTTGTTGTTGTCGTTGCAAACGTCCCATAGGTCACCTCCTTGACCGTTGTAAACTTTCTCCTCACACAAATGGTTGGAACTAGGTGCATGCATTGAATGCCAGTGTCCAAGGAGCCAAGATCACCATGTAATACAGTTCTCACAGAACTAGTGCCGCAGGAGAGATCTTCCCCCTATATCTAAAATTATCCACAAGGATTATTGCAGGACAAAGGATTGCAACAAATGGATTTAAAATCCACAAAGCCAACACTATGAGGGAAATATGCCACCTATGGCAAGGGAATGTCGCAGGAGTTGTAAAAGAACATGAAGCTGAGGTTACCTAGCCAAGAGTTCACAAATATAATACAAGATGCCATCTTAATGTGAAGGGAATGAGTGTTTGTTAACATGTGTGGTTTCATAGTGTGGGATAGCCATGCCATCCCCCCCTCTTAAATGTGATGGGAGGTGGCAGGGTAGAGGGATACCCCCCCTCCTTCGTTGACATGACTACCAACATCCTGACCGGGGAAGGTATCATGGTTAGTTTTAATAAACTTAAAATCATATAAATTTTAACTATGATGGCACTATAATTAAATTATTTTCTGCAAAAAAAATTTAATCCTAAATTCGTAGACTGACCTTTGATTTAGTCAAGTTAGGTTAATAGTTTTTAAGCTACACCCCCTAACTTAGATAGAGAGCAAGGAAAAAAAAATTGTGATTTAGTCTTTGCTCTTTAAAAATAAAAATAAATGAAGATTGAGAATTACTTGATTGAAAACATGAAATGAAATTGCCTTACTATTGGGCACTGGTGTCCCCTTTCCTCAGCTTTGAATGCTTCCTATAAAGAGTGTGATGAAGTTTCCTTAGACTTAAGGTTGGAAGAAGAGCAACAATTTGAAATCACAAAAACTATAGCTCCACAAGAGGTTAGATTTACATACATAAGATAATTAGTCAAATTTAAGGGTTTCTTAAATAAATAATGAAATGATAAGACAAAATGATATGCTATTTACTTAGATATTTAAAATTGTTACTTAAAAAGTATGAGAAAATACAAAGAAATGAACAAGTTATATCTCCTTGGTTATTCTCTCTTCCTTGTGACCTTGATTGCTTAATAAAGTCATTTTCCTTCAAAACCTTGAAGCATTTGCAAATAGAATGAAAATTAACACACCATACAAATAGTATAAAAGTATTCTCTATTTATCGAATGAACAAATTGAACTACACAATCACTTTTACAAAGAGGGGAGATGTCTAAATACAACCATTCAAATACCATGTGCTTTTTCATAACAATGTGCTGGAATTTTATTTTATTTTTTCTAACTAATTCCTCACTTCTCTTTATCCTCAAATGTCAAAGCACTTTAGTTGTTTGATTCCTCACTTCTCTTTATCCACAAATGTGAAAGCACTTTAGTTGTTTGATTTGACCAACCTACCTAAAGTGTTACACTAAATGGCTAATGAAAACTATGGATGAGAGTCAAAAGTGGGTCGAACCACATATATCCTCATAAATACAATAAAAAAATGTTCACATATGTGGGAAATGAAGAATAAAAGTATACCCCCTTTCTAAAAGAGTTTAGATATAGTGAAGTTGACTTTATTAGACAAGTCACGAGAAACCTTCTAGAAATTTATAGAATCATGTGACAAATATCGTGAAGAGTCTACTTGTATTTACATGTGTGTGTGACACAATAGCTCAATAATTCATAAATAATAATCCCTCAAATGTGAAATGGGCTTAAGAAAAGGGGGGTGCTCCTCACTTTTGTTAGACACAACGATACAATGTAGAGCAAACTCCATGAGGTGTCATGAGTTAATGCAGACACTTGATGATGTGGTGCTCATGTTGTCATAGATCTTGAGGCAATATGCACAAACTTTGATATGTAACACCCCAACCTATCATGATGATTCAAACATTGAACAAGATAGAAGACACCAAAACATAGATAATCCAAATTAGAAAAAACAATATAAACTAATCTCACCAACTTGCTAAGCAGACCATCGTGGTATGACCTCACCCTTTTACTTATATCTTTATGACAAGGAAAAATGTTTCTTTCCAAGTTTATCATTTAAGGATAGGTAAGGGTGATATAATTTATGAAAGGGGACTGGGGAAAAACTTATAGAATAACATTCAGAGTCACAGAGTAAAGTATTAAGTTTGTTTTTTAGTTCAACTACTCCTTTTTCGACTAGGAATTTTCATATAGTTTACCGCAATCCTTTGAGAGGGGGTCTTTTTTATTGAACATTTTTCTACTTTGGCACCACTTTCTTCACCTTTATGATATATTTCAATATTTTTAGTATTTTTTATTATGATAAGCATCCAGTTCTACGACTTTAGTGGTGGGCATTTTATTGTAGTAGTGCACATTTTTTCTTTCATTTTTCTCTTCTCTTTACCTCTCAACCTATTATTTAGGCTTGATTTGAGTAAGGTTTGCATGATTTGATTTTTTTTTTTTTTTTCATTCAAACTTTTTATGGTGACATTTGACATGCTATTCGTAAGTTAGGGAATGCAAATGTACTTGGATGAGATAGAAATGCATGAGAATTGTGAAAAATATGAAGTATGGGGGTGATATGATTACACTACCAATTTTGATCTTTAGTAATACCTAGTAGTAGAGGCCAATACATGCTTATCAGAGAACAATTATGTTTTCCCATGGTTATACAAGACAAGAAGGTAAGATTATTTCCAGGTAATAAATAATAAAGATTTGTATCTGTATCATAACACACTTTATGAACAAATTAGAATTATCAACAACATTCTAAGCTAAGAAACAACACCTAAAATCATACTAAATGAAGAAGTCATCATAGAGTAATATTTGTTGACACATATAAGATGAAATGTCTAGGGAATAGGAATTGATATGCCACTACAAGATGAATCTAAAGCACATGTGTGTTATGAAGTGTAAGAGAGAAGCATGCTTGGATATGAGAAGTTGGAACATAAACCTCGTACATGCAACAACATCACACTCAAGAAAGTGTGTGTCCAAGGTAGTTACCCTAAAGGGGGCAACAATGACCACACAAATATTAAATTTCTTGTAAATACTATTTAATATTTATGTTAAAACTTCTTTTTTGGTTATAAAGTACGTGATAAAGCTATTTTTGGTTGGCTAAGAACTTGTTTTCCTTGAATGTAAGGAAATAAGTCGATGGTCCAAATACTAAAGGAATTAGGTTGGAGCGAAAGTATATCCGCTTATGGATAACTAGTAAATTATTTCAAGAACCATAATTTTCCTTAAATAATAGTGATAATTCAACTTGTATTAATGGATAACAATTAATAATAGTTGTTTTCATTATCGATTAATAACTAAGTTATAATAAATTTTACCCTCTCACAAAAACAAATAAATCTTAAATGGACCTAAGGTTAAGATCAATATGTTTCCTCCTTGGAGTTTATAGGTTCAAAGCTAAAGGGGTAAAGGTTGTTCACGTTGATTATATTGTTAATGTTGGCTTGTTGTGTTAGTTTTGGCTTTTGGGTCGTTGATACTAGCTCTCTCCAATTTTTTGTCAACAATACTTCTCTAACTTAAAGTTTATATTACAATATTTTTGTGGGTTAGAAAACCAATCTAGGAGAGTTTTGTAGTATATTAGATATTATTATGCTAATATATAAAATTATATTTTCAATATTAATAAGTACCAATTTTGAGCTATACTAAAATTTATAATTAAAACCTTATATTTCTCAAACAACTATAATATAGAAATTAAAATTTAATTTGCATTAGTAATTATATGAACATATTTAATAAAATAATGAGATTTCAATATCTATAAATATTCCTCAAAAATTTGAAAATAAAATACATATATAAATTTTAAATTTTATATATAGTCAATTGGGGTTTTTTCAGGTGGATGGGTGAAATGGTTGTTAGGTTTAAATCCCTGCTAGTGACATGATCAACTATAATGGCTTCATAAATATTGTTGTAATGGCTTCGTGCATATGAATATAGTTATATTGGCTCTGAGTCTTGTGAACACTTACGTGCGTATACTCATGAGATGGCGTAGTACCAACAACCTCACTGTAACTCTTAGAAACACACTAATTTCTTTCCTTTATATAATATATATACATTGTTTCAACTCTTATGAAGAAGAAAAACGTTAAAAAAGAAAAAGAAAAAAACAAATACATACATTAAAAAGTTTTTTTTTTTACATAAATAATTTTTATCTATATTTTTATCATTCTTTTATAATAATATTTTGAATAAATATTAAAAATATTTACATTTAATTAAATAATATTAAAAAATATATTTATTATACCAAAAAAAATTTAATTTAAGTTCTATATTAAAAATTATTTTTAAATTTTTATTTTCTTAAAATTTAAACTTTTAAAAAGTTTCTACATTGCAAAAAAACCTTAAAAAAAGAAAAAAACAAAAACATACATTAAAAGTTTTTTTTTTTTTACACAATAAAATTTTATCTATATATTAATCATTCTTTTATAATAATATTTTGAATAAATATTAAAAATATTTACATTTAATTAAATAATATTAAAAAATGTATTTATTACACCAAAAATAAAATTTAATTTAAGTCCTTTATATTAAAAAGTTTTTAAATTTTTATTTTCTTAAAATTAATTTTTTTTTAAAATTTCTAAATTGCAAAAATCGTTTTTATTGTTTTGTTACATTCTTAAACTTTAAACAAGTGTAATATGCTTAGTTCGTGTCTCTTATATAGAAAGTAATTGATAATTACACTAGATTACTTTAAATGATTATAAAGTTAAAACCTAACTCTTAAAAACACACTAATTTCTTTCTTTTATATATATATATATATATATTGTTTTAACTCTTACGGAGAAGAAAAATGTTAGAAAAAAAAAGAAAAAAAGAAATATATACATTAAAAAGTTTTTTTTACATAAATAATTTTTATCTATATTTTAATCATTCTTTTATAATAATATTTTGAATAAATATTAAAAATATTTACATTTAATTAAATAATATTAAAAAATATATTTATTATACCAAAAATAAAATTTAATAAAAGTTCTATATTGAAAATTATTTTTAAATTTTTATTTTCTTAAAATTTAAACTTTCAAAAAGTTTCATACATTGAAAAAAAAAAACCTTAAAAAACAAAAAAACAAAAACATACATTAAAAAGTCTTTTTTTTTACATAAATAAATTTTATCTATATTTTAATCATTATTTTATAATAATATTTTGAATAAATATTAAAAATATTTACATTTAATTAAATGATATTAAAAATGTATTTATTACACTAAAAATAAAATTTAATTTAAGTTCTTTATATTAAAATGTTTTTAAATTTTTATTTTCTTAAAATTAAAATTTTTAAAAAATTTCTAAATTGCAAAAATTGTTTTTATTTTGTTACATTCTTAAACTTTAAACAAGTGTAATATGCCTCTTATGTAGAAAGTAATTGATAATTACACTAGATTAATTTAAATGATTATAAAGTCAAAACCTTATGGAATAATAATCATAAATCCCAATTTAAGGTAGCCTTGGATTTATAACTTTTCTTATAGTTAAATTGTTACACAATAATTGTACACAATATATTACATGGTAATCATAAACCCTAGTTTAAGGTATCTACATATAAGTATGCTACATAGTAATCATAAATCCCAATTTAAGGTAACCTTGAGATTTATAACTTTTCTTATGGTTAAATTATTATTTATTAATTGTACACCATATGTTACATGGTAATCATTAACCCTAGTTTAAGGTAGACTTGGAATTTAAAACTTTCCTATTTAATGTTGAAAAAAAAGAATATGAAGTTTAATTTCATTAACTAATATTTAAATTAATTTAAAGAGTAAAAACCTCAAAAACCATGTAAAAGTGAATCCTATTCACATTACGCTTGTATATATTATGAAAAGTTTAGGTTGAATAAAGTGAGGTTTGGCCAATCCTCTATTATTATAAAATAAAAAATCCTAATGAGCATGATGACAACATTGAAGAGTAACCCTAGAAAGTTTAAAGGACATGGAACACAACAATTCAGTGTTTGTTGGGCTCCAGCTAACTTAAAATGTTCAGTTGTAACTAGGTGAAGTGAGGTACAACTACCAACATAGATCCATCTTGTGTACAAATCTAACATGAGTCGAGAGGGATCAAATTTCTTCACATGCAAAATACAATGTGTTTTTATTTTCATTATTTAAATTGTAGCTTTAAATGCTAAGTAGAAAATATATAAGACCAAATACAAAATTTAACCATAATTTTTATTTTATATATATATATATATATTATATTTTCATTTTTTATATATAGATATATATCAAATTGAGATCAACATAAATTAGTTAACATAGATCTTTAATTAGTTTATTTCAATCTCTTGTTTAGATATTTTTTAAAAATATAATATTTAAACATGCGATTCACACATTTTTTTGACTTCTAATTACTTTACAACATATTCATTTTTTTTAATTATATTCGACATTAGTTTTCTATTTAGTTTCTTAATTTTTAATTTTATTTTAAAAAAGTATGGACAAACAAACAAACTTATAGATTCCTTTATTTTGGGCTATAGAATAAGCCTCTCAGCGCAATCAATCTTAAAAAAATATTTACAGCCATTAATTTCAACGACTGTAATAAATCACATTTGTATTAATTATATAAATATATTTGAGGAAATATAGGTTGCTTGACTATTTTTAAAGGTAAGAAAAAAGGACACCAATCAAATCAACTTACCTGTCTTTCTGTACATAATTTAATGTTAGTGTCGTCCAAAGTTTTCACGACAAAATGTGGGTTTATTCTCTGACTTGTATAATTCAATTCACCAAAAAAAATTTACAAATAGTTTTAAGATATTTTATATTGTTATTTGGTCAAATTCTTACATATTATCAAAAATAAAACATGCGACATAACGCATATCAAACGTCTTTTTAAATGTTGAAAGAACTATAAAAATCTACCATATAGAACGAACAACACACACAATTATATGAAAATAGAGTTGTAGCACCTTTCTATTTAAAACGTGAGATAAATTAATAATTATCTTTTAAACAAGTGTAACTATAAAATAATATTAATATTAAAATTAAAATGTGTATGGGACGTAGAATAGATGATAATGGGATGTATTGGTAAGTCATCAATTCGAAATTTTATGGGCAAAAATTTAGTCATGTTAAGGATTGATGTGGCCCAAGCTAGGTGCAATCCCCAAGTGATTTTGACGACTTAGATGCCCTTGGTTCACAATTTCTCAAGCCATAAATCAAGCTTGATATAATCTCTAATAAACTCACACAACTTAACAAACAAAAAATAAAATAAATAACATTAAAATAATACATAAAGTATAAATTATTTAATAATAATAATGATACATGATATTTAATATATATGTACATAGTATAATTAAAGTGATACTTAGAGTACAACAAAATTTGTAAATTTATTTATTTTTAAATTAATTTTGTAATTTTGATATATACATTTTAAATCACAATGTCATTTCATTATCTTTACCTAATAAAAAAAATGAAATACATTTTTCAAAAAATAATAATTTTATAATTATCAATATTTAAATATTTCAAAATTATTATAAAACCATACTTTTTTCACTCATTAATTAAAAATCAAACATAACTTCACAAATTGAAATTTAACTTGCATTTCGGGATGTATAAAAATTAAGAAACAAGTTTTAAGAATGTTGAAATAATTCCCATACAACTATAATTATAACAATTTCTTCGTCATTAATTAAATTTCCATATATAAAAGTATGATGTTTCCTTACTTTCAATAGGATAATTTAAAAAAAAAAAATTCTTAAATTAATACATAGACTATTATATTTTCTTAATAATTATTTATGCATAGAGAGAACATACCACAATTCGATAGGTACTAATTTACCATACTCGATTTGACAAAAAAAAATTAAAAATGATTTCGTATGATTTGAACGGAGACGAATGAAGCATTGTCCCCGTCCCGTACCATGGATGACACCACACAAAGGACATCATAATACTCTTTTATCGATATTGATAATGAAAAGCCACACCCACTTTACTTATAGCGGTTAAAGTGTCGAAGAAAAGAATATGTTTTGATGTTCTTTCTCTTTCATGACTTTTTTTGGTAACGTACAATTTCCCATTATGAGCAATGCTTATTGTTGGGGTGCATTAAAATTATTTTACAAATTTGCCATTTTAAAAAGATTTTAATGTGAGATATATATATTTTTAAATATAAAGAAAAATTATGTGAATTTTGGGAGTGTTAATGTGTTTTTTTTTAAATGTTAGGTTTTGTATAGGTTAGGGTTAGGTTTAATATTATATGAAAAAAGATTTATTTAAATATAAAATGTTATTAGAATTGTGTAAGAGTGAGTTGAGTTTGTATGGTTTTTGGGATAGTGTAATTTTATAATTAGCTCTTATTTTTAATTTTTTTTTAATGAGAATTGAATTTTTGATTTGATGAGCACTAAATCCCACATATAATCTATCGTATGTATAGAGTTGTAGGGGAGATATTTATATCTATATGTGATATGTTTGTAGAGTGCATGGTTTCAAGTATAAGTTGGGAAATAATGTCAACATGATGTGTTGAGACCAACTACGTTGCTAAGTAAATATTATATTTACCATATACATATTGTACCAACATAATAGTGATACCGAAGAATGTTTGACATTTTATGTTTTTGAACCTTTTCAATTTGTTATCACCAAAATATTTACCATATACATATTGTACCAACATAATAGTGATACCGAAGAATGTTTGACATTTTATGTTTTTGAACCTTTTCAATTTGTTATCACCAAAATATCTAGATAATTTTTTTCCAAAATTACAATTTCAGATGGATGAATTGCTATTTTTTCATGCAAAAATATAATTAGCATCATTGAATAATTCCATGAAAACTAGATGATCCAATATTAACGTATCATATACTATCCCAATAATCCAAATGATTCTTATCATATTTCGAGTACACATTGTTAGTTTTCCTTACTATTTTAAGCCACCAAAAAAGGGTCAATTCCTATCATGTTTGGACAATGGCTAGAGAATGATTATATCCCTAATGCATAATCTACACAACTTTAGCATATGATGGGTTATATTTTGTTTCTCCCTTTAAAATTTAATAACTATAAAGAAACAAATTGCATTCATTCATTAATTTCTCATATGTATGCACATTGTTATTATTATCTTAAATGTAAAAAAAATAAAAAATAATGTTTTAGTACAAATGAAAATTATACTTTTTAGGTGTCGAGGGACATCATGACCATGTAAAAAAAAGTAAAAAATATATGGTTACAAGAAAAGTAACCTACCTCCTAACATTTCATGTAAATGTCCATTTATATTTCAAGAATGTGATCACCACAATTATGCCCCCCCTCCCTATGATACATATATTTATATTCCATTTGAGGAATTTACACATTTCGGTCCTCAAGGAACTAATTTGACTAAAAAACAAGGCTAGAAGCTATTGCAACAAAGTTCTTCATGTAACTTGTGAGAATTAAACCTCGGCGGGGAGGATAACTCACTCCTCCCAACCATCTAAGATAAACCCAATTGAAAATTATCATCACAATTAATACTAAAACCTTCACAAAAATATAAAACCTCGATATTATGTCTCCTTCTTGAGATGTACCAAACAAGTACTTTATATTGAAAATGGCAACAAGAAAAGGATACTAATTTAATTTTCCCTTGGAATAAAATTGTAATCCTACATCACAAGACAACTTGTACAAGTTAACTAAGTTAGGATGACTTAGTTGGTTCAGTTAATTCGAGTTGAGGGTCAAAGTAGAGGCATGTAGAGCATCTCCTACATTATAGGAGCCATGGTTGAGTTTATTTTGAGTTGTAATTTTTTTTTTTTAACTGAAACGGTTATTTTTATTGATAAGGAGGGTGGCCAAGGCCAAATCAAGCATTACAATTCGCTGCTTCAAGCATTACCAATCTCTGTTTTAACAGAAGCATCTTGTTAGGGAATTATTGGATTTCGAGTTGTAATTGATTAACCTAGTTTATTTGAGTTAAATTCAGTTTAACTAGTTATAATTGATGGAGGAACTGAAGAGAGGTCAAAGTGTGGAAATTATATTTAATTCACATGTAGTGATCAATCAGATAACTGATAATTCACTCATAAATAACTCATGCATGTCAGTTCTGAGAAAGACCTAGTTGGGATTGGAGTTAAAAGGCAATGTACTATCAGTTGTATAATCATCCAATCATACATGTGGTGCATGGAGTCAGAGGAAGATCCTTGATGTATTGTGTAATCCTTATTGGGGAATTTCCTTGTTAATAGGGCCTAATTACCCAAGGAAATAGTGCAAGGAAATAAGGATTCCCAAGGCCAAGAAATTGGTTAAGTATTGAACCAAGTTTGCTTAGGAATCCGTGAGACATATAGAGATAGTGTAGAGGTTTCTCAGGAAGAGAAATAACATTGTAATTGTCTCATATTTTCTGACTTATGCAATATATGGATAGTGGGGTTTTTTAGTTGAGGCTTTCCCTAGATAAATCTTTGTGTTGTGCGATTGAAATTATTTCTCTTTCTTGTTCATGTGATTTTGCGATCATAATTGGTTTCCATAATTTGTAGAGTAGATTCAAGTATTTTGTTTTAGCATATTAAAAATATCAATTTGAATCTACATGGATTTTATACATGGTATTAGAGCAGGAATCAGTATAGAAGAGAAGAATACGAGTTTGTTATAAGCAGGTGAATCGAATTTGCAGATCTACTCTTCAGGACCAACATTAGGATTAAGATGTATTTCTGTGGATTGAGACTCGAATATGCCCTTTAGGGTAGTTCAAATTACGTAGCTTGGAAGGACATGATGGAAGAAATGTTGGAAGACAAAGGGCTGAAGGAGTTCATAGACAATGATATTCCTCAGCCTCCATCAACATATGCTTAAGGTTTGGCATCATGGAAGAAGAATGTAGCAAAGGAAAAAAATATTCTATTGGAAGTAGTTCAAGATCATATCATCTCGAACCTCCATGGAAAGGAAACTCCATCTGTTAAGTGGAAGGCCTTAACAAATTTGTTTCATAACAACAGTGCCCATAAGAATCTGGCACTAAAGACAAGCTCAAGAAAATCAAGATGGAGAAGGGCGACTCAATACCAAAATACTTGACAAAGTTCACTCAATGTCGAGACGATCTTGGAAGTGTTGGTGTTACAATTTCCGAGGATAATCTAGTGAGCCTAGTACTTATAGGCCTTCCCAAGAGCTGGAAAATTACTAGGATTTGATTAATGGGAGATAGAAGCTACCAGAGTGGGAATGATTGCGGTCCGACTTGGTACAAGAAGAGATTCATCGGAACACCAAAGATGGATCCTCATCAAATACTGATGATGAGGAGAACTGTGCCTTGTATAGAAAGGTAAAGAAAGGGAAAATGAAGGCATCCCATTCCAAATTAGATTCTAGTCAGGCAGGAAAGAAGAAGGACTTGTCAAATATTAAATGTTTTCACTATCATGAGTTGGGAAACTATGCCACAAAGTTTTCGCACAAGAAGGCCGACAAGAAACCCTCAAGAGGAGCGACAGTTGAAGCTATTTCTTCATAATTCAAGTTGGATTTTACTCTCATCGCATGCATTGTGTCATCGGTGATGGGTTTTGTGTGGTACTTGGATAGTGGAACTTCATTCCATATGACTGACAACAAAGAGTTGTTTAAGAACTTGGAGGAGAAGGATCTCCATATGCACATCGAGATGGGAGATGATGGGAGATATGGTGTGACCAAAATAGGTACTGTTACCTTTCAGAGGGAGTCTGATACATCTCTCACATTAAAAGATTTCATGTATGTTCCTGGTTTGAAGAAGAACTTAGTTTCAATTGCGATGTTGGAAGAACATGGATACTATGTGATATTTAAAAAAGGAAAGGCGTTCCTTCACCACATAGCCACAAGACAGGTGAAAAGGATCAGGGTTCAGGTAAAGAACCTCTAAAAATTGGAAGTAGAACCCGTGTTGCCTTGAGCACACAAGCAGAGAAGGTCCAGAATTGAGACATCGATGAGTTGTGGCATAGAATATTGGGCCATCTACAATATGAAACTTTGAAGATCATGCAACATATTTATACATGAATTCCCAAGGGTGCACTTGAGGATACATGCAAATGGTGTACATTGGGAAAGTACACCAAAGCCACCTTTCATGATAGGGACAATCGAGCGAAGGCGATCCTTGAAGGAGTTCATTCAGATGTGTGTGGATCGTTCTCGAAAACCTCCACAATGAAACGCAAGTATTATGTGATTTGTAAATGATTTTTAATGCAAGTGTTGGCTATTCTTCATGCATAATAAAGATTAGAAGTTCTCTAAATTTTGTGAGTTAAAAGCACTTGTCGATAAAGATACAGGTAAGAAGGTTAAGGTTATCAGGGGTGACAACGATAGAGAATATGTGTTGAATGAATTCAAGAACTTCTGTGCTTCAGAAGGCATTCGATGAGAATTGATAGCACCTCATAACCCACAACATAATGGGGTTGTATAAAGGAACAATAAAACTATTATGGGATAAACATGAGCGATGTTGCATGATCATGTCCTACCGTTGCACTTGTGGGCTGAAGCATGCAACACAAAAATATTTGTGCAGAACAAAAGTCCTCATTGGATTCTCGGGATGAGTACACTAGAGGAAGCTTTTTCAAGTAAGAAACAAAATGTGGCACACTATAATTTTTGGTTCATAAGTTTACTGTTATGTAACCAAAGATGCAAGGAAAAATCTAGAACCAACAAATGAGTTGGGAATATTTTTGGGGTACACTGATAGAACTGATAACTATCGGGTGCACCTTCCATCTCAGAGGATGACAGTGGTTCGTAGAGATGTTAAATTCGATGAAGAGAAGGACATGCAAATTTCCCTTGAGAGGGAGCTTCAATTACATGCCGTTGATGAGCTCTTAGATCCAAAAGAAGAACCTCAAGATGTGGAGCAATCACAAGAAGAAGAGCAGAGATTGGAAGCACCCACTCATGCAGAGACATCCAAAGATGGAAGGAAGCGCACTAGAGAGGCTGATAGGTTGATGCATGATGCTAGAGATAATGTGGGAGCACCGACATCACAACGTAGGCAGAGGAGATCCCTAGAGTGGTACAATGGCTACATGGATCTTATGAGCGAGAGTGTAGAGACTGAGCCATACTCATTAGAGGAAGCAGTGCAACAAAAAATATGGGCTGATGCCATGGTTGAGGAGTATGAATCCATTATTAGGAACAATGCAAGGGAAGTTGTCTCAAGACCAGATGGCAAGTCAATTGTAGGATCCAAGTGGATCTACAAGGTGAAGCATAAAACATATGGGAGTGTTGAGAAACACAAGGCCATATTTGTGGCTAGAGGGTTCTCTTAGGTGGAGGGAATTGATTACAAGGATACCTTTGCTCCAGTTGAAACGTACTCATCAACGATATATATTCTCGCACTTTCAACACAAATGGGATGGAAGATACATCAGATGGATGTAAATACAACCTTCCCCAACAGAGCGATTGAGGAAGAGATGTACATAGAGAAACCAGAAGGATTTGAGACCTTCAACAAAGAGTCACATGTGTGCAGACTTAAGTGAGTGCTATATGGACTGAAACAAGCACCCCGTGCTTGGTACATAAGAATCAATGGCTACTTCACTGGGTTAGGCTTCACCAAAAGTGAAACAGATGCAAACCTTTACGATATTATGGTTGAAGGTAAATTATTGATTATAGTGTTATATGTTGATGATTTAATTCTAACAAGTGATGATAAGTCGATCAAGTCTAGCAAAGAGAATATTTCAAGATAATTTGAGATGAAGGACATGGGGCTCTTGCATTATTTCCTTGATTTTAAAATTTGGCTAAGGGATGGGGAACTATTTTTCTCTCAGGGAAAGTATACCAACGAAATATTGAAAATTTTTCACATGAAGAGCAACAAAACCATGGAGACTTCTCTATCATGGAATTGGGAGAAGGAATATGTTACTTCAGGTGAAGTAGGAAGCTTGTGGTTTCACTCATGTACTTGGCGAACACACAATCAAACATGTGTTATGTAGTTAACGAGCTTAGTCAAGCAATGGTTAAGCCAACCAGGCTCTATTAGAAGGAGACCAAACATGTGTTGAGATACCCTAGAGGCACCACTCAATTTGGTCTTTGGTACAGGTGGACAGAGGGAGTGAAGCTTCAAGGATTCACAAATGCATATTGGGTAGGGAGTCCATATGTCAGGAAAAGCACATCAGGGGGCATCTTCAGTATTGGGTCAGCAACAGTTTCCTGGTACAACAGGAATCTGGGATCAGTTGCACTCAGTTCAGTAGAAGTAGAGTACATGGCTGCTAGTAAAGTGGTTTGTGAGGCTATCTAGATGAGTAAGATCCTTGTTGGGTTGTTTGGTCAGTAGATGGATCCGATGATGATATATTGTGATAACCAAATTTGCATCAAACTCTCATTTAATCCAATTTTTCATGATAGGTTCAAGCATATCGACATCCAGTACCACCATCTCAGAGATTGTGTGCAAAGGAAGATTATGTCATTAGAGTACATTCCAATAGAGGATCAGGATGAAAACATCTTAACGAAGGCACTGTCAAGAGGAAAATTCAAGTCCCACAAAGGCAGGATCAAGGTAATAGGCAATCCCTTTCTTATTGAGAGGGAGTGTTGAAAATGGAAACAAGAAAAGGATTCTAATTTAGTTTTCCCTTGATTAAATTAGAACAAAATTGTAATTCCACATCACATGAAAACTTGTACGAGTTAAATAAGTTAGGATGACTTATTTGGTTCAGTTAATTCAAGTTGAGGCTCAAATTAGATGCATGTAGAGCATCTCCTACATTACAGGAGCCCTGGTTGAGTTTATTTTGATTTGTAATTAATTAACTCAGTTTATCTGAGTTAAAGTCAATCTAACTAGTTATAACTATTGGAGGAAATGGAGAGAGGTCAAAGTGTGGAAATTAGATTTTATTCACATGTTGTGATCAATAATATAACTGATAATTCACTAAAAAATAACTCATGCATGCCAGTTCTGAGAAAAACCCAGTTGAGATTGGATTTAAAGACCATTGTACTATCAATTCTATAATCATCCAATTGTACAAGTGGGGCATGGAGTCAGAGGAAGAGCGTTGATATACTAAACAATCCTTATTGGGAAATTTCCTTTTTAATAGGGACTAATTACCCAAGGAAACAATGCAAGGAAATAAGGATTCCTGAGGCCAAGAAATTGGTTAAGTATTGAACCAATCTTGCCTAGGAATCAATGAGACAGATAGAGGTAGTGCAAAGGTTTCCGAGGAAGAGAAATAGCATTGCAATATTCTCATATTTTATGGCTTATGCAATATACAAATAACAAGATTTTTTAGCAAAGGCTTTCCCTAGATAAAAATTTGTGTTGTGCGATTGAAATTATTTCTCTTTATTGTTCATGTGATTTTGCAATCATAATTGGTTTCCAAATTTGTAGAGTAGATTCAAGTATTTTGTTTTAGCACATTACAAATATTAGTTTGAATCTATGTGGATTTTCTACACTTTAAAGTCAAAATACATATGATATCAAAAACTATTAAAATTAAACTATGGTATCAAAACGAAAGAATAAATCTATGACAAGGACAAGCACAACAAAGCAATATATATGTGGATGAAAAATTCATCAATAACTTCAACCATCTTAATCTCCTCTAGCTAAATGTTGACATTCTTTAAATAATTCATATGCTTCTTGATTCAACTCCTTAAAAACATGAGTATAGGAGATATATAAGAGAGATAGTCAAATGAAACGCCCATATCTTTTAATAAATCCACAAAAAGTCTAAGTTGTACATTATGAGGATCAAATACAACTTTATCCAAGTGATAACTAGTGAGGAATCATTGCAATCTTGAAGATAATGAAGACTTTTGAGTAGTGAACACTTTATTAAATTTTTTAAAGGAGGAACATCAATAATATTGTTTCAGCACAAGCCTATTTCAACTAAAATTTAATGAAGTGGAATCTTGAAAGAAAATCCCCCCTATCACTATGAAAACCAAGATCCCTTGCTTTATGCCTATTATACAGGATTTACGATTGCAGACAAAAGTATCTCCCCTAGGTCGATGGCTAACCTAGAACAACATAGATACAAGGAACTCAATTCTTTTCCTTAAAGTAAATAGATGATAGAGTGAGGCCTACCTGGAATTTTTCGCACACTTCGCTCCTTCTTTAGCTTGGATTCTCCAATTCCAGCTCCAATTTCCAAAATCAGAACCTGCACAGTAAGATAATACAAGCCAAGAAACTACGAGATCTATGTAATATCATCTAAGTACTTTATTCAATAGATCAACACGATATTTAAATATATGAAATAATGACATCACACATAGGAAACAATGAATTATTTGCATTAATATAAATGGAAGGAGATTACAACCATACATAGCAGTTGATCTTGTAGAAGAGCTCCTCCAAGTTGTTGACTTGTCCTTTCCTTTTCATAATATGCACCTCCAATCACCCTAAATGCATGAGATAATAACCACTCACTGCAACATCATAAGGTCAAATTCACTCTCCAAAATCCAACCATAACCGACATAGAAGGCTATGAATATATAAATGAGTAGGGTAGTTTGGGAGTTCTTATCCAATTACCATTATAGGGTTTGAGATCCACCTTTGATGGAGGGATAGGATCAAATTATAAGTGGTTAAAAGTTCAAAGTACGATAGGATATGATATGAATGTTTTATCCAAGGTAAGTGGTTGAAATAACTTTTGGAAACTCCTAGAAGGGGAAGCTTATGGAATCTTGATCATTCTCTCGAATTTCTAGAACCAACACAAGTGCAAAGGGGAGCAACCTGTTGGTGACCAACACTAGCCACAATGGAGTAACCTATAAGTGGTCGCACCCTAGTAGGCATACAAGGAGCATTAGTCCTAAAAATGGTCAGATGATTGATTTTAGGGCTGAAATTCCGGGGATGAAAGGAACATGCTTAGGAATTTGTGCAATATGGTGAGAAGGGGGAATAAGATGTTGATTGATCCCATTAGGAGGCTCACTGATCTGATGTGACAAAGTGGCCTATAATGGAATTCCCCATAAAGTGTAAATTCAAAGATGATGGTTGATGACTGAAGTGCTTTACCTTGTGACAAGTTGGGATCAAGGAAAACCATCGAGCTTAATCTGTTACAATACATTTACATCATGACATATTTGTTTCTAAGGGAGGAATACCCATACTCAGCTCATAAGATAGCATAACATGTATAATGATAAAAAAAATCATCCACAGATGCAACTGGTTGACCCATGACTGGATGAATATTTTGTGATCATGGCCATCATACATTGTGATCTTTGTATAACTCCTGAAATTGCAGCCCGAATGGATGAAACTAGATCCAGGGTCTTCTATCTCATTCACACAACCAACTAATGTACGAGTCTAACCATATGAATCAATGAGCTGGAGTCGAACATGGTAGACACCATCAGATTACCGACGAATGATGTAAACTGTTAACATACGCGAGAGAAACCGTCAATGATGTTAATGGCTCTCAAGATACTATAGTAATATCCTCATGGTGTGAGGATGAGTTGGGTCGAAGGACATTGATATAAACCTATCGCCGTGAGTGAGGAAAATTTCCATTGATGTATGCAATCACTAAGGTACCAAAGGTGTGTTTCTAATTCAACTTCCCGGATGATGTGCTGATGTCGACAAGAAGCGATCCATCGTAGGAGGGCCTTGATGTATCCCCCATCAATGACATGAAATGGGTATCATGATTGAGACATAATGGTTATAATGATGCTGATATGGAATTGGATCAGGAAATGCATATATGAAATAAAGGCTTAAGAGTATTGTTGCAGAGATCATCTTGAAGACACCGACGACACTGAATAAGTTGGAAACATTGACCCAAAACCGAAAAGGAGGCTTTGAAAATGGTATGATAACCAAAATACAAGAAAATTACCCAAACGAATAGCCACAAAGATGAAGTGTAAGAGTGTCGTGTTCAAGAGCGACTCACTGCCTTTAGAAAAATGTAATACCCTATTTTCCCAATTTCCCAAACCATACTAGTTAGTACCTCTTTATTTATTTTAACAAGCTTGAGGAGTATAACATATGCTTGATTTGTAAGTTGATCCTTCAGATGAATCCCTTAGAGTATATTTAATTAACCCTTAGAAGGAGTGGCTCGGTCTTGTCATGTTTGACAAGTCCATCGTTGTTTGATGTTTTAACAAGTCTAGTGGAAGTAAAACTCAACATATTTTTCATGTTTAGAGAGTTTGAAAAAGAGGCGAAAAAGAAAACTCTAGATGTTCCTTTTCGTAAATAGTCCCTCGAGTCTGAAAAGGTAGAAAAAAATACTCAAGAGAAACTCTTAGCGATGTTCGACTAAGGTATTCCTTTTTCATAGCTAGTCTATCTTAATTCAGAGAAGTGTTAAAGTTATACTAAGTAGATGCTTTTAATTTAGTTTAACGAGTTCAAAAAGACATGTGCTCGACAATATTTTCATATTTTGGGAGTCTAAAAAGAGTTGAAAGAGGACCCCACTTGGAGGAACGAGTGGTATAAAGGGTATAAATTGGTTTAGGACATGATGGAGCTCATAAAAAACGTAAAGGTCAAGAAACTGGCTAATAAGACCACTCATCGCAGTTGTTCCCCAGGAAAAGGTTAAAAAAACCAAGTGAAAGTGTATGATCATCCAAGCAAATGGTGACAATGGAATGAGAAAACCAAGGTTCATCTGGAGAAAACAAGCTGATAAAAATGGAAATCGCGAGAATAGGAAGAAAATGGTTTCATTTTTACACAAGATTGAAACATGAGAAAAACTATGCTTGGAATTTGTTTCATTTTTACACAATCTTGAAACAAAGAAAAGCTATGCTTGAAATAAGTTTTCATGCCCCTAGTGTAATGACTCAATTCAAGGTACATGCCCCCTAAATTTAATTTCATTCACCCAAGTAGAATGCTGGGTACTAACAGGTGGATGGAATGGAGGTTCATTTACAAGATCAAATGAAAGACTTGACTAGGAATTTACGAGTTCTAATCAAAGACTCATATTGGAAGGGGATATTTGGTTAATTTTTTAATGAGCTTGACATAGTAAAATAACTATGCTCATGACATATTGTTTCATTTTTTAATAAGCTTGACACAAGAAAAGGAACACTGCTCCAAGGACCCTGTTTCATTTTTTAATGAGATTGACACAAGAAAAGGAATTGTGCTCCAATCCTTGATCATGGCTCATAAGAGGCCATGGATTCCAAGAGGTTCTCATCTAATGGGAGAACAACACTATGGAAGGGATACATATCAAGGGATATAATGGAAAGATCAGTCTCAAATTCCCACAGTACATGATGCACTATATCAACGACTAGATCATCAGTAGACGCAGGCATGGAACATGTTGCCACATAATTAACATGTGGTGGGGGAGATACCACTTGAATATAAGGACCATTTAGGGATGCTAGTTAATTGGGAGTCAAATTATGACAAATGAATGATAGTTGATCAATGGTCAAGATTCTTCCTTCATGCAAGAAACATATCACACAAAAAAGGAAATAAACAAGAGCTCCCATGACATAAAAATAGTCACACCCAAGGAGTAAATTAAAATCCAAAAGGCCTTGTACTACCATCACATCGATATAGACAATATTTCATCCAAAATTAATAGGAAACTTAGGAAGGATCCCTAATGGTTGACCGATTACTCTGTTAAAAGATAACATATTTTGGGTAACAGGCACAAGTTGTGGAGAACTTAAAGCTTTCCAAGCATTTGAGGAAAATATACTAACCGATGCACTTTCATCTATGATTGTGCTAAGTATGACCACATTATCAGCCTGTACTATGATCTAGAATGGCACGCAAGGAGGAAGATGGTATCCTTCTAGTCGACTAAAATCAAAGGAAGTGACCATACTACTTGGAGGGGGTGCCATGGGAACGAAAGAACTGCCCCCTTGTGCCATTGGAACGAGAGAAATGATCCCATGTGTTGTGGGAACGGGAGGATTTCACCCTATTTCATTGGAATCTGAAGAAACAAGAAGAACATGAGCAGTATGAAGTTTACTCTATACAGGAAAGGTACGATCAAATTAAGGTGGAATCGAGTCAACCATTTTCTCAACCAATGGTTGGTCGGGAACAAACTCATGAGATTCACATTAAGAGAGAGTGGGATTGATTAGATTCAGATTCTGATCAATCACTTCATCAACTAGTGGAGGATTGGGAGAAAGATTTTGATAACCAACCGGAAGACGAGGCTGAGAATCTATGAGGTTTTCCAATACTTTTTAGGCTTCATCCATATAAGGACAAAGGTGATTAAGATGATTCCCTTCACATAACTTGTTAGGGTCCTATAATTTATAGTATCTCAAGGTGATTGAGTATTTTATCTTAGTAATCTCATATTGTAAATAATTTTCAATATGCAAATGATTTCCAAAAAATACATAAAAGAAAATGAAAAGAGGGTATATCTAAAAAAATGAATAAAGAGAAAAAGAAGAAAATAAATAAAAATGGAAATCAGAACCCCACAAAAGAAAATAACACTAAAACTGTTGCAAATTCAAATGCCACTACTGATAGATAGTTTTCTTTATGTCAAATGAAATAAGGTTGTGTGAAACTTGTTTAAAATGCCATAATGACTAGCTATTTGTTTAAACCATACAGCTTAATCAAGGTTGAACAATTTTGAATTTTTGTAAATTAGGTTAGAGAATAAAGATTTACCAAATAGTCTAATCTTGGTAAATCAATAGTTAGGTAGAAAATAACATTGATTCAACTGTTTAATCTGAATCAATAGGAGAAATAAGGGATAGGATAGAATATATTTTTAATAAAAAAAGAGCATGTGTTTTCTAGTCTAAATGCACCCTAGAAGAAATGCAAAATGTTAGTTTAGCAAAATAAACGTGAAATTGAAAGGGTAGGTAGAAGTGCTTTGTCTTTAAAAAAGGATAAAAAATGCTATATCCTAAGTTTTAATTTCATTATGCATTTGGTGCATAAAGGGGTAAGAGAAAAAAATTTCTTTATCCTAAGTTTTTGAGATTCATTATGTGTCGGGCGCATAAAGTGATATATTTGATGCATTCACGTTTTATCCTAATTTTTCGACCCAAAGTTAAAATCCATGACCCGACAAATTGTCTTGTCGTATCTTGTTAAAAAGTATGCAACTGTCAGCCTTCACGATCTACCCGTTCCCTGATCAATGACCCTCGTTAGCTTTTGAACCCCTCTCTCCATCCTAGCTTTACTTCTGGGTGGGTGTCCAAAAAAATTTGTTTCTCCATATGGACCCACTACCACGTGGCCTCCCCTTCGCTCTCTGCACCCCCTCGACCTAAACCACTAACAACCTACTACCCCCCCGAAAACCACTTTCCCCTCATTTTAAATACCATGGTCCCTACCCATTACCTCCACCATTACCATCGCGCCACGTCACTTATGCGTTTCCAATCAAATTGCTTCCTGAGGTGTTTTATCAATTAAACATTTAATTGCCTTGGATGACCGTTAATTCAATGGACCTGCACCATTTACAACCAACAAATTCATCCTTTTTAATCTTTATTATTCTATTCTCTCTGCAAATTGAATTGTTTACAGGTTTTACAGTGTCCTAGTCTTTATCAACTGATCTGTCTACAACCAAGCGATAATACATTGCTTTTCTCTTTCAACCAACCACATAGTTGCTTTGTGATCCCGATAAACCTGTTCACCCCAATTCCAATCGAATTCTTCAGAATTAATTAATTATGCCTCCTAAAAAGAAAAACCAGGAGGATCCTTTCAATCCTTTGGTTCACCCGCCCATAGACTTAGACCACATTCCTCAAGCATATAGGGATTATAAAATAAATGAAACACAAAATGAACTTGAGTTATTTGAAATGTATTGCTAGTTGGAAGACAAATTCATTGATAAATTAGATGATATTGGACTCTGGGAGTCCAATATTTCAGACTATATCTTCCCTCACACCTTCCATGCCCCTAAATTCATCATAAAGTGCCAAGCCTGTTACATTCCTAATCAAAGAGCCATCATTGCCCCTACTGGTGAAATCCTTTTGACCATCAGTGCCCAATCAATTGACCAAATGATGAAAGGTCCCTCTGTGGAAAATAACACTCCTTTCTCCTTAGAAGCCCTCAATGAACTGTACCAAAAGCTCTATTTTTCTAAAAGAGCTAAAATATTTGACATATTTCTACCTGAAAACACTCAATTTTCGAAGAAAAACCCTCCATACCCTTCCTCCACCTTCCCTGATAAAGATAAACAGATAATAATAGTCATTTCATACCTCCTTGGCTATTATTCTGATCAATGGGTAGATGAACCCATTTTAGGCTTCCTTTATATCTTTTCCACATACAACAAACCATCAATCATTTTCAATTTCAACCAATTCCTAGCAAACAACACCCATGAGAAATTTCTCAAGTTTCAGACTGAAGAAGTGTTTAAATACTCTTCTATTTTGGTATATATGTTTGTGTATTATCAGGAAGATAGAATAAAATTTTCCATGTAGAAGCTCGATGAAGAAGGCAACCAACAATCAGTAATATTCTGGACATCTTTGGTGATGAAAGAATAGAAGGAATTCTCTTACAAATAGTTCATTGAACAATTTGTTCATCCAACCATGAGTGTCATAAGTAGTACAACGAACCCATGATAAGTGAGGAGATTAAGAGGATACTTCATTTGACAGATTAGGCCAAGATAGGAGACTGGTACTTGTACCGGAATTACACTGAGATCAAAGTCCATGAATGTGATCTTGCACCCTATAAGCTCCCAAAATTCCTCCCCCTGAGGATTTTTTCTCTTGATTATATTAGACAGATGCCGAATGCATATGAGATTCACTTTGTATCAGCCAAGAAGAAGTCTCAATTCAGGATTAAGACACAAATTGGGTCTTTTATCTACAATAGTAGGTATGCAGGGGAGGATGTAGATAAGATTTTGAAAGAGATGAGTTTCAACTTAAGCTTCACTTGGTCATATGACCCTGTGGGAATCATTTCAAAGCCGGGAGTATAAAATAAAAATACTCCCTATATTCATACCTAGAGGTCTGCGATAGAAAGATATATGAACTATTCATTATGGGCTGAAAACACATTGTAGGAAGCTGAGGAGAAGCTGGTATCAACATCAACATCACAGACTCCTGTCCCACATGAGAAAGCAGTAAAGAGGCAAAGAGAAGAAGAGTCATCTTCAGTGACTGATAGTGTAAGTAAAGAATTTAAGATAATGTATAGGAAGAGAACAAAGCTAAATCCTAAAGTTGATACTGATAAGAACTCAGAGCAAGAAGTTTCTATGGTAATTAAATAAACACCTTACTCCAATCAAGTAGGTGGCCAATCCACTGCTTCTCCTACAACTTCTTCAATATATCATGACCAATAGGAAGCTATTCAAACAACCAAGGTTGTCCAAGGTGAGAAGGAGAAGACAATATTTGACAGGTTCAGGGAGATAAAGCTTAAGAATGAAATTCTTAAGAACAACACCTATTGCCAATTCTGGAAGTAGACTTCCAAATCTCAAAGCAAGTTGCTGTCTATATTTGATTCAGAGAAGGGTAGGATGCAGATGGCCTTCCTTGAGGCCTAAATTCCATATCCAAAGTCAACATCTGATTACAAGAAGACAACATTTGAATATGACATAAATATATCCATCCCATTGATCAAATGGAGATGCATAAGCAGACAGGTGAAATGATTTCTTCAACTCTGAATAATACTACCATGAATATTTCTAAATTGCAGGTTTCCTTATCAAATATCTAGTCACAGTTAAAAATGGAGAACATTTCTTCTCTTTATAAAGATATAAGAATTAAATCCTTAGAATATTTAGTGCTCAAAATAGTATATGACCCTTAAAACATGAAGGCTGCAGATGGGATAATCAAGAAGAAGAATGCTGACATAACAACATTGAGAAAAAAGTTGAAGCCGTTAACCACTGAATATCCTCTTACCAAGGATATTGATGAGACATAGATCCAGAATACTGACATGATGAAGCTCATCATGGAGCAAAATGCACAAATTAGGCAGATGGAGACTGAGATGTAGAAGATGATCAAAGAAAATGAGCAGAATGCAAAATTGTCTATGATTCCATTGGATGATGTACCTCTTACAACCATTCCTATAGCTACAACTTCTACTCCACAAACTACACAAACATCATATGGTGCTGAACATTTGACTAAGGATGTTGAAAATCTATCCATTCAGACATAATAAATTAAGAAATTGCAGGACTAGGTTAAAGTTTTACAGGACTAGAAGTCAAGGAGTGAGGCTTCTCACTCAACAGAATCACAGAGAGCTCAGAAATTGATTGAGAGATTTCATGTTAGAAAGAGATTCAACAATAGGACAGACCGTGGCCCAAGCCAAGGAAATCATCTGGACAGGCATCATGAACTCCACTGTTGAACTCTGGCCTTGCATCGAGGTTATCTTTGAGCAAAAATAATTAATTAAAAGAGCAACAGATGCAATAAAAAATATCAAACAAGAGTTGGGAGAAATTCCTACAACAGCAAAAGACACCATAAAATTCTTGAACTCTAAAAAAATATATGAATTGGATGATTTGGGAGTAGATGACAGGACAAAAAATATTCTGGAGGTGAAGAGGATTCTTACCAAGAAGAATCTAGTTGTTCAACTAGAAGAGAAATGTCACAGTATGGAGACATCAGTCAATAGATTTTTTTCTAGAATTGAGCTTTTAACATAGAAGGGTTTGCCTTCTTTATTTGTAATTAATGATAAGTTAATTACTTATGAAGACTATGTCATAAACTGAAAGAGATAGCTAGGGGCAACTCAAAATTTGCAAGCATTAAAGGTAGCATGATAGACAGAGCATTTTTAGAAGCTATGCGTAATGATTTCTTCATCTAGCATGAAGTAAATCATATTTTTGTTGTAAAGCCCACTTTTTCTAGATATACAGAAGTTGATGAGATTTACCGCAAGGTAATTTAGTTGACTATCCCAGATGAAGATCGGTGGGATAAACTCTGCGAGTTACATGATTGAAGCAGTAATTCAGAGGAAGTTAGCACATGCCAACACATCAGCCAACACAAAACAGGAATAGGCCTATTCAACAACTGTTTCCTCCAAAACAGAGCCAACTTTCCATATTTTGTACACCTTGCCTATTATTTTGTAAAATATCGAGTTTATTGTTTGAAATTGTGCCAATAATAGACTATCAGTTGAGACAACGATTTCATAAATCATTTTGTAATTTAGTGCAAAGACTTCATACTTTGAAGTATTAAGGGTTTATTGTTGAGTATAATTTCTACTAAGCATTGTAATTTTCTAGTTGCTGGAAGCATCAATAATACAAGGACATTCTTCACAGGATTCATGTGGTGTACCAATCGGTGATGTTTTTCTTCTGTTAATGTGTTATTCATTGTTTTTCTTTCTATATATTTCTAAAAAGCTTAATTACATAACAAAAACTATGATGAATAATATATGTTATTAAGAGCACCCTATTCTGGTTGTTTGTAATTTACATATTTTCCGCTGAGGTCAAATTGAGGAATACTTCATTGCTCCTTAATTTCTACTGAATTATACTTTTATTATATTTTCACAATCCATTTAAAATACTTAAAGATCCAGTTAGTGAAACCTAGCTTGTCCTGTGAAACTCCTTCAAAAATTGATGCAGATCTAGTTAATTTTTAGACTCCATAGCCCAATGGGATTATAACAATTTAATCAACCAAACAATCCAAATCAAACAAAAAATTAGTACAATAATAAATAGCCTAAAATTCACACAAAACATAGCTAAATTTCACAGAGAGATCTCTCTCTTAAGCTGGAAGGGCTAGATCCCAGCTTCCAAAGTCATTTTGATGTTGTCCTCTGCGTTTATTCTCATAATCTCGTAAATTACAGAACGATAACATAACTTACACGAAAATTTGATTTTACCCTATTTCCCATGGAACTTACTATCACTAGTTGAGGGTTTATCACCACCATGATCTGCAATAGCTCATGACAAAGGCTAATGTGAGCTTGTGTACCACACTTCTAATACCTTGGGAATACCAGGACAATTTCTAAGAAGGTGATCACCCTTACAAAGCATGCAAGGGAATTTAACATTACGAGGCTGATTGGAATATTTATCCATACTAGTTGTATCCGTAGAAATGGTTGATTGGTTGCGCCCATGCTTATTTTTCTTCTTCTTCTTCATCCTTTTCTTCTTCTCCTTATCCCTCTGGTTACTAGAACCAATAATTTCATCAGACAAGGAGGGAGAAAGGGACGAAGAAATAATAGATGAAGAAGGAAAAGGGTCAAATTTAAGATCGCCTTGAGGTTGATGTTGTTTAGGTGGAGGAGAACTTGGTTGAGGAGAAGTTTGGAAATTCAGAACCATAATGGTTGAAAACAACCAAAATCGCAAACCAATGGTAAATCTAGGAAGGGACAATGTTTTCATATAAGGCGCACCAATATTTCCAAAAGGAGGAAAGGGACCAAGATTCCTGTCAGAGGGGTTCCCTTGATTGGTAGACTTCAGAACTGTTCTCATTATTATCAACCTAAGATCCACTGAGGAGTTGTTCCATAGGGAGGATGTTGTTTCGCCGTTAATTAATTGATTATAGATATTAACAACAAAAAATAAAACAAACAGGGGTAACTAGGAAAAGGGGTTTACCAAGCAACCGTGAATTGAAATATACACCTTGGAGAACCAAGGACTTAACGTAAGACATCCAATCTACCCGAATTCTATGTTCAGTGTATCATAGTATACAAGGCGACAAACTCGGTTACTTGTGGACGGATAACAACCTATGGGGGACTCCCAAAATATACTTGACGATATGTGGGAGTGAAGTCCGTAGTAGTGCTTTCTAATGCGTAACCGTTTAATGAGAGCATTCCCATATACTTTTCATGTGTTGATCACCCTCCAATATACCCTAAGGTACACGAAGTACGATCTTATACAATTACGTACGTGGAACGGGATACCACCCCGGAATGCAACGCTGGAAAACAATGACAACTCCTACTTTTAACGATGCCAGAACACATCTCTAGCTAGACCTCTAGATGCTTGAGTTAATTTTACCAATGCTACTTAGGTTAATTGAAGTGAATTTTAGAGTTTATCTTGAATTCGATTTATGTTTCAAGGCTCAAAACTCAATGTCACTTGAACATGCCCATGATGCAACTAATATGACAAAAATAACTCTTTTAATTTTCGATGAAAGCTATATAGCATAGGGAACAGGTGAAAACAATTATGAAACAATCAAATATGTAGCAAACAACAGCTTCCTAACTAGATATTTCATTTTCACTATTCCAATTCAATTCAAAGCATTAAAAGATGCCAAACCATGCAATGTAATCTATGCACGTTTCCCTTGAAAACTATAAAAATGTAATCTATGCACAATTTCCTTTCCTACTGTAAAAATGGGAATTCAAGTTATTCAAATGTGATCTATGCAAGAGAATTCTTCAAATTAAACACAAGAGGATTCCATTGAAATCAAACGTAATATGAGATTTAATGAACAAAGGACTCAAACTGAAATTTGGTGAAAAATCCAAAAATAAAAAGAGATGTTACTTAAAGGCAATTAACACTCATACACAGTTCAACCCCCCTTGAAGATTGAGGGGGAATTGTTTTTGAAAAAATGAAAGCAAACATATGCAATTTCACACTAGGGAATTCCAATTTTCACACACAAAACCCTAGATGGAATGCATGAGATTTTTATTTTTAACACACTTAATTTTCAAAATGAAGAAAACTAAGATGCAAATTTTTAATCACCGATTCAAATACACTTTTAGAATGAGGACTAAAACAATAATTCATCTAAGTGATCAACAATCAAACAAAATCAGTTTTCAAGCGACCAAATGATAAGAAGAAAGAAAATTCAAAACCAATTCTTACCAAAGGCAAACAAACACAAATGCAAATAAAATGGAGGATTTAGAGAGATGAGAAGACACTCAAGACTCAAGGAAGCTCATTTGGAAGTAGGCTAATCAAAGAGAGGCTTAGAAACAAGGGAAAATTCTGCACAAAAACGAGGTCCAAGGCTGGTGCAGACGAGGCACCAGTGCTTTGCAGCGCTGGTACAAAGTGGGCTTGGGTGAGGTGCAACGTTCTGTTAGAGACACTAGGGGATCGTTGGTCCTAGAAAAGAGGATTTTGACACAAAAATTTCAAAGGAGACTCAATGAAATCACTTCCTAGGTCTGTTCTTGTTTGGATGAGACAACGAAGGTCTTTCAAAGAGGTAATCAAACACAATGGACAAGGAAATCACCATGGGAATACAATGTTCCCCAACATGGTGTCCAATTTGTTATACAATATTTATTATTGTAGACAAAAGTATCTCCCCAAGGTCGATATCTAACCTAGAACAACAAGGAGGCAAGGAGCTCAATGCTTTTCATGAAATTAAGTAGATGACGGAGTGAGGCCTACATGGAATCCGTCGCATGCTTCGCTCCTTCTTTAGCTTGGATGCTCCAATTCCAGCTCCGATTTCCCAAATTAGAACCTGCACAGTCAGACAACACAATCCAATAAACTACGAGATCTATGCAGTATCATCTAAGTACTCTATTCAATAGATCAATATGGAAATGGAATATATGAAATAACGACATCACATATAGGAAAACAGTGAATTATTTGCATTAATATTAATGGAAAGAGATTACAACCACAAGTAGCAGTTGATATTGTTGAAGAGATCCTCCAATTTTTTGACTTGTCCTTTCCTTGTGACAATATGCACCTTCAATCACCCTAAATGCATGAGATAATAGCCACTCACTGCAACAACATAAGGGAAAATTAACTTTCCAAAAGTCAACCACAACCAACAAAGAAGGTTGTGAATATATATAGAGGAGTAGGGTAGTTTGGGAGTTCTTATCCAATTATCAATATAGTGTTTGAGATCCACCTTTGATGGATAGATAGGATCGAAGGATAAGTGGTGAATACTCAAAAGTAGGGTAGGATAGGATCATAATTTTTTATCCAAGGTAAGTCGTTGAAACAAATTTTGGAAACTCCTAGAAGGGGAAGCTTCCAGAATCCTGATCATTCTCCCAAATTTCTAGAACCAACACAAGTGCAAAGGGGAGCAACCTGCTGGTGACCAATGCTGGCCACAGTTGAGAAACCTGTAGGTGTTCGCACCCCAGTAGGAATACATGGAGCGTTGGTCCTAAACTAGTTTAGATGATGCAGCTTAGGGCTAAAATTCTGGGGGATGAAAGGAACATGCTTAGGGATTTGTGCAAGATGGTGATAAGGGGGAATATGATGTTGATTGATCCCATTAGGAGGCTCACTGACAATATGTGACAAAATGTCCTATAACAATGCAATTAAGAAATATGCAAGGATGAGCTTTGCTTATAAATATTCCTCCCACCCATCATGTGATTGAACGTGAACTAAGCAGTGCAATTTTCGAAATCATTTCCCCTACTCATGTGATAACTTGAATGAAAAAATTATGTTTATCCTAAAACATTGTAGATCTTGTCATCTATAATATTATTTGAATTATAATACAAGGAAAACCCCTGGTTCATTTAAAGAAGTGTTATAAAACCACTACAATAATTCTAAACAATCTCGACATTTCTAGGATTTGAGATACCTATAATTTTTTTTTAGACTTCTTCGATACCTTTCTAAAATGGAACACAAAATTGGTAAATGGGAATTAGATTCTTCCTGAAATTTTCTTAACTAACACATTCCTAAACCTTGTATGCACCTATTATGAACAACATCCCATATGAATGCCTTGTTCTTTAAAGGTAACCATAAATGAATCCTTAACTTCTTTGGAGCCTTCAACTTCCAGATCTTCTACACCACTAGGAGGTCCTTGGTAAATCCAACACATTCATAAAAGCATAACATTATCTAGCCATATAAAATCCATGAGATTTGTCAAATAATCAAGTGATAGTATCATATTAATCTTTTAAGTCCGAGATGGCCCATTTTCAAAAATTTAGTGTAATTTACCAACAACCCTACTTATTCATAAGTCAAACCTAGCTTGCTTGAATCTAGCTTTGAAACCATGTGCATTATCCATTTTTAGGTTTGATGTGATTTTGAGTCATTAACTTTAGCTGGGAAATTTTTTATCATGTTATTTGGAAAAACCATCCTCACTCCACAACCTAATATAATGTCATTATCAATCCTCACTTGCTCACCCATTTCCAATCTACACACTCGATGTTTCTCTATCATGGTAAATGAATGCATAAAGACCTTCCATTTACTAGAAACATTATCTGCAGTGTTTTTTTGGCTTCTAACCCATCCCAATTATGACCTTGGATTGAAAAATTTCCATGTTATAATCTCGCTCCAGAAACAATCATGTGTTAGTGGCCTCCATAAACTTTTTCTTGCTAGGAACATATGTATATTTTTCAATCCCTATCCTCCAATATAAATGGGTTTTGAAATCATTTTCCATTTGACTAGATGAAAGCTATGTTTTTCCTTTCCTTGAGACCAAAAAGACTTTAAATTTTTTTTTCCTATTTTTCTCCAATATACCCTTAAGTATATGAGCAACAGAATGTTAAAGGATTGAAAAGGTTTCAAGAATAGATTTAATAAGGGTCAACATTCCACCTATTGATAATCATTAATTACATCAAGTATTAATTATTCCCTTGATATTTTCAACGAACTATTGCCAATCATCTTTCTTGTATCCATCGAGCTTCTATGAATAACCATCTTTAGAGTTCAAAATAGTGAAATGAAATATATTATTTAGTCTAACTTTTAACTCTTATTCCAAAATAAAGAAATTTAAAGAAGATTTGTGCACATTAACTTCCATGCCTATACCACGACAATAAATATTACAAATTTCTTTCAATGTGGTTGCAACCCTTTAGCTACCATTGGTAAAGTAATGATAAATTTCCACATAAAAAATTGCAACAATACATTTAGCCTCCTTGACGACTCTTATTGGTGCTAATGCCATTAGGAGAAATATAAAGGAAAAAGAGGGTAACCTTATCTAAGGTTGCTTGTTGGTCTGAAACAAATTGAGTGATCCAGATTGGATCATTATATTGTTTTTCATCCATCTCGATGCTTTTAGAGTGGAAAAAGTGGAGCAATCAACTCACGAGACCATTTTTACCGACGAGACCTACTTTGGAAAAATAATGTCTAAAACCTTCTAGGAGAATTTTGAGAAATAAAACAATATTTTTTGGGGGTAAAATCTTGTTGCATTACTTATTCATTCTATTCTACACACCAATATATTTCCAACGATGCAAGAATCACGTCAATTGGAGTTCGTATGCGAAAGTTATGCCCCTCAGAATTTGACCTTCCTGTTTCCACCACTATAATTCGAGAGGATGCCACATTAGCACCCATTATTCATGGAAAAATGGATAGCCACATGATTATGATGTAGAATAATATAGAATATTCTACATTTTAACTCTTGTTAAGTGTTGAGGTATTCAAACCTAACCACTAGTGGGCTATCAGGTTGTGTTATAACCAGACCACTAGGAGGAAAAGGGATTCCATTATTTTGAGAGAATTTGTTCAACAATTGAGAAAAAACAACCAAGAGGAATAGGAGGCAGAGCACACATATAGTATTTGTTCTTTGTAGCATCCCACAGGCCACTAGCCATACTTCTTTGTACTTGTTGTATTTTAAGAGACAATCCCTTGGCTGTGGTAAGGAATCAATGCTTAAGACATTTTAGAAATATATGTCACAAAACTTATAGTATCAGATGGTATTTTTTTAATACCTTTGGAAATTAATTCTTTAATGCCCTCAATAATCTGATATAAAGAAAGACTTCACAATGCCATTAACTTCTGATATCTGAGTGAAAAGAAGAATTGGAAGGGAAACTCAAAATGATATGCTTAAAAAAAAATCTATCACTTTAAACTTCAGAAGAACTTTGTGTAGAAATAATAGTTGGAGTGAAGGAGAACATATTAAGGCTATTTAACTCTTAGTTATAGGTGTAATAAAGAGACCAAAAATTACTTTACTTCACTTCATTCAAAGAAGAATAAACATAGAATGAAACTGGAAAGAAAAATCAACATCAACAAATGCAGGAAAATTGATATTCTTCCATTAATTTCTTAGAAAACTAAGTACAAAATTTTTAGTCATCCAGATGTCCAAAACTCAGAATCTTCTTCTTTCTTACTCATTTGTTTAAATACATACAAAAATAGTTTGTAATTGCTGGAACTTCTTATAAATAATCAAACTTCCTAAAACTGTGTAAACTACCTATTACATTGCAATTAAATAGTTCATTACAATATCGATCTTTTAATAAGAAAGAAAAATAAAATTAGAAGTATCAATCTATTTGCTGGATCTGATTTGTTACTGATGTGTCTCCTTCCATTCCGGCTGTGATGTCCTAAAAATCTGCATAAACACATCTCCACCCGACTCTGCCCATGCTTTTGCGTTTCGAACACTATCATCATGTCACCTGCTACCCGGCTTTGCCTCTTTTGCTCGTGCCTGCTGTGTTCTGTCTTCTCTTCTCCTTTGCTCTGTGTCGGGTCACATACCCAAGACTTTCTGCGTGCATTTAGAATTTCTTCCATTATCAAGGAGTAACCACTTTTTAATACTTCTACAATGCCTTTGAAACTAAATCACATCTGGGCTCTTTGTCGCACTCTGCAAGTTTACTAACTTCCAATTTCTGCGATTGCCGCTAAACCTTATCTCATGCGATGTGCGATATACTTTGGATTGCATCGCCACTCCCGTCTTTATAGCATTACAACTTAAATCACTTGCTGTGTGAAGACTTAGAAATAAACACAAAAAATCTCCGATGTGCAATATGCGCCAACCGTTTTATGTGATATGGTCTGTCGCTATCACTTCTGTGACTTGATCCTCACTGTCGATTTTCCCCCTTTACGCTTCTTCTAAAACTCTTAAATTTTTAAGGAAAACACACTAGTTTTCTGCCTTCTGGAAATCTATACGATTTCTTCGATAACGAGCACAGTTTCGTTCAACAGGCTTGCATATATTCCTTTAACGAATAAACTATCTTGACTATTAATTTGTTTTTCTCCATGGTGTAACCCTCCTGATCTTATTCGGTATTCTGTAGCGCTAGTCTCTCCTCAGATTGCGTATAAGCTCGACTCGACCCGCCTTCACATCTCCGCACATAATGTTAATACACTAACATATAGATCAAAATTATTTTTCAACATACAAAATTTTTATCTTTTCTAACATATATGCTTTTTTGTATTTTGAAAAATATAATAAACGAAATTGCAAATGAGCCACAATATCTGGCTCCACCTAGGGATAGTGCTTTTTTCCATGAAACACTAAGATCCACAGATTAGTGCCTTCACCTTGGGCATGGAGTCAAAATATTGCTTGGTGATATATGAACAGTGGACATTCTGGTATTTACAATGGTGCATTGTTGAAATTTAATGTTGGAAATAATGTTTCAAATACTGCCCATTTACAGGCAGCTGTACTAATTCTCCATCTAAATCTTCCAAAATGAATGTGTTATTTGAACTTACTTTAGTAATTCTGTATGGACCATACCAGAGAGGATCAAACTTACCATGCTTCCCCTTATATTCTCTTCTGTTGTCCCATCTTAATACTAAATCCCCTGCTTGGAAGAGGACTTCCTTTGCTTTTCTATCAAATATAGACTTCATCCTTGCCTAATAAGAAATCAAATTATCTCTAAATTTGTTTCTGTTTTCACTTGTCTTAATCACTTTGTTCATTCTTCTTACTAGAGCATTAGGTTCTTCTTGAGCATCTTGAAGATGAGAAATCACTGGTCTATCCAACTTAGTAGGAAATAATGCCTGAGTTCCATAAACCAATTCATAGCGAGACTTATCAGTAGACCTTCCGGTAGTTACTCGAACTGCCCAAAGGGAAAAATTCAACTTTGAATCCCAGTCCTTCTGATTTTCGGTGATTTCATTCTTTAAGATTCTGACCAATGTCTTGTTTGAGGGTTCTGCCAATCCATTCCCTTGGGGATGATATGCTGTGGAATGTGATAAAATTACATTAATTGTTTGACAGAAATTAATGAATCGAGCAGAGTTTAATACCTAAGCATTATCAGTTACAATCTTAACTGGACATCTGAATCTACTGAAAATGTTCTCCTCTAGAAACTTCATCACTACTAGGTAGTTTGCCTTTTTAGTGGGTATTGCTTCAACCCACTTTGTGAAGTAATAAGTAGCGGTTAGAATCCACTTGAACTGTCCACTTGATGTTGGATTGATTTCCACAATAAAATCCAACCCCCATTGCCTGAAAGGTTCTTCTACGAATACTAGGATGAGAGGTAATGGAGCAAGTCTTTTCTTTTCAGCAAACAACTGAAATTTCTGACAACTTCTAACCAGTCTATATACATCTGTAAATAGGGTGGGCCAGTAGAAACCCGACTTGAGGATTTTATGAGTAGTGACCTTCCAACTATAGTGACCTCCACACATACTTTCATGATATTCCTTGATGACTTCAATAGATTCACCTTCAGTTAAACATAACAACAAAATACCATTAGGAGCTTTCTAGTATAGCTTTGCTTCTAATATAACATATGGCAGATATTTTAGCTTGAGAGATCTATATTTCGTTCTATTTAGTGAAGTTGGACAAGAAATCAAACACAAGTAATGTGCAATATCTTTATACCATTCCAAACACAAAAATTTGTATTGAATACCTGTTTTGGACTTACTTTGAACTTCTTCATTGACAACTCCATCCACTAGTGCCAACAGATTAATTCCCAATCCTTGAAAATTTGTTTCTTTCAACAACTTTTCTAAACCATGTCCTTTGATTAACTTGGTAGGTTTGATGTCCAAATCACACTCTTGGATTTTTGCTATCCATTTTCCTCTTTTCCCTTCAACATCACTTTGAATTAGTACGCCCTTAACAACAGAATTAGGAACATAAGCAATTATCTGGGGTTGTAACACATATGTCATGAAAGCTTTGAGTGATTTAACCAATGCATACAATTGCTTCTCCAAAATGTTATATTTAAGTTCAACATCTCCGAGAACTTTACTGAAAAATGCCACTGGATGCTCTTTACTATCCTCGTTTTTCTATAATAAGACAAACAACAATAGTAGTTGGGGTTCAACAAATGAAAATATCTGAAAATATTTTTGATAATCAGGACTTATTAGGACACGAGGTTCCTGGAGTGCTTCCTTTATTCTGGAAAATGCATCTCTCGCTTTTTTATCCCATTTTACTTCGGAATTTTTCTTCACATGTTAGTTATATTTCTCATAATATCAACATAATTTGGTACAAATATTCTTAGAAAGTTTATTTTTCCCAAAATTCTTTGAATATATTTCTTGCTCCTGGGTAGAGGAATTGTCTGGATTGCTTTTATCGTTGCTGGATCAATCTTTACTTCTTGTTTTGAAACTATGTGACTGAATAGTTTACCTTCTTCTAAGAAAAACAAAGATTTCTTGGGATTTAGTTGCAGAACAAACCTCCTGCATTTTAAACAGTTTTTTGCAGGTGTTCTAGGTGTTCATTATCTGACCCTGAGAAAACAGTTACATCATCTAGGTATGTAACCACATATTTGTCACCAATAAACATTATATCCATAGCTCACTGAAATGTTTCTCTTACATTCATAAGTCCAAAAGGAATCCTTGTACACATGAAAGTGCCCCATGGGGTAGTGAAAGCTATCTTTTTCTGATCTTCCTTCTCCATTTCCACCTGGTTATACCCAAAAAATCCATCAACCGTCGACATCCTGTAAGCACCTGTCACCTTTTGTAAGACATAATCTATTTTAGGTAAAGGATAATTATCCCTTAGAGATACTCTGTTCAAGTTCCTGAAGTCTACACACAACCTTATCTCTCCATTCTTCTTCCACACATGAACCAGATTGGAAACCCAATCCGAATATCTGAGAGGGACTATGATTTTTGCTTACAACAATTTCTTCACTTCTTTTCAATTGAAACTAGCAACAACGGATTAATCTGTCTGAGCTTCTGTCTATGTGGTTTGATTCCTTCTTTCAATGGAATCTTATGTTTAATTATACGTTTGTCATATGTTTTCAGGTCTTCATATGACCAGGAAAACACATCCATACATTTATTAAAAAGATAAATGTATCTTTCTTTGTAGTTTTTGGGAACAACTTTGAACAATTTCACCATTTTTGGTTCTTGCTGAGTTCCAAAATTACAATCCTCGATCTCTTCCTCTTGATTTATTTTCTTCGAACTAACAACAACATCATTAGAATCAAATAATATTTCAAGGGGAACTAGCCCTTTGGGGAGCACATTATCTTTTAACTGAATAATCTTCTGATCACCAACTGACTGTTTGAGGTGTTTTATTTATGCTTTCTTCTCAGTTTGTTCTTCTTCATGGTCAATCTTAGCATCCTCGAAGTTTACAATCATAGTCAGAAACTGATTTATCTGTTCATCATCTTCAAACACATGCCAATGTTTCACATTGTCAGGGATAGAGGGTCTATGTCTAATTTCAATTTCATACCTTAACCTTGGATTTATTGGAGGCTTGAAGGTACTGGCTGCAACTTCTAATGAGTCAGCCATTCTATTCTCCTCCCTCAGGATAAAATTAAGATTGAAGGCTTCAAAATAGTTCTCCATCAAATCCCAAACTTCATTTCTGTATGATCTTAATCTCGGATGCTTGGTTTGACAATGATTTTTTATCTGTCTTATCATTAATTCAGAATCACCAAAAATTGAGATACATTGAATTCCCATCTGTTTAGAAATCTGAAGACTTAAGATCAAGGCACCATACTCAGCCACATTATTTGTTGAATCAAATTCTAACTTAAAAGAAAAAGGCATGAGGTTACCTTCTGGTGATATTAAGATGAATCCAGCTCCTATGCCATCCTTGGAGTAGGCACCATCAAAATAGTATTTCCAAGCCTTATTTAAATGCAGATCATTATGTACAATTGCTGAAGAGAGCTGCTTCTCTGCGTCTTCAGCAAATTCTGCATCTTCATGCAGCATGAAACATGAAAGGTCTTCTTTTTCCTGACTGTAAATGGGGGAATTACCTGCATCCTTCTTTGTAGTGGTTTTCAAAAACCTTGTTTCTCTATACAATCTCCTTTCTTCCCATTGAAAACAGGAGTGATAACATAAGTTAAATCTAATTTTAAAACTCCTCCCAAATTTTCTCCCCAAGATCTTGACAAGAGCATTCCAAATCTAGTTGGAACGTCAACAACCACTACATCCATAACAATAATTTTTTCTGGAATCTGTGCCAAAGACACTACCATGTCCTTTATTAACCCAACACATTTTACCCTCTTGGAGTCAAATGAATATAGATCCTTGTAAGGTTTAGTAATCTGCAAATTCAATTCTTTCATGATAGATAATGGCATAAGATTGTGGGAAGCCTTGAATCTGACATACAATTATGAAGAATAAAATCATGAAACAATAATGAAATGTAAAACAGAGGAACAGAAGAGTCCACTTCTTCTACATGAGGGCCAAAAGTGACTACTGGCTTCTCTTCTTACAAGTTCACATTATCATTAATATCTTCATTCTGTGAGAGATTAATAAATTATGAAATTTGCTTTTTGTAAACTGATGTTTTAGCTAATTCAAGAAGAGGTACCTGAATATTGATTTTCTCCAACTCCTTTTTCAAACTGAACATCTGAGTTTGCTTAACATTATTTTTAGGTTCTTCTTCAATCTTTCTAGAACTTGAAATCTGTTCAGGTACAGGAACAAATTTCTCCAAAATGTTTGTATCAACTACTTTGTTTTGGGAAGATTCACCCTGTTGTTCTTCTGTTTGATTTACTGAATTTGTAGGTTGTTTTCCTTTATCTATTTGTTTTACAGGGTCCTTCTATGGTGGAGTCGCCATTGGAGAAGGGGAAGAATCTTGTTTTTCACCCTCGCTATCCTGCATCCTAGATCTGTTTCTTGATCTCAAGTTATACTTTTTATGCAACTCAGCTTGCATAAAGTCAGTGAATTGTTTACAATATTCATTCATCTCATCTTCATCAAAAGATATTTCAGCCTCTGCATATTCTTCTTCATCATCAAATCTTATATACACAACAGATATTTGATCTTCATCTTCTTTTTGGTCATCTTTTGCTGATTGTCGAGGTTCTGCTTCTATATACAATGGTGCTTGGACTTGATCTTGGTCTTTTATTTCCCTCTACAAAATTTGTAGGGGTTATTTTCTGAATTGAGGCTTAAATCCTCCTCTGTTTTGTTGTACTGGTCTTTGGGAGTTATTACTTTCGAACTCTATCTTAACCAACTTATTTGACAATTTTTTTATCACCTTTGTGATATCTTCAATCCTTTGATCATGTGGTGATTCTCCTTTTGCTTTACCCTTCTCTTGAACTGACTGCTTTTCTTCTATTTTCCCAGCTGTAGTCATATTAGCTTCAATTTCTAAAGCATCCGTCTGTATTTTCTCAAGAGTAGGGGATCTCCTCTCTTTAAGTGTAAAACTGAAATCAGCTTCAAAAGCCCCAACAGAAACCACCTTTTCTCCAACAGGAGGGGGCTTCATCTCTACAGGTAAACTATTGTACAATTTGTTGAATCTCTTAACAAACTCAGAAATGTTCTCATCAGGCTTTCTTTTAATTGCATTAAATTCTATAAATGAATAACCATGATCTCTCTTCTCTCCCCATCTCTGAGTGAATTGGGTTTCTAACTCTTCCTATTTATTAATTGAACCATTTGGTAAACCTTTGAACCATTTTCTAGCCTCTCCATTTAGAGACTGCACAAAAAGTCTCATTACAACATCAAGTTGTTCTACATTTAAATTTTCCACAAAATTGAAAAACAGGGGTAAATGTTGTTCTGTAGTTACTTCATCTTCTCTAGTGAAATGAGGAAGTAATTTAAGATATTCTTGAGGCATGGAATTCATTGGTTGTGGAAGATTAAGTGGTGCATATCTATTCATCAAGAAAGCTGGTGCCGCCATATTTACACCTAGATTAACTGCTCCTTGGGTGAACGAGGTTGATGAACCAACTATGAAAGTGAATGAAGGTGGTGAAAAAACTAATATGGGAGTGGGTTGATGAACAAAGAAAGAAGAACAAACAAATATATTTTGTTGAGCTTGTGTATAGGTAAAATAAACAGACTCAAAGGAATGTTCTTCCAACTTAGGTTCTTGAAAATGAATGGGTGTGAAAGGTGAATCTTGTTCTAAGAAAGGGAGTTCCTTGGAGATATCTCAAACAAAGGGTTATGAGAACTGCTGCCAGGAGTAGACAATGTAGGATCAAGTGTTGAAGGAGTTTTTGTTTTATGAGACTTTTTGGAAACCAATATTTTTGGATTTGACAAAGTAGGAACTTTCTGCTGTGAGGTATCTGACCTCGTGTGAGGCCTCTTGAGAGAAAGAATTATGAATATAACAGGCACAATCGAATATTTCCTCCTCACTGAATAACCAAAGGAAATAGTATGAAAACCCAAGGAAAATGAACTTCACTTCTTCGTCCTCGACAACGACACCAAAAATTGTGGAATTTTAAGAGACAATCCCTTGGCTGTGGTAAGGAATCAATGCTTAAGGCATTTTAGAAATATATGTCACATAACTTATAGTATCAGATGGTCTTTGTTTAATACCTTTGGAAATTAAGTCTTTAATACACTCAATAATCTGATATAATGAAAGACTTCACAATGCCATTATCTGTTGATATCTGAGTGTAAACAAGAACTGGAAGGGAAACTCAAAATGATATGCTGAAAAGCAGAATCTATCACTTTAAACTTCAGAAGAACTTTGTGTAGAAAGAATAGTTGGAGTGAAGGAGCGCATATTAAGGCTATTTAACTCTTAGTTACAGGTGTAATAAAGAGACTGAAAACTACTTTACTTCACTTCATTCAAAGAAGAATAAACACAAAATGAAACTGGAAAGACAAATCAACATTTACATATGCAAGAAACTTGATCTTCTTCCATTAATTTCTCAGAAAATTAAGTACAAAATTTTTAGTCATCCAGAGGTCCAAAACTCAGAACCTTCTTCTTTCTTACTCATTTTTTTAAATACATACAATTTTTTTTTGTAACTACTGGAACTTCTTGTAACTACTCAAACTTCCTAAAAATGTGTAAACTACCTATTACTTTGCAATTAAAGACTTCATTACAATATCGATCTTTTAACAAGAAAATAAAATAAAATTAGAAGTATCAATCTATTTGCTGGATTTGATTTATTGCTGATGTGTCTCCTTCCATTTCGGCTGTGATTTCCTAACAATCTATATAAATTCATCTCCACCCGACTTTGCCCATGATTTTGCGTTTCAAACACTGTCATCATGTCACCTGCTACCCGGCTCTACCTCTTCTACTCGTGCCTGCTGCGTTTCATCTTCTCTTCTCCTTTGCTCTGCGTCGGGTCACATACCTGAGTCTTTCTGCCCGCGTTCAGACTTTCTTCCATTATCAAGGCGTAACTGCTTTTAAGACTTCTGCACGTAGCGTCGGGTCTTTTTCCACCCGAGTCTACTCCCACATTCAACCTTCTCTTCATAAACCACCACAAGACTTGGACTCAACATATATTCTATTCACCTCTGAAGAATGCATCATGGTCAATTTCTATCACATTTCAGCGTTTCACCGATTTTATGTTATAATCCTTCTTATCCTCCTTCGATGTAATTTAACAAAGAAAACAATTTACATCCAGATTTGAAATCCTTTGGAGTCCACCTTTGAAACTACATCACATCCGAGCTCTTTGTCACACTCCGCAACTTTACTAACTTCCAATCTCTGTGATCGCCGCTAAAAATTATCGCATGCGATGTGCGATATACTTCGCATTGCATCACTACTCCCATATTTATAACATCACAAATTAAATCACTTGCCATGTGAAGACTTAGTAATAAACACAAAAAATAGCTGATGTGTGATATGTGCCAACCATTTTATGTGATATGGTCCATCGCTATCATTTCTGTGACTTGATCCTCACTGTCGATTTTCCCCCTTTACGCTTCTTCCAAAAATTTTAAACTTTTAAGGAAAATACGCCAGTTTTCTGCCTTCGGGAAATCTATATGATTTCTTCGATAATGAACACAGTTTCATTCAACAGGCTTGCATATGTTCCTTTAATGAATAAACGATCTTGATTATTATTATTTTTTTCTCCACGGTGTAACCCTCCTGAGCTTATTCGGTATTCTGTAGCGCTAGTCTCTCCTGAGCTTGCGAATAAGCCCAATTCGACCCACCTTCACATCTCTGCACATAATGTTAATACACCAACATATAGATCAAAATTCTTTTTCAACATACAAAATTTTTACCTTTTCTAACATATATGATTTTTTTGTATTTTGAAAAATATAATAAACGAAATTGCAAATGAGCCACAAAAGTACTCACAACCATATTTCTAGACAGAGAAAGAGAGTAGAGCGCCCTCACCTTCTAGCTAAGTTTTTCACATGCATGCACTATTTACGGTAAATCTACAGATCCATAAATCTAATAAAACTATAATAATGTACAATTTAATTATTTTAATATAATTTTATCAAATCTATTGTGACGAACTGTCGAGTGGAATATCCACGATAGTTTACGGATCATTGAGCCATAGTCATTGATAAGCACAATAAAGGAAAAAACCATGAATTGAATATAATGTATGTTTATGTAAATTTTGTGCACTCTTTCAATGGAAGTTTGTTTAATTATTAACATCATTTTTATTTACATGTAACTTCTCATCTAACCCTCCAATGAATAAGCAATAATGAGACATTATTCGTGGTTCATGAGGAGAAAATATTCCACAAGTAAGATTTGACCTAAGTGGGGAGGATAAAATTTTCCATCTCAAACATCCAGGCTAGAACCCAATAACTTACTTAGCAAAAACATGTGTATAATTGTGACAAGGTGTAAAAATATTATAATGACATATGCTAGTCACCATGCAATACCATATGAACATTTTGATTTGAATTAGGGTATTTAAGCTTATGAGGCCATAATAATATATCGTTGAGGTATATTAGGACATTTATTTATTTCATTGTTAAAAAGAAAAAAATTTATACGAAAAAAAAATTGGTTTAAACAAATATGGGATTTGAATATGTGTTTTGAACCAAAATTAATAGATAGGGAAGGTTTCAATTTTATAAGTTTCAAAGGAAATTTAGTTGTAATTGTTTTGATTGGTTATGGAACTTTTATTTCCTTTATGTGCACATAATATGGAGTGGGCAGGGTTACACAATGGTTTCAAAAAACCTTATATGAGCACACGTATTGAGTTGTTGGACTATTCAAATGATCCATTGGAGGGCCAAGAAATATTTTGTAACTCTTCGCCTTGGTACTGAAAAAATGTGGGGTGCCATCAAGGGGCCTCTTTATGCGATATGGGGGTCATTGGGAAGCAAAGCGAGTCTTTAATTTCAAAATATATGTTGAGTAGTGAGGTCTCATGTGTGTGTGTCTTTTTTCCAAGGAAAAAAGTGAACTTTTTATGAAGTACATAAAAGTTACAAAGTACATGCAATTAAGCATTCAGTAGGATAAATTACCCCCATAAAATCTCACAAAACAGTGAATAAAAAACCAATGCTAGAGTAAGCCGCTGTCAGAAAATCACTCAGACAAAAACCAAAAATATATTAGGCCTCTCCTAGGAAGGAGAAAACAACCCACCAAGAGACAGTCCATAATCAAAACACTGAAAACATGAAACATACGTGATTACATTTTCACCTACAAAGTGCCAATAATGCCCCCGTAGAGAGGCCACTAGTTTTTACATACATATACAAAATAACATATAATGAGACCAGAGAAGCTCTGAAAACTGTGGAGAGACCATAGTCCAAAAGACACCAAAATAGGTAGTACAAGAACCTCGGAACTGAGGGTATGTTGAAACTATATAGCAAAGGGTATAGTGTCCGACACACAGGCTCTGCCATATTCAGTATGCACTATGTGCCAGTAATCCAGATCTTGTTGAAGGCCCTCCTTAGAAATGAGGTAGCCTGCTATAATCCATTCCCTGTAGATATGACACACATATATAAAATCAAATGACATCTTTAAAAGAGGATTTATTCAATGATAGGGATCAAACCCAAATACAGACATCTCTAAGTATTGTTGAACCAATTTATTACATTCTTGGAGTGCCCAAAAATTTCAACATTGATAATTCCCAAATCTATGAGCCAGTAGAGGAGATGTTTTAAATAAGGGAGTTTAAAAAATTTGTTTGTGCCAGGGCCTATGCCCACAGAGGCTTTTAAAATTCTGTTTTCATCTATATGGATCACCAAGTGAGTGCCACATCGATTTTTTTCACCTGAAGCACCATCGAAATATGCCCAAGGAATATCCCTATTGATCTGTTTGTTGGTGATAGTTCTGATAGTCCTGCTGATGTCTTTTTTGGGAAGAATATCTAGGATGGAGACACATTCAGACACGATGGAGATTGGGGAAGGAACTAAGTCCTTGAAAATACCTATGTTCCTTGCGATCCAAAGACCCCAAGTTATGATTAAAGGAATATTATTTTTGTTGATATCTAGAACCTCATTCCACTAAGAAAGCCAAAAAGATTCCACTGAAGGTCCATGCCAAGTATTTTGAATTCGTAAGAGGGAGAGGGTGGCCTCCCAGACTGTTAAGGAAAAACCACATGAAAGGAAAATATGATTAATGGTCTCGTCTGCATCCTTGCACAAGATACACCTTCCAGGACCATCATTATTCCTTTTTATTAAGTTATCCCATGTAGGATATTTTTTCTTGAGAAAGAACCAAAAAAGGAGTCTAGATTTTGCTAGACTATTCAGCTTGCACACCAATTTATGCTACCACACCTGCTGACCTCTGTCCCTCTGTTTCATCAAGAAATTATAACAAAATTTAGGAGCATATTTTCCAATCAGTGCATGCACCCAATGAAGAGAGTCTGACCTATCATAAATCCTTACATTGGATCTTCTTAGCCGTTGAGTATAATTCCTCCACTCGATACCCCATTGAGGCTCCACATGAATATCATCTCCCGATTTCCAGCCTTGAGTCTAAAAAAAATTTGTCTTTGGTTTTGAAATATGAGGCAAATAATAATAACCCTTTGAGTGAAGGTGATGAAAAATTCCCTAAGAGAGAGTGAAAAGCTGATTGCAACCCACCTAAGGATCACTGCCTAAGACAACCTTCTCCCCATTTCCAACTTTCCAAGCCAAATTGTCTTCGACCAATCTAAAGGAGAGAATGGTGGATTTCCATATCACAAACACATTTTTTGTCTCTTTCCTAGGGTTGCAGATCCATTCCTCCAAAGGAGTGGGATCAATGTATTTACGTTTAACCATCGTTGTCCATAGGTTATCCTCAGAAATGATCCTCCAAGTGGATTTAGCTGCTAAATACGTGGAAAAATATTGAAGCTCCTTTATCCGCCAACTACTCCACTCCTTTGGCGAAGAAATTTTGTCCAAAGCTACCCAAGGAATCACATGCTCCTCCTTAGTTCCAACCTAGAGGAAATGACTACAAATTTTCCTAACTTTTGATAAAATACCTTTTGGGACTGAGGTGAGCGCAATTTAGTAGATAGGGATGGCCACAAGCATAGATATAATGAGAACCGATTTTCCAGCCCTAAACAACCATTTGTAGCTCTATAAAATTATTTGTTTCTCAATCTTTTCCAACAACCAATTCCAATCCAGCTTTTTATAGGAATCAGGTTTTAAGGAGAAAACCCAGGTATTTTAGGCTGTTGCCCATAAGAATCAATTTCAAGGGAAGGGAGACCACTATTCTTTCAAGATCCCCATCCAAGAGTCCATCATAATAAACAAAGGATTTTTGTGCATTTATACTCATTCCTGTAGCCTTAAGAAACAGATCCAAGGCACATTTCATCCGGTATACCTCATCCCTAGTACCATTGATGAACAAAATAATTTCATCCACAAAAAGTAAGTGCGATATGAAAATATTAGTAGCAACTTCAATACCTTTTAGGATGCCATTTATCTTAGACGAGTGCAGTATCTAGCTAAGCCCTTATGCTGCTAATAATAACAGGAGAGGGGATATGGGACATCCTTATCTGAGCCCTCTTTGATTGTGTTAAAAAGGAGAAGAAACCCCATTTATGAGAACAACAAAAGACATTTGTTATACATCCCATAATCCAACTAATAATACCATTTCATAAGCCCAGATGAGTCAACAGAAGGTGCAAATATAACCAACTGATCCTGTCATATGTTTTTGAAAGGTATATTTTCACAATCAAACATTGTCTTTTAGATTTCTTTATATTGTGCATTGTTTCTTGGGCCACATGTTGGGCCTTGAAATTTTCATTTGCTTCCATTAAATTTTCACTTATATTTCCATATTATCACCTTCACTCCACTTCCATTTCATTACATTTACCTTACCATTACCATTATTAGGTTACATTTATGTTTTTCTAATCTTTATTGATTCCTAGTATTTTTAAGTGAATTTGTGGTTAAAAATTAGAAAATAACATGCGCATACTTATACCTAACAAGTAGAATGAGTTTGTTGCCATGTGTAGGTCAAAAAGAAGCTTCCATAAGACCCTTATGTGGCCTCCTAAGGCCAATTCGAATTTGAATGGAGAAGATCATGGGATCATGAGGATATGTGTCTCATTTCCTATTTGGATTGTAACTCTAGAGATATAGGGAGAGATTCATGGACTCTCATTAATGAAATAACTTCTTATATTTTTTGTATAAATAGGGGAAGCTTTCTCCTATTATGTTATGTGTAAAATTGGAGTTATGCTCAATCTTTGAATATAGAATTAGATTGTGGCACCTTACTCATGAATGTTCTTTCATTTTGACTTGGTTTTGCTTACATATGGAGCATCTCGATTTAACATCTCTCATACTTTTGGACCAGCCATATAAAATGTGTGAGATTTATTTGCTTTTACAGATTAAAATTTAGTTGCTTTCTTAGAATTAGTTTTAGAATGACTGTGTAATATTTACTTTCCTAGAACATCTCAAGAAAGTATATTTTTCTATTTTCCAATTGTACTATATTTGAGGCATTAGAGCTCACATTTGTTTAGTTTCTTTACATGTCTTTTTTCACTGTTTTCTTAGATTAGATCCTCAATTATGTGTATAATTGAATGCTCCTAAAGATCATGTCAAGAGGGTGACTCTATCATACTTCCAAATTGGATGCTCGAGTATTTAACCTATGCAATAATTGAGTTTTCCATTACATGCCTTTATACTGCTTTCCTAAATTAGATCCTCAATTATATGTATAATTGAATGCTCCTAAAGATCATACCAAGAAGGTGGCTTTGTCATACTTCCAAATTGGATGTTCGAATATTTAACCTATGTAATAGTTGAGTTTTCCATTACATGCATTTACACTGCTTTCTTAGATCAGATCCTCAATTATATGTATAATTGAATGCTCCTAAATATCGTACCAAGAGGGTGACTGTGTCATACTTCCAAATTGGATGTTTGAATATTTAACCTATGAAATAATTGAGTTTTTATTTACATGCTTTGAAATGTTTTCTTTTTCAATTCCGGCAAGTGTAATTGCGCACGCTATATTTTCTTTTGAATTTGTTTTCTTTCTTTTCGTTACTTGATTTCATAAGTTATTTGAATTTCATTTTTCATTATTTTATTTCATAGATTAGATAAATTGGTTTTCGTTATTTTGTAGTTAGATTGATCTAAATTGAAAGACAATTTCTAGTACATACAGTGCACGCATGCTTCACAAGTTTACGAAACCACCGGGTTGACAAATTAAATGACAGGCAATTATTTTGCCCCAACATTTTGGCACCATTGCAGGGGAAGTGTGGATAGGAACTAGCTTTCAGTCTAGAGTGTATTTTTTATTTATTTATTTTTTAGTTTTTACTAACCATGAATGGAAAAAGGGTCTAGAATGTAGCCCAAAGATTACATTGAGGAATGGTATCTAAAAATGATTGCGCCACATTATTCATCTATTCTTCAAGAGATCCTTGCGGAAAATCGAAAGATCAAGATGATTTTTCATATCCTTAGAAACAATCAAGTACATTTCATAAATTTGGATTTGAATATTTCAAAGATTCTAATCCGTAAATGGCTTCATTGGAAGCATTCATATACTTAAAAAAAAAATAGTTTTTTTAGATAGTTAGGAAAAATAAAACTAAAACCAAGTTTGGCTAGAATTTTAGAATTTTTAATTTTGTTTTTGAAAAAAATAAAAATAAGTTTTTATAATTTTTAGGAAAAAATTGATGTTTTGTGGTGCAATAAGAACCACCCATTTACTAACCCTTGGCAGGAAAGATTTTTAATAAAACAAATGATTGAGAACAAGGAGCACAAGCGAAGATCATGAGTGATAATTAAGGTATGAGGTCGATCCTTTTCATTTTTGCAAAATTTATAGAGGAATTGAGTGATAAAATTTTGAGTATGCTAACAAAATTAAAATATCAAGTATGCTCTCACTTCGTGTGACCTGGAGGATCAGAAAAATAATTTTTTTTTAGTATATCATAAAATCTAAATTTTTTTTTAGCTACAGAATGCAATTCTGCAACTAATTTCTGTTTTCATCATTTTATTTAATTTAATTTGATTTTTCAATAAACTTTAGAATTTTAAAAATATAAAATATAAAAAATAAAAATTTCAAATTCCATGTCCTTATTAATAAATTCTTTTTAATAAAGAAATAAAAAATTTAAATAAAACACATCAAAATCAAATAAGACATTAAAAAAAAAACATAAAAAAAAAAACAAAATCAAACATAACAATAATAAAAAAACACATAAAACAATTCACAAGAAAAACAAAACACAAAACCATTCATAAAATCAAGAGGCCGAGAGCACTGAACTCCAAGGCCCATCGCATAAAAAAATCACAAATAAAAATGTATTTGAGATCATATAATAAAACCCACGAAGGGCCACGGCATGAAGAAAACACATTATATTACGAAAACATGTGGGATCAAGGTCATGCACAGGTTGAATGGCCCAACAATTTTGTTTTCGCTTCCGGCGCACATGTCTCTCCATGACTTCAACCCTCAATACAACCTGCAAATAAATTTTCAGATCCCTGCATTGTATGGTATTTCAACTCATAGAGGAGAGGGTAGTGGAAGAATTCAAAATTAAATTGAATATCTTGGTGGACGTTTTTCAAATATACACGTGAATTGAAACAATTAAATGCGCGATTTGCTGAGCGAAAATATCGAATCTAGAGTCCATGCACAGTATGGAGACATTGAAGAAGGCCCTCTTGGTTTTGATAAACAACTGGTAAATCTAAAGGATATGCCCTTTTTGTTTTCACGAAGACATGTCGATCTATGGAAGATCCAGTCAAATCAATAGATGGGCGATCTTACATATTCTGTATAGCTGAAAAGATGACACATTGTTTTACTTCCATGAGTCATCGTTTTTAAAAAATATATTGGTATGATTCGTTATCATGATAGAAAGAAAAATTGCTCAGCTCGCCACCTTGCCGTTGCCACTTGCAAATTTTTTGGATTTTCGTTATTACATCTCATTCACTTGCAAAACTGCCTCTTTCATCACCATCCCTTAAACTCATTTCCATTTATAGTCTTAGGGTTTTCAAAGGCAGAGTCACCATGTCAAAAGATAGTGGTAGTGAAGGAGAAGGCCAAATGCCAAGGAGTTTGGGGCACAAAGGTGGAAAAATAAATAGGTTTGAACCACTCAACACAGTAGAGCTCAATGCATCTCCCATGACTGTTTCCTGCTTCCAACATGTAGGCTGCTATGATTTTTGTGAGAAGGTACAACACGTGCAAAGTCACCCTGAGCTAACTAGACTTTCATTATTAACTTGCATGACAAACAAGTTAACCTTGTAGGGGTGACCTTTGAGCTATCTAAAGATGTTATTGCCAATGCCACTGGGATACCAAGTGTAGGGGAGAAATGGTTAAAACAGGCCAATCTTGACATGAGCTACTATGAACCCTACCTAAAGCCTAGATACAAAGACCACTGCAAATCCATCTTTCCTTTCTCACATTTGCTGGAGAGATATGCACCTATGATGAGGATCATTATGAAGTAGTTTACATGTGAGGGAAGGTTCTCTCAGCTTTACTCTTATCACATTAGGCTGCTTATGCATTTTACTAGGTTGAGGATGTTTCACCTACCCTATTAACTCTACCGAAGCGTTGATAAAATGTCCTATATTGTATAAAAGAGAGACTATCCTCAGCAAATGCAAAGCCTCTTTCACCACTCACTGATCAAGATGGTTGTTATGCATCAATTACAGTAGAAGGGTATTCCATGGGAGACCTTCATTTCCAAAGTGGTGTTCACCAATCCATAAGCCCATCCTCAGCAAGATATGCCTTCATCTTCTCAGCCTCCTATTCCTACTCCTCCATCACCTCCCGCTGATCATGTTTCTCCATCCACACATATTCCTTCACCTCAGGACAACCCTCCTTCATCACCCTCTCACAATACATCAGTCAATGAGGGAAATGACAATGAGAAATCAAACGTCAATGAAGGAGAGGGCAATGATGAATCGAAAAGAGAGGAAAGTAGCAATGATGAAGGCAATGATGATAATAGTGAGGGAAATGAATAATATGCTCATGATGGAAAAAATAGTGAGGCTCATAGAAGTGATAAAGGCAGTGAGGAAAGGAGCCATGAAGAGCAGTAAGGCTAATATCAACGAGGAAGAATCAGGCAGTGAAGAAGATTCCCATGAGTCAGAAAACAGTGAGGCTCATAGCAGTGATAAAGGCAGTGACGAGGTAGAAGGCAGTGAGGAAAAGAGCCATGAATAAAGCAGTAAGGCTAATATCAGTGAAGAAGAGTTAAGAAGTAAAGAAAAAAACATTAAAATAGATGGCAGTGATGATGTTGAGATCCATGTTAGCAGCCATGAGAGTAGCCATGAAAGCAGAAATGATGATGGTGATGGTGATGGCAGTGGAACTAAGAGCCATGATAACAGTGAAGAGGCACAAATCAGTGGATCAGATTAGGGAAATGAGGCAGGAAGCAGCAGTGGAACAAAGAGCCCTGATGACAGTAAGGAAAACAATGATGAAGCACAAATAATTGGATTAGAGGGAAGTGTCGAAAGTAGTGAAGAAGATGCCAATGAAGGAGCAAGCAACAAAGAAAAGAGCCATGATGATAGTGGGTTAAAAAGCCATGAAAGCAGTAAGGATAATATCAGTGAGGGTACTAATAATGATGACAATCATGGCGGCAGTGATACAAAGGGCACTAAAATGATCAAAATTGAATCTTTTCCTTTAACCTACCAAAGGGGAAATAGGCATGTGTTTGCTTCCCTTAAGAAGCAAGGGGCCATGCCTTCTACATCAGCTAAGGAACTTGAAAAAGGTAAGGGGAAGGTCATTGATCAAGAAGAGGAAAAAACTCATGGGACTGAATAAGACTTCCAACTCATTCACCTTGACAGTGATGATGAGAATGAGGCAAGGATCTCAAACATGCTCCTCCAAAGCAAGGATGCCCAAATCAGAGACCTGCAAGCCAATCTAGGTAGGGCCAAGCTTGTAATCAACTTCCTTGAGGTTGAAAACAAGAAGCTAGAGGTAGATAAGGCTATTTATGAGGTCAGGGCAATTAGAGCCTGGAAAGAGGTTGAGAAGACCAAGGTTAGGCTAGATGAGGTCTTGGGGGTTTTTGATGAGAGTGAAGATGAAAAAGGACAACTCTCTAGGAGAAGGCTAAGAAAAATAGGGTTGAGGAAAGCCTTAGCCAAAGAAAAAGAGCAAGAGGCAACCTTGGCAGAAAAACTCACTCCAGGTGAGCTGCTTGCCATGGAAATTGATTATGATAGGGAATCATGGTTGTAGAGGGAAAATTTTCACCTAGAGGATCAGCTGGAGAAAACCAAGAGATACCTAGACTTGCAAAAGAAGATGACAAGGCACTATGCTTTAAGAACCAAAATAGCAAGGGCTAAGCTCAAAAGAGCCCTTGCCAAGATCCAAGCCATCAAGGAGGAAAAAGACAAAGAAAACCTTGACATCCTTGCTGATGCATCCCTACAGGCATCCAAAACACAACAAGCAAGACAAATTTAGATTTTGGCAACTTTTTGAAAATTTTGGTTTTTGACTATTTTTGAGGGCCAAGGGCGTAGCGCCACTGGCGTTGCGCTTTTTTTTTAGGCACTCAATGATGAAATGGTTTAAATTTTTGGGTTCAATAGGCCAAGGAAATCACCCACACAAAATTTTTGATCATTTGGAGCAAAATTGGTCCTCCAAAAGTTCCAAAAACACCCAAAAAATCACCTTTCTGCCCTATTTTCAGAGCTGGCGCTACGCCCTGAGCAATATTGGGAGAATGAGTTTTTGGGAAGGAAAATAGACACCAAATGGAAAACCAAAGGAATATTTGGAAAACATACTGGACAAGCTTTCCAATGAGCTTGCATGGAGCTCATTTGGACAACTGGAAGACCTCCAAATCTTGGTCACAAAACATGAAATTTCTCCAGTGCAGGGGCTGCGTCCTTGGACCTTGGCGTTGTGTCCTTGCCTACAAAGTAAAAAAAATACACAAATTTATTGAAAAAATATATTTTAAGCATTTTTTTGGGCAAATCACTCCAAAGTTAGCTGAGAATTTATGTTTGAAGTTATTTTTCATTTATTAGCTTAAATATTTTGTGCCTTGGGCCTTGCATGGTCTCTTTGGACAAAAATGGCATTTATGTTGTATTAATGACATTTTGGAAACCCTAGTTAGGGTTTTTTTCGTCCTTTCTAGTTAAATAATGCATGGAGCCCTCATTGTACATGTTAGTTGATTGTTAGACTTAATACATAGACTTGGAGTTGAGGAGAAATTGGCTTTGGAGTGTTATGAATGCTTTAATTTGGATGACAATAGCCAAGTAAACTTGTAGGATTCATGAGCATGGCTAATGGTGATTTCCTTCTAAATTAGTGCTTGTTTTATTATGTTTTCCAATCTGTTTCATCTTTCTCATGCAGTAGGACATAAATTTTAGGCTAAGAAATGTTGTTTAGAGGCACCGTAGCTCTATCTTCTTTCTATTGCTTGTATGTTTTCCTCTGCTAGGTCAGTTTAGAGAATTCTTAGTTTATCTCTAATCCCACCTAGCTTGTTTATCTCAAAGCCCCTGATTCCAATAGAGGCCAATGTCAAACTAGTTTATGGTTAGTCCTGCTCTTGAGATAGCAAGTATACGCATTTTGAGATCTTTCCTTGAAGTATTGCTCATGAAGGTTTAGTTGAAGAGGTTTATGGTTTGCCATGCCCTTTTGTTCATCTTAAATGGTTTATTTTGTTGGGTATGTGTTATATTCTTTCCATGACTAAGCACGCGCGGGGGGGCGATAGCCCCCCCTTTGCGTTGGGTGCAACGAGGGGGTGGTAGCCCCCCCTGTCGGGGTCCGGGGCAGCGCCCCGACGAAAATTTTTTGGTCCTTAATTTCCGGTGGGTAGTCTGCGTCCATGGTTTTGCACATGGTTTTGGGGTACGATGGTTTTCGGCCCCTCGTATTTTTTGTAGATCCGGTCAAGGGAACTACGGTTATGTTCTAATCCAGGGTTTATGGATTGGGGTTTATGTATGCTTCGGCATGTATATATATGTGTTGTAACACTAAAAGGAATATAATGAAAAATCAAGCTGGTCGTCCCGATTTGGGATCCAGGGGAAAATCTCTGTGTTTATCTGTTTTATGTGTTATGATCTCGCTATTGTTTATTTTCTGTTATAAGATTCGTGTGTAGATAATTTATGTTCAGGGTTAAAACCTACATTTGGCATCGGAGCTGTTTCGGCTTCAAGGGGATGCCTTTGCTGCTGAGGGTTTTTAGTTCGGGCCTGAGGTAGACCCTGTTCAGTGGGAGATCTGCGGGATCGATTCTTGCGGTGAGAGAAGATGGCGAGCGATGGAAAGATAGAGATCGAGAAATTTAATGGTTAGAGTTTTGAGTTGTGGAAGCTCAAGATGGAGGATCTGCTGGTGGATGAAGATTAGTGGATCGTGGTAGATCCAGGTACTAAGCCAATAGGAATGTCAGATGAAGACTGGAAGAAACTGGATCGGAAGGCTAAAAGCACAATACGGTTGTGTGTCTCAGATTTAGTATTGTTGAATGTATCCGGGGAAGCTACGATGAAGACCTTGTGGGAAAAGCTAGGGACTTTGTACCAATCTAAGTCTCTGGTGAATAAGTTGTTCCTATGGAAAAAGCTGTATAACCTGAGGATGAAGGATGGAGACTTGGTGACAGAGCATCTGAATGCCTTCAATACTGCGGTAAGTCAGCTGTCATCTGTTGATATTAAAATCTCAGAAGAAGATAAGTGCATCAGTTTGTTGTGTTCTCTACTAGACTCGTGGGACAATCTGGTTATTGCAATAGGTAGTAATACAACTACCTTGAACTTTGATGACATTGTCTCAGCCTTGCTGTCAGAGGAAATGAGACGGAGAAATATGGAGGGTTACAATGGAGATGCCTTATCTGTACGAGGAAGGTCCCAGAACAAAAACAAGAATAAGGTTTTGAGTGGGAGATCCAAATCTAGAGGGAGATCTAAATCTTCTGGAAAGTTTGTAAAGGTGTGCTGGAAATGCAAAAAGGAAGGGCACTACAAAAAGGACTGCAGATATAAAGCTCATGAGAAAGGAAAGGGATCTGATGATGCTCCTTTTGCAAAGGAAAAAACCACCTCGGATGAAGGTGGGGATGTGTATTTGGCTTCTTTTTCAAATACACATGTAGATCATGAGTCATGTTTGATTGACTCAGGTGCATCCTTTCACTTCACTCCCCATAGGGAGTGGTTCTGTGAGTATGAGAAATATGATGGTGATGTCTTCCTAGGGGATGATAGGAAGGCCAAAATTGTCGGACGTGGAAAGGTAAAGCTGAAGCTACAAGGTGGAAGGATTAGAACACTTCTTGGTGTTCTGCATATTCCTGCATTGGCCAGAAATCTGATTTCTGTAAGCAAGATGGATGATGCAGGTGTAAAAACAGTGTTCGAGAAAGATGCCTGCAAGATGGTTCGGGGAGCAGTGGTATTAATGCGGGGAGTTCGGACTGGAACTCTGTACAAGCTACAAGGTAGCACTGTTATTGATGGGTGTAACAGTTCTGTGGTTCCTGAAAATGGGACAGAAAGTCTAGCTGTCTCTGGAGAAAAGACCATGCTATGGCATCAAAGGCTTGGACATATTGGAGAGAAGGGCCTTCGGATACTACATAGAGATGGTATGGTAGAAGGTATGTCTAATTGTTCTCTGGATTTTGATTTCTGTGAACATTGTGTATATGGGAAGCAGAATCGGGTGATTTTTCCTTCTGGTGCTAAGAGGGCAAACAAGATATTAGAACTTGTGCACAATGATGTGTTTGGACCTGTGTCAGTTCCATCACTGGGAAAGTCTGTGTACTATGTTTCATTCATAGATGACTTCTCAAGGAATACATGGATATATTTCTTGAGGAAGAAATCTAAAGTCTTTGACAAATTTAAAGAATTTAAGGCTATAGTGGAAAACCAGACAGAGAAGAAGATAAAGGCATTGAGGACAGATAATGGTGGGGAGTTCTGCAAGAAGGAATTTGAAGAGTTCTGTAAGAAGTGTGGTATAGCACGGCAGAAGACTACTCCATATACACCTCAGCAAAATGGAGTTGCAGAAAGAATGAATAGAACACTGATGGAAAAGGCAAGAAGCATGCTCAGTGGTACCGGGTTAGGACAAGAATTCTGGGCAGAGGCAGTGGAGACTGCATGTTACTTAGTTAATAGATCACCTTCATCGGCGTTGGAGGATAAGACTCCACATGAGGTATGGACTGGTAAGAAACCCTCTCTTTCACATCTAAGGGTATTTGGATGTGATGCATATGTACATGTTCCAAAGGAGAAAAGGACCAAGTTGGATAATAAATCCGAAAGGTGCATCTTTATTGGGTATAAGGATGGTTTAAAGGGTTACAAGCTTTGGAACCCAGAAACAAGGAAGGTTGTGTACAGCCGAGATGTGGTGTTTAGAGAAGTGAAAGATGTTGTTAAACATGAAGTCCTACCAAAGGAACCTGAGAAGATAGAGTTTGAGCTAAAGGAGGATGAATCGGACTCTACAACAGAAGAAGACTCAGAAGATGAAGAGCCACAAACTCCAGCTTTGAGAAGATCAGTTTGGGAAAGAAGGCAACCAGAAAGGTATAGTCCATCTGCTTTCTGTTCAGGTTTTGCCTTAACTATAACTAATGATGAACCCAGAACTGTCAGGGAGGCAGTAGATTCAGAGGATGGAAAACTCTGGAAGGAGGCCATGGTTGATGAAATGGCATCCTTGCACAAAAATGATGCATGGGATCTGGTGGAGTTGCCGGCTGGATCGAAGCCCATTGGGAGCAAATGGGTGTTTAAGAAGAAGATGAATGTAGAAGGCAAGGTGGAGAAATAGAAATCTCGGTTGGTAGCGAAAGGTTATTCCCAGGTGCCGGGAATTTATTTTGGTGATATTTTTTCTCCTGTTGCCAAAGTTACTTCTATTAGATTACTTTTATCTGTTGCTGCTGCATTTGATTTTGAGATAGAACAGATGGATGTGAAGACAACATTTCTTCACGGGGATCTAGAGGAGGAGATCTACATGAAGCAACCTGAAGGCTTTATGGTGAAGGGTAAGAAAGAACTGGTATGCAGGTTGAAGAAGTCTCTGTATGGGTTAAAACAGTCACCAAGGATGTGGTATCAGAAATTTGATACCTATATACGGGGACTTGGCTTCACTAGAAGCAAGGAGGATCACTGTGTTTATTTAAATTAATTGGTGACAGTGTTATTTATTTGGTCTTGTATGTGGATGATATGTTGTTGATTGGTAATGACAAAGAAATTATCCAAGATTTGAAGACCCAACTGTTCTCCAAATTCGACATGAAGGATCTTGGTGCTGCAAACTATATTTTGGGCATGGAAATTAAGAGAGATCGGGCAAAGAGGAAGCTATGGTTAAACCAGAGGAAGTATGTCGAGACTATATTGCAGAGGTTCAATATGCGGGATAGTAAACCGGTGAGTGTTCCTATTCCTGTAGGTGAAATTTGTCTGTTGAATAGTGTCCCAAGACACAAGAAGAAGAGGGGGATATGTCTCGTGTTCCATATGCAAGTGCAGTGGGTAGCCTGATGTATGCAATGGTTTGTACTAGACCAGACATTGCACATGCAGTGGGAGTATTGAGCAGGTTTATGTCAAACCCAGGGAAGGAGCATTGGACAATAGTGAAGCGGGTTTTCAGATATTTACGTGGCACTAGTGATTATGGCTTGTGCTACCAGGGAAGACCAGGATTGGAAAGAATGTTGGACATTCGTGGTTTTGTTGATGCAGACTGGGCTGGAGATCTGGACCAAAGAAGATCTACAAGTGGGTATGTGTTTAGCTTATTTGGAGGAACACTCAGTTGGATGAGTAAAAGACAGTCTGTAGTGGCTCTTTCAACTACAGAGGTAGAATACATAGCGGCCACTCATGCAAGAAAGGAAGCAATTTGGTTGCAGAGATTGTGTTCAAGTATGGGGTTGGTATAGCAAGCTATAAGGATAGACTGTGATAGCCAAAGTGCAATTTTCTTGGCTAAGAACCCTGCTTATCATTCAAAGACAAAGAACATTGATGTTTAATATCACTTTGTTAGAGATATGGTTGAGGCTAAAAGGGTGTTGCTGGTAAAAGTGGACACTTTGAAGAATGTTGCAGATGCATTAACAAAGTCTGTGAGCACTCAGAAGTTCTCTTGGTGTAGAGAAACAATGGGTGTTGAAGAATTGGGCCAATGACTAAGCTCTCTTGTGACCCCCTATGGAAAGAAAACAACAAGTGGGAGAATGTTGGGTATGTGTTATATTCTTTCCACGACTAATTTCCGGTGGGTAGTTCGCGTCCATGGTTTTGTGCATGGTTTTGCACATGGTTTTGGGGTACGATGGTTTTCGGCCCCTGGTATTTTTGTAGATCCGGTCAAGGGAACTACGGTTATGTTCTAATCCAGGGTTTATGGATTGGGGTTTATGTATGCTTAGGCATGTATATATATGTGTGTTGTAACACTAAAAGGAATATAATGAAAAATCAAGCTGGTCGTCCCGATTTGGGATCCAGGGGAAAATCTCTGTGTTTATCTGTTTTATGTTTTATGATCTCGCTATTGTTTATTTTCTGTTATAAGATTCGTGTGTAGATAATTTCTGTTCAGGGTTAAAACCTACAGCTTTGAAGTTATTTGTAGTATGATTAAGGAATTTTAGGAGTTCCCTTCTCTTTGATCATTATTATATGTTATCTTGAATGTCTTCTTTGCCTGAAGGTGAAATCACTAGAGAATTTACAAGTTTGTTTCTCTCTATGGTTTGCTGAACTATTGTCTTGATGTTTACTTGCTAGGTTTAGTCAAAGAAGCTAATGGTATGCCCTGTCTTTGGTTATTTCTTTATGCATGGTATTCTTAAAGATTTTTCTTGTTATAGTACATGTTAAAGCATAATTAACTTCCCTTTAAACCTACTTATTTCAAAAATTAATGTTCACTTCACTCACATAAGTGTTAAAGATCCATTTGGCTTTGTTATGCTTTCCCTCCGAGACACCCTTGACCTATTGTTGTACTTATCAAGTCCTTTTTTATACTCCATAGCTCAATGGTCTAAACTTCTCTTACTCTATCTGTTTTGCTTGACAACCTACCCAACCAACCAAACAAACAAAACCTAATCCTTATAACTAGCCTAAAATCAAAACCCTAAAATCATGCAAGTTACATATTTCACACAAGTATAGAGAGAGCCCTCTCTGAGTCCAGGAAGGTGTTGTGGCTAGCAACAACCCCCCTTCTTATTTAGTATTATTACTAATACCAAATAAGTGGGGACCCTTAGTTTTAAAATCCAAAAAAAATTAATTAGTGCTTGTTTTCTTTTTCAAATAAAACTTACTATCAAAAACTTAGGTTTATGATAGAATATAATAAAGACTTTCCTTGAAGAAATATCGCATCCATCGCAAAAAAGTGAATAATATCTTTTGCAAGTAGAATTTTCTAAATTGCGATAGCGCGATCCAAAACTATGCATTAAAATATTCATCGCATCACATACTTCAAATATCATATCTTACGCTTCAAATCATTAATGTACGATAACAGTTATTGCAAATCGCATATCGCAGAAAATATATTAATGGATATTTTTCATATGTTATATTTTTGCGATATTGCGATTTCGCGATATTGTGATGTTACGAATTTGCGATGTTACGAATTTGCGATTTGCGATAGTTGCGATTTGCGATATTTGTGATATTGCGATTTTGTGATATTGCAAAGCAAATCACAGATCACATTATCGCAGATTCTTAAAGCTCGTTGTACGAAGAAAATCTTTCCATAAATCGATATTCGTTATGCGCTTTGATGTCAAATTAATGAATGGATTGTCAATTATTAATGAAAAGGATTTTGTTTTGATTGAAAGGTTATTTCACGTTAAAATAATATATTTCATACGCCTTCAACATTTAAAACTATCCCTTCACCTTTCTCATATCATTATTCTCACTTAATTCGTAAAACCGTAGGTGCGAAGAACAGGAGACTATACAAAGCAATATTCAGAGTATTATGGGAAAGAAAGAGAAAGCTCCGAGTTCTGAAAGTAAAGAGATGGCATCCTTGTACGCAGACACTGCTTGCAACAAAGACGCTGGTATCACCACTTGGGAGAGTATGTTTAATTTGCTTGAAGAAGAAAACCCAAGAGTAATGGATGTTGTGGCTACTGCAGGCTCAATTAATTCTTCTGAAGCACCTCTTACAGAGTTGGCTTGTTCATTTTTGCACCGGATAGCAGCAAGACCTAGAATTCTTCCATATACAGACATGGTAAAATGGGTGCTGGATAGCACTAATATTACGGACAGGCAGTTTAGAACTCAAGGTCAAGAGCTCATCAGGTCATTTACTCCAGAAGATTTGAGGCTTATGTATCATTTGCCGGAGCCTCAGGCAACTTACAACAAACAATTTATGGAGAAATTTGCCAAGGAAAATGCAAATTTGGTGGAATTCACCAAGGAATGATCCAGAAGAGATGAACCACTGAAGAAAGATAAACACGGTATGTACAGTACTGGTTCACTCACTTCTCCATATTGTTTTGCTGCTGCTATTTTATGTAGGCTTTTTGGAAAGCTTGACATTAATAAGTTTTTGCCTGAATGGCTTCCCTTATTGAATGCTGCTGTTAATGCTACCATTGTGGACTGGGCTAAAATGTTGTCTGATAACTTAGCCACGACTATTTTCAATTACCGGTCTAAACGGACTGTCTCTCAGAGGATTTATCCTCCTTTTTATCTATTTGCCTATGTTATGGATTCAATATGCTTTGTTTCTAAATTCCCTTTAATGGGTTGGCAATGGACAATTCAGGATCCCCCACCCATTCACGTTTATCACAAAGAATTGTGGGAATCAAAGTTCATTCCTCAATTTTGCAAAATTTTCCATGGCATAATGTTGCCTCTGTACAGAGTGTTGTATAATAAGGATGCTCCAAGGTTCTCCCCCGAAGAAGAAGTAGACATTCTCCCTGTCGCAAGATGGTTTGGAGAAGAATTGTTTACCTACGTGAGGGTTTTTGGAAGCTTTGCTTCTCCTCATGTTTTACCCTTGTATGTTCCGGATAAACTCATAGCTCGGGAAATTGCATATCAAACCTGTGGAGAGGGAGGTTTGACAAAAGAATTAAAGGATAAAAAGAAGGCCATCTGGCCACAATTTCCTATATCCTGCGGAGCATTTTCATTATTTGATGTTGGTCATGCGTTTAAGGAAGTAAACAATATTACATGTTTACAATTGTTTAAGTTTTCGAAAAGGCTATTCGACCCATATGATGTTGTCAAGGATTTCACCACTGCAGTCAAAGTAAGAGTATTTTCTGGAGAAGAAGATCTTTTTGATGATATGTTTCAAGAAAAATGTTCATTTAAAGAAATTTTGCATTTAGCTCAAACACGGTTCTCCCCAGAAGAATTTCAAGAGTTTAAAATATACAGAGAAAGAAGATTGACCACTATTCCTTTGGATAATTTGTGCTTGGAACCCACAAGGGAACCAACTCCTAGTGTCAGTCTCAGTGGCAGCTCAGATACAGAAAGGTCTAAGTCAAAGTCTGGCAAAGAAACTTATGAATGTTCTAAAAAATTTGATAATGATAAAAGTGAAGGCTCAGTGAAGGATACAGCTCAATCAAAAGAGCTTTCACAACAATAGAGTTCAACCACTCCACAGTTGAATCTTCCACCTTTTAATGTACATCGACCATCCATCAGCACTCAGTTAGATAAATAATGGGAAAAATTTAATGATTTGATTAATGTTGAAGGATAGAACATACAAACTCCTGTACAGACAACAAAAGGTTTAATCACAGGAATAAGTGGCAATGTCACAGAAACAGAACATATACCCATTACTCCCTCCGCCGAGCTTGTACTTAAAATAGAGGAAATTCCTCCTCTGGATATATTCTATAGCCCACAACATAAAGCAGTAGTAAGGAAGCAAAGAAATAAGAGGAAATTAGAAAGTGTGCTCTCTACTGATGCAGAACAATTAGATGTTTTATGGAAAGATCCTACTACGGATCCAACTAAAAATCTTACTAAATTATCTCAGATTACAGGAGCTTATGCCTCCGCAACTATTGACAAAGCATCTGAGGTAAGACTATTATTAAATGAAAAAGAAGATCAAATACAAGTTTTGCAACAACAATTGCAACAAGCCCATGCTAACAGTGAAGCACAGATAAAACTTGAAAAGTTACAACAAGAGTTTCAACAAATGCAAATCGGATATCAGAAAAATTTGGCCGAAAAAGAGAAACAAATACAGATTATCCAAGAGATGCATAAATATGACCCCAAGCTTACAGAGTTTATCTCAGAGTCTACTTCATTGAATAATCAACTACTGCAACAACAAGATATATTATGCCAAAAGATTTCACAGTGGAACTCTTTTTGTCAAGAAAGTGATAAAATCACTAATCATGTCGTAGAATTACGACATGATTATGATTTAATTAATGAAAGAGTTACTAATTATTTGGCATGGAAAAAGATAGAGGAAGGAAAAAAAGTAGGAGCACCAATCATCAATGCCATTCATAAAGAAATGCTCTTCAATAATTGGGATATACAGATTAGAGAAGCAGAAAAAGCAGCAGAGGAAGCAGCTACATCGGCAAGCAATATTATTGATTTTGTAAATGAAAATTTGCATAAGGTTAATTTGATTTCAGAAACTATTCCAAGATACCTACCACAAGCACAACAATTGCAAACAGAGTGGAAACAAAAAGCTGAATAAAATGCAAAATCAATTGAAGAATTGACAAAGTTAAATTTGGATTCTTACTGGAAATGTCTGGTAAAACCACATAGTCAATGCAGTGCTCTTAATTGCATCATTAATTCTGCTGAGAAGATTGCGCTAGCACTTGCCAATTCTGTTTTTTCAGGACAATTAAAATCTGAAGTCAGCTAGCCTCCTCTTCTCAAATCAATGCTGGATGCTTGCAAATTCAAAGATCAGATTCATAAGTAGTTAGTTGATAGTTCTTAATTTTAGATTTAGTTTTAGTTTTACTTTATTTTTTCCTAGAAAAAGGACGGTCATTTTAAACCGAATCCTAAATTTTTGTAATAAACTATTTTTAGACTTAGTTAATAGTATTTAAACCCTTCTCATGCATTTAGAGAAAGGTCCTGAAATTTGTCAAAAACTTTTCCTCAGAACATGCACTTTTGCACCCTCAGAGGAGGTTTTGATGAATGAATGGAATGAGATTTATTGATATCTGTGTCTAATATCTGCTACTAATGTTGCATTTCTGTACTCTTAGTAGATGTTGGATTAAGAAGAGATAAGTCATTATTGCTTCTAGTTCATGAGTAGAACCAGTTATAAATGGTACTTTTATCTCTTAACTATTTCTGCTTCTGTGTTAAAAGTGATATTTATTTTCAGTTATTTATATATTGATGCTTGAATGCTTAAGTTATCATTTGGCACTTTTGTATGGTGATAGTTATCTATTTATGCTTAATGTATGAATAGCTTATTATGCGATATGTTTTTCACAACTGTTTCATCTAACTTTTTATATGAAGTGTTTTATCTTTATTGAATTCTTTTCTCATAACAGTTGAATAATCTTTATTATCGATTGTTATTTGAAATCATTTTAGATCGCATAAATAGAAAGATTACATCCCGGGTTAGTTTAGAATTAGATATTTCTGTTTAAATTAGAATACAATTTGCATATGATTAGATTAGAAATAGAATAAAAGCATTTCACTTAGGAACCTTTTTAGAAAGGAAATATCTATTCTCAACACACACACATATTGGGAAACTGGTCCCATTATCCCCAGTCGGACCCACTACACCAAACGGAAAAGGAGCTGCTAACCAAGGTCTGGACTGGGTGGGTATTCCCTTTGTTGTAGACCCGATTTTCGAGGCTTCAACAGAAGGCTAGGTCTTAGGAATCCAAATATTGGTTTGATGTTACTCTTGTCTTTTTGGTCATTGCGAATTTGCCAAAATTATGGGGACCTAACATAATGGCGATCACGGTGGGACTTCTGAGTAAGTAATAGCCTAACTATCCCTTAAGACTCACAAATCCTCTTTCAAACTTAAAAAATCAAGTGCTAGCCAAGAGTAGTATCTGATTGTTTCACCATACTAGTAACATGATGACTCAACTGGAGAACACTCATTAAATACCTTAGGTATTTCATAAAGAACTCAAAAAACCCAAAAACGTCTCTAGATTTAATTGCTGATGGTGGACAACAAGCAATCCTCAAAGCAGTAAACATCATCCACCTAGCGACTCCACTGACCCCTAGAAGGCCTACTAACTCTACTAGTCCTCATAGACTCCTTTAGGATTTTGTAAATCAGTCCTGATAGTTTAGAGCCTAGTCACACACTCTGTGATTTCAGTAATTACTTAGAGAGGTTTGTATTTTCAAAAAACAGTCATAAACTTTCAACCTCTCTATGATTCAGTTCAAAATCTGGCTTCACAAAGGATCAACACCAGATCTCACCCTGACCCAAACCCTCCTACCATAGCTGATGACCCAGAAAATATCTTGTGGAAGACTTCTAGAGCTGAAGATTCAACTATTGTTAGACCAATTCATAGAGCAAGTTCTGTCCCCGAACATCTTACAGACTTGCAAGATACCAAATTTGACTTACATCATCAAAGAAACCTATTCAGAACTAAGTCTCAAAGTGGGATAGACCAGACAAGCTTTGAGCCTACCAGCACACAACAGAGCCCTAGTAGAGAAGCCTCTCCTTCCACTCCTCCTGATTTTCAGCTTCTCCATCACTTTGGCTCCTTTCATTCCAAGTCTGCTCAAAATCAGTTTGCTGGTCCAAGTACTTCTTCCACACCCACTCATACATCCACTGTGCAAACCAATCCACTTCATCCTCCACCTCCTCTCACAAACCCCCCTCTTGTAAATCCTCCTTGGATTCCATTACCTCCCTTTATGGCAGCATGGTATGCCCCTCTGGCACTACCACAACATTTACTACCTATGCCAAATGACTACCAATCCAAAATCCCCCACTTTACTGGAGCCGACTCTACCACTACCCAACAACATGTAGACAAAATGAATGATGCTTTTGACTACCAAGAAATAGAAGAGGAGACCATAAAAATGAGAGCGTTTGCCCAAAGTATAGGAGGAGAAGCAAAGAAATAGTTCAAAAAATTAACTCATAACAGCATACACGACCTCCCTTCCCTTTATCAAACATTCATAAACAAGTGGGAGATTAAGAAAAATCCTCTTCAAATCCTCTCAGAGTATAACAACCTTAAGATAAAGGTTGGGGAAAGTGTCCAAGACTACTTCACTAGGTTCAATTGTGTATGTAATGCACTCCCACCTCACAAGAAACCCCCACAAGGCCTAGCCTCAGTAAAATTTCCAGAGGGCTTTGATCCAAACATGGCCTACCAATTGAGAGAAAGAGATCCCCTAACCTTAGAAGACATGCAAAGAGGAGCTGTGAGCGTAGAAGCCAATCTAATTGAGAAGAGGGCTAGGATGAGGACAGAAAATAAAGTTACATACAAAGAGGAAACTATAGCCTCCACATCTGATGCTAAAATTGACAACCTAGTTAGGACAATGGAAAGGATGATGGAGAGGATCAATTTGAATGAAAGATCACCTCCTAGGGAAAACCAAGAAAATCCTCAAAACAGGAATAGAAACAAAAACTTCAGAAGAGACCCACTGCAGATTAGACAAAGAGAAAATGACCAGCAAATCATGCCTCCCTTCCAAGAAAATTATGTAGACGAAGAGGAAAGAGAGGCTGAAGAGCCAAAAGAAAACCATGTAAATCTAATAGGCTCTGATAATGAGGATAATATTTTCTCACAGAAGAAGAAAAAGGTCTGTTTTCCTCAAACAAAAATGAAAGGACATATGAGGATTCTAAAGAATACAAACTAGGATTTGAAAACACTATTATGGAGTTTCATAGGCAATATGACCTTAGGAGTAAGAAAACCCAAGATGCCTCCAAGAAAAACAAGCTAGAAACTGCTATTAGGAAAACCCCTGAAAACACTCCTAAGAAGACAATAGAAAACACAAACACCATGGTTGAGAAATCTAATCAAAACAAAGACAAAACCAGCCATCATAATGGTGACCAAAGCTGCCCTAGTACATCAACTAGTGGCCCTGGAAAAACTGCTCTAAATGACAGTCCAAATAAACTCAGCCAACTAAGGTTGCTGAAAATAATATATGTGATATAACTGATGTAAATATTCCAAAAACACCAACACCTTTAGTTTTGAGGGAGAGATTGCCAAGTTCAAAATAACCATACCTCTTACTGAACTGGTAACTCAAGATGTGTATAGGTCCCATGTTTTGAAAGTTTTGAACATAGGAAATGACACTGACACTCTAAACTTGACTAATGACAAGCCTGAACTATTTTTTGGACCTAAGGTAGAGGGAAAATACCAAGAAGGGGCAATACCTCCTTTTTATGTTAGCTTAAACATCCATGACAAAATTCTACACAATGTTATGCCAGACTCTGGTGCTTCACACAATGTTATGCCAAAGGTAGTGATGGAGAGATTAGGCCTCGAAATAACCAAACCTTACAAAGAATTGTACTCTTTCGATTCAAGTAGAGTCAAATGTTTGGGCCTAATCAAGGATCTGTGTGTCAATCTGGCACAAATACCAGCTAAGAGCCTAGTCATGGACATAGTAGTTGCTGACATTCCCCCGAAGTATGGCATGATTTTATCTAGATCATGGGGAGCCAAACTTCAAGGAAACCTCCAAATGGACATGTCATATGCTACCATCCCGGTCTTTAACAAAACAAGGAGATTGTACCGGGAATCTCACAAGAAATACATGGTCAACAACCAAGATAGGCAAAACAACACCCCTCTCTATTCTATCCATTCAGACCTTGAATCATTTATCTTGTACAATGAAGATGACATTAATGAACAAGTAAATGAAAATGAGAAAGAGTTAGGCCTACCAGAACAGTCAAACCAGACACAAAACGAAGAACATGACAGCCAAAACTCTAGCAACCCTGAACAACAACATAATGGTGAATTTGAACTTTGATGGATATTGTGGCAAAGATGGTTCAGAAGTTGGTGTTTGGATACACAACACCAATAAAGGTCACTCCTACAAACTATATTTCCAATGCAAAAACAATATTGCAGAGTATGAGGCTCTTCTCCTTGGTTTACATTTGCTAAAAAACATAGGAGCTAAGAAGATTTATGTTCTAGGAGATTCTGAGTTAAGCATTAGGCAGATAAAAGGAGAATATTCAGCCAAGAATCCTAGGCTAAGGGAATATAGGAATGCTACCTTATACCTTTTGAAAACATTTCAGAAAGATGAACTTACCTCTATCCCAAGAGCTCAAAACAACCTTGCCAATGAACTAGCCTTTACTACCAGCACTTGCCAATTACCTCATGCAAATGAAAAATACATGGTAAAAGTCAAGAGAAAGCCTATAGTACCTTATAACATAGACTAGTGGCAAGTATTTGAGGGTGATGAACAAATTGAGGACTTTCTACAATCCAAGAATATATTTGAAATGCAAAAACTAGATTTGAATCATGAAGAAAACTGCCCTAATGAAGAACAAACCCACAAAACATGGCTGCCTTGTACTGCTGATATAAATCTGCTAGAACATCCTCTTGAGGCAGAATTGTATGAAGATTTATATAAAAAATACTTTGAGGCATTTCAATGCAAAGATAACTCATTACCAAGAGGTTTTTATCCCTTAGAAGAGCTGTTTGACTTCAATGATGTTGCTAGGAAGCCAAAAATAGAATCCACCGAGACTGATGTAGAGGAATGCAACATAGGCAGCATAGAAGAACCCAAAATGATAAAGCTGTCCAAAAATCTACCACCTCACATAAAACATAAATAAATTGTGCTATTCAAAGAGTTTAAAGATGTGTTTGCATGGGGCTATGAGGACTTGAATTCCTATGACACAAGCATTATTCAACATAAGATTCCTCTCAAGGAAAACGAAAAACTATTCGAGCAGAAATTGAGAAGAATAAACCCTGTCCTAGTGCCTCTAGTTGAGAAAGAGATAAAGAAGATGTATGATACTGGGATCATAGTCCCACTCAGGTACTCAGAATGGGTTTCAAACCTTGTTTCAGTAACAAAGAAAACGAGGGATATTAGGCTATGCATAGAATTTAGAAACTTAAACAAAGCCTCCCTGAAGGAGAACTACCCTTTACCCAAGATGGATCATATACTGCAAAGGGTGGTAGGTTCTAAAAGAATATAATTTCTTGATGGCTTTTTAGTTACAATCAGGTACTAGTACTTCCAAGTGATCAGCACAAAACTGCCTTCAGTATACCTTGGGGCACCTTCATGTATGCCAAAATTCCTTTTGGGTTAATGAATGCAGGGGCCACTTTTCAAAGAGCCATGGACATAGATTTTTCCAAAGACATAGGTTACTTCATAGTCATATACCTTGATGACATCACTGTCTATTCTAAAATTGATGAAGAACACCAAGTTCACTTAATAAAGGTCTTTGAAAAGTGTAGGAAGTATGACCTATCTTTAAATCCTAAGAAAACACTGTTTGGTCTTCAAGAAGGAAAACTCTTAGGCCACATCATATATGAAGAAGGGATTAAGATAGACCCAAAAAGGATCGAGGGTATATTGTAAATCAACCACCCTAGGAACATTAAAGAGCTGCAATCTTTCATTGGAAAGATTAACTTCCTAAGAAGGTTCATACCAAACCTTGCTGAACTCCTAAGAAACATTACAAACATGCTGAAAAGAGAATTAGGAGTAAAATGGACCATGGAAGCAAAGAAATCCTTTGAACTGGTAAAACAAGCACTTACCCAAACACCAGTTCTAATTAGCCCCGACTTTACCAAGGAATTCTTCATCTTCTCATTTGCATCATAACACACTATTGTTGCAGTATTGCTACAAAAAAACATGATGGGACAAGAACAACCCATAGCTTTCTTCAGCAAGGCATTGAGAGATTCACCTCTAAAATATAACATCATGGAGAAACAAGCCTTTGCCTTGATCAAAGCCTTAAAGGATTTTAGAGTTTACATTTTGCATTCCCATGTCATTGCTTTTGTTCCACATACAGTTGTTAAGGACATTCTAAATTGGGACCATGATGGTAAAAGGGGTAAGTGGATTGCTAGCATCTTAGAATATGATCTAGAAATCAGGTCCACTAAACTGATCAAAGGACAAGGACTTGAAAAACTGATGGCTAAAGCAAACTTTCAAGCCTTAGACATAAACATGATACATTCCTTGGATGAACAAGAGGAGCTAGCGACTCCACCTATTTAAGAAGCATTTTTGAACTCACTCTGGTATGCTAACATATTGTATGTACTTGTTAATCTAAATGCTTCTCCTGCTTTTTCCAAAACAAAAGCTAGATTCTTGAAACAAATGGATTTAAATTTCTTCATTCTAGATAGAGCTTTATATTGGAAAAATTCTATTGGTATCTTGCTTAAATGTTTGCTTGAAGATGATGCAGATAAAATCATGCATGAGTTTCATGAGGGAGAGTGTGGAGGTCATCTCTACTGGAAAACCACTGCCAATAAAATCCTTAGAGCTGGTTACTATTTGCCCACCCTTTTCCTTGATACCCACAAGCTAGTGATGACTTGCCATAAATGCCAAATCTTTGATGGCAAGAGAAAACTTATGCCTTTACCTTTACATCTTATTAGTGTTGAAGCTCCTTTTCAACAATGGGGTTTCAGATTCATTGGAGAAATCCACCCTACCTCATCTGCCCAACACAAGTGGATCTTCACTACAACTGACTATTTCACCAAGTGGATAGAAGCCATCCCTTCCAGGAATTCCACCGACTTAGTCATCACCAAATTCCTTGAAACCAACATCTTGTCCAGATTTGGTTGGCCAAGAAATATCATCACCGATAATGCTGCTGAATTTAAGTCCAAGATAATGGTGGAATTTTTCTATAAGTACCACATCACACTAGGGCGTTCTACAACTTATTACCCTCAAGGTAACGGGCTGGCTGAGTCCTCTAACAAAATTCTGGTGAACATGATCAAGAAGCTGTTGGAAGAGGACCAAAAAGCATGGCATAGCAAAATAGTGCATGCACTATGGGCTGATAGACTGACAACCAAGAAATTAATCAGTATGTATCCCTATCAAATAGTGTATGGCATGGATGCAGTTTTCCCAACATCCTTGGGAGTTCCAGTGATGAAGCTCCTCCAAGAGGTACACCCAGAAGAGAACGATATGCAAAGGAGGCTGAATCAAACTATTCATTTGCAGCAGTCAAGGGAAGAAGTTTACAAAAGAACACAAGCAGTGCAAGAAACCATAAAGAAGATCTTTGACAGAAGGACCAAGGCTAATGATTTCCACATTGGAGACAAGGTTCTGAAGTGGGATTCAAGGAGAGAGGACAAAGGCAAGCATGGAAAATTTGATTTTTTTTTGAAATGTCTATACATCATCCATTCATTTAGAGGTAACAACACATTATTTTTACAAGAGCTCGATGGAACAAAGTTATTTGGAGGTCCTGTCAATGGTAGGATGCTCAAGCACTATTTTTATCAAAATTCCTAGTTTGAAGCTTTTATTCATTGTACATGACATTGCTTGATGAAATATCAGGGAAAAAAAAACAAAAAAATAGAGAAAAGATGAAAAAAGAGGGCATGTTTAAATAATAGGTACAACTCCATACCAAAAAAGAGTATTGCTGAAAGTGTGCAAGCGTAAATGCCACTACTTGTTAAGAAAGAAGAGTCTTGTTAAGTCATCTAGCCTAATCATGATTGAACATGTTTTAAATTTCTGTTGATAGGTTAGTGAAAGAAGACTTGTCAAGCCATTTAAGCTTGACTTGCCAGTAGATTAGATTAGGAAAAGATGTTAGTTCTCAAAGGTTAAATCTGAACCAAAGAAAAATGAGAGGGATGCATAACCAATTCTGAATCACAACCCTCATATTTTCTAGTTTTTGATTGCACAAAAATAATTTCTATGTGCAGCTTGTACAAATGCCACAGCCCATGGAAAATCAGATTGCTTAATCCTGGTTTGGTCATATTTTAAATTTCATGTAAGTAGGTTAGAGAATGAGAACTTGTCAAACAACTTAACCTTGACAGATAAGTAGACTAGGTAGAGAATAAAAGACTTCATTACCCTAATTTGAACTCTTGGAAGTGATAAGGGTACAAGTAGATAGTTTTTAGGATTTCAAAAGAAAATAATGTCAAGGGTTTGCCAGTCCAAGTGCACCCAAAAGAAGAAAAAATGTTGGGCAAAGTATGATGGGTAGGTAGAACTGATATTGAGGCAATCATGTCTTTTCATATTTTTAAGATCATAGCTTCAAGAGGACATCAACAAATGAAGGAAGAGAGATCTGCAAAATTCAAGTAAGGTACTGGTCTTCAAAACTTAGAGATCTGAACTCCGAGGTCTTGGACACCTCCTGAAAAGGAGCCGCCCTCCCCAAGTGCAGCCACTGTTAGTCATCAGTAATTTCTACTATCTTTAGATGACTATAGATTGGTTCTAGATTTCTAAAACAAAATTCCCTGAATATTGTGAGTTTTATAAATCTCACTGCCTTCATTATCCTTATAGGAAAATTTTCACTATTCTATCAACCTTGCCATTTCATGGTCACCCTGCCACTCCTTAAAAAATCCTTATGGGCTTATGCCACTAATCTCCATCCTTTTTTCCTACCTATGACCTCATCGCTATGTTTTTCCCTTGCCCATAACTCCACTTTCCATCTAGGGCTTCCTATAAGCCTATTCCTTCCCATGTTCACCAAGTTCCTCAAGCATTGATGGTGTCAAAACTATCTCTGTAGGCTCTTTAGATAAATCAAGTACATTGGATTTTGGATCTTCAATACAACACTTTGACCAATACTCTGTTTTTTCACTTGAAGACTCCAAGCCAATTTTCAGTCAAAGACCAGGTCAAAGAATCCTCCCACTAGGTAAATTAGGGTTTCATATGTTCCAAGGTAAATCATTGGTGTTTCAGACACTGTTTTTATTTGTTATAATTTGTTTCAAAGGTATTGGAATGATGAGACATGGTTACTCAAGAAAAGATCTAAAGGTTTCCAAAGAAGACTACATTGTCAAATTGAAGTTCTGCAAAAGGTAAATGGGAACTTTGACACTTCTGCAGGAGTGTTAAAATGTCTATTACCAGACAGTTGGTAAGGTAGGAGGTCTACTCCTGAATAAAGACATTCATAGCAAGGAGAGGGGAAACAATTTGGTTTTAAGGAGAACTAAGGTTTTTGAGCTTGATGGTCCAGCAAAGTGCCAAACAGTGAATCAAGTGGCATAAATGACTTGGAGGAGACACACCAAACCAAACATGAAGGAAGTTTATCATAAACTATTGATGAAATAGGGAAAAAGGTGAGGTGAACTAGATAGAAATGAGTGAACTTGAAAGGGGTATAGAGAACTTCAAAGACAACATTGATGATTGTCTCAAACACTCCAAACATCTAGGGTTTTGGAAAATGACCAGAGAAGGTGAAATGATGATGTTAAACCTCATGGTAAAAGCAAAGGAAAGATTCTGAAGATGTCACTGTTTGATCAGGTTCCATACTTGTCAAAAGGAGTTTGTCATGACAAAATTATCAAAATATGGTTTGAGCTCCATAGTGAAGGTAAAGGAAGATTTTGAAGGAGCTGTTGTGTGCAAACATCCCAAAGTTTGCCAAGGTAAATATGTCATGCCTCAAAGAGAAAAGGTGCGAGGAATATCAATAAGTAAGGTAAATTCAAGGTTTTCCACTTCCCTGCCAAACAAAGATGAGGTTAAGTTTCAAGGTGGAACTAAGGGAGGTTTTTAGGGCTGCTGCTGTGTCAAGATGAATAGGTCAAAACATCAAGATCAAAAGGAAATACAAATTTCATGACTCCAACAAACTTCCAGCTAAGGTGAAAAAGCTAAGTTTCATGGAGTAAATCACACAAGATTTTGAATATATCACTGTGCACTCATCACAAAATTGTCAAATTAAACTTTTTATGCCTCGAGGAGCAATGGGAAAGGTCAAATTCATCTCTTACAAACCTACATACAAACAACATAAAATGTTAATGAGAAGAGGTGAAAATTTGAGTTAACTTGATAATGGAAACCACAAAGGACTTTGAAGCTACTTGTGTGTAAACATCACAAAATCATCAGAATAACATGTCAAGTCTCAAAGGAGTAAAAGCAGAGGATCACCTTCATCTTTTTAAGTCACCTGCAAACCAAAAATGTCAAAAGAGTTAGTGGTAAAGGCAAAAGGAAGTGACTTTGAAAAAATTAGAAAGTGGGTTTGTAAAGCTAAATTTAAATCCTTAAGTATATATAAGGCCATCTAACACTTCAACAAAACATTGTTACCTTGCAAAGTCATCAAAGAATTCAGGAGCAGGAAACTATGAGTTTTAAAGTCAAATTTTGACTAAGTGTTATGGTGCTGCGCGCCTGGAGTTGGGTGCTGCGCCCCTGGCCTTTTTCTCCCATGAAAAATACAGAGGCGCTGCTCCATTGACCGATCTTTCCCGACAGGCTCGGTAAAAAAACCTTGGCACTGTGCGCTTGGACTGAACGCTGCGCCCTTAGCTTCAGCGCTGCGCACTTGGCCATGAAGGTTTTCCAAGCCTTGCAAACATTCAAAACACCTCAAAATTGCTTCAAATCATCACCAAGAGTTATCCAAGCACTAGCAGAGGTAAGTGCAGTACATCAACTCCTCTCCAAGTATTTTTTTCACCATTTGATTAAAGGAATGGAACCCTAAGGAAAAAACCTAAATTTGAACTTAAAACCACTATTTAAATACTCCTTCATCTGCCTGCAAAAGAGAGTCAGTTACAAACAAAGGGTTACATTGTTGGAGGTTATTCACTCACCTAAGGCTCTGCCTACACTCACTCCATTCACTAAATCAGTCCCTCACATTACAAAATATTGACAATTTCATTGCCTTCCTTCATATCCATTTGCCATCAGTACAAGGTGTTTCAAAGCATAGTTTAAACAAGAAACAAAGAGGTTATCATTAAGTTTAGCCTCTCATTCAGTCTGACATACTTACACCCTCACCCATTCATCTCATTCACTTGCAGAACTGCCTCTTTCATCACCATCCCTTAAACTCATTTCCATTTACAGTCTTAGGGTTTTCAAAGGCAGAGTCACCATGTTAGAAGACAGTGGTAGTGAAGGAGAAGGCCAAATGCCAAGGATGCAGGGGCAAGAAGGTGGAAAAATAAATAGGTTTGAACCACTCAACACAGTAGAGCTCAATGCATCTCCCATGACTGTTTCCTGCTTCCAACAGGTAGGCTGCTATGATTTTTGTGAGAAGGTACAACACATGCAAAGTCACCCTGAGCTAACTAGACTTTTCATTATTAACTTGCATGACAAACAAGTTAACCTTGCAGGGGTGACCTTTGAGCTATCTACAGATGCTATTGCCAATGCCACTAGGATACCAAGTGTAGGGGAGAAATGGTTCAAACAGGCCAATCTTGACATGAGCTACTATGAAACCTACCTAAAGCCTAGATACAAAGACCACTGCAAATCCATCTTTCCTTTCTCACATTTGCTGGAGAGATATGAGGATCATTATGAAGTATTTTATATGTGAGGGAAGGTTCTCCCGACTTTACTCCTATCACATTAGGCTACTTATGCATTTTACTAGGCTGAGGATGTTGCACCTACCCTATTACCTCTACCGAAGCATTGATAAAATGTCCTATATTGTACAAAAGAGAGACTATCCTTAGCAGATGCAAAGCCTCTTTCACTACTCACTGATTAAGATGGTTGTTATGCATCAATTGCAGCAGAAGGGTATTCCATGGGATACCTTCATTGCTAATGAGGTGTTCACCAATCCACAAGCCCATCCTCAGCAAGATATGCCTTCATCTTCTTAGCCTCCTATTCCTACTCCTCCATCACCTCCTGCCAATCATGTTTCTCCATCCACACATATTCCTTCACCTCAGGACAACCCTCCTTCATCACCCTCTCACAATACATCAGTCAATGAGGGAAATGACAATGAGCAGTTAAATGTCAATGAAGGAGAGGGAAATGATGAATCAAACAGAGAGGAAAGCAGGAGTGATGAAGGAAATGATGATAATAGTGAGGGCAGTGAAGAAGATGCTCATGATGGAAAAAATAGTGAGGCTCATAACAGTGATAAAGGCAGTGAAAAAAGCAGTGAGGAAAAGAGCCATGAAGAGAACAATGAAGCTCATAGCAGTAAGGCTAATATTAGTGAGGAATAATCAAGCAGTGAAGAAGATGCCCATGATTCAGAAAACAATAAGGCTCATAGCAGTGATAAAGGCAGTGAGGAGGCAGAAGGCAGTGAGGAAAAGAGCCATGAAGAAAGCAGTAAGGCTAATATCAGTGAGGAAGAGTCAAGCAGTAAAGACGAAAAAATTAAAATAGATGGAAGTGATGATGTTGAGAGCCATGTTAGCAGCCATGAGAGCAGCCATGAAAGCATAAATGATGATGGTGATGATGATTGCAGTGGAACTAAGAGCCATGATAACAGTGATGAAGCACAAATCAGTGGATTAGATGAGGGAAATGAGGTAGGAAGCAACAGTGGAACAAAGAGCTTTGATGACAGTAAGGCAAACAATGATGAAGCAAAAATCAGTGGATTAGAGGGCAGTGTAGAAAGTAGTGAAGAAGATGCCAGTGAAGGAGCAAGAAATAAAGAAAAGAGCCATGATGGGGTTAAAATTCCATGAAATTAGTAAGGCTAATATCAGTGAGGGTACTAATAATGATGATAGTCATGGTGACAGTGATACAAAGGGCATTGAAATGATCAAAATTGAACCTTTTCCTTTAACCTACCAAAGGGGAAATAGGCATGTGTTTGCTGCCCTTAATAGTCACGGGGCCATGCCTTCTACATCAGCTAAGCAACTTGAAAATGGTAAGGGGAAGGTCATTGATCAAGAAGAGGAAGCAATCATGAGACTGAACAATAATTCCAACTCATTCACCTTGACAGTGATGATGAGAATGAGGTAAGGATCTCAAACATGCTCCTCCAAAGCAAGGATGCCCAAATCAGAGACCTGCAAGTAGGGCCAAGCTTGTAATCAACTTCTTTGAGGTTGAAAACAGGAAGCTAGAGGCAGAGAAGGCTATTTATGAGGCCAGGGCAATCAAAGCCCGGAAAGGGGCTGAGAAGACCAAGGTCAGGATAGATGAGGTCTTGGGAGTTTTTGATGAGAGTGAAGATGAAGAAGGACAACTCTCTAGGAGAAGGCCAAGAATAATAGGGTTGAGGAAAGCCTTAGCCAAAGAAAGAGAGCAAGAGGCTGCCTTGGCAGAGCATCTCACTCCAAGTGAGCTGCTTGCCATGGAAATTGATTATGATAGGGAATCATGGTTGGAGAGGGAAAATTTTCACCTAGAGGATCAGCTGGAGAAAACCAAGAGAGACCTAGACTTGCAAAAGAAGATGGCAAGGCACTATGCCTTAAGAACCAAAATAGCAAGGGCCAAGATCAAAAGAGCCCTTGCCAAGATCCAAGCCATCAAGGAGGAAAAATAAAAATAAAAACTTGACATCCTTGCTGATGCATCCCTACAGGCATCCGAAACACAATAAGCAAGACAAATTCAGATTTTGGCAACTTTTTGAAAATTTTGGTTTTTGACTGTTTTTGAGGGCCAAGGGCGCAACGCCACTGGCGCTGTGATCTTTTTTGAGGCACTCAATGAGAAAATGATTTACATTTTTGGGTTCAACAGGCCAAGGACATCACCCACACAAAATTTCAGATCATTTGGAGCATAATTGGTCCTCCAAAAGTGCCAAAAACACCCAAAAAACCACCTTTCTGCCCTATTTTCAGAGCTGGTGCTGCACCCTGAGCAGTCTTGGGAGAATGAGTTTTTGGGCAGGAAAATATACACCAAATTTAAAACCAAAGGCATATTGGGAAAATAGACTGGACAAGCTTTCCAATGAGCTATCATGGAGTTCATTTGGACAATTGGAAGACCTCCAAATCGTGGTCACAAAACAAGCAATTTCTCTGGTGTAGGCGCTGCACCCTTGGACCTTGGCGTTGCGCCCTTGCCTGCAAAGTCAACAAAAGACACAAATTTATTGAAAAAAGATATCTTGAGGGTTTTTTTTGGAAAATCACCCTAGATTTAGCTGAGAATTTATGTTTGAAGTTATTTTTCATTTATTAGCTTAAATATTTTGTGCCTTGGGCCTTGCATGGTCTCTTTGGACAAAAATGGCATTTATGTTGTATTATTGACATTTTGGAAACCCTAGTTAGGGTTTTGGTCCTCCTTTCTAGTTAAATACTGCATGGAGGCCTCATTGTACATGTTGGTTGATGTTAGACTTAATACACAGACTTGGAGATTGAAGAGAAATTGGCTTTGGAGTGTTATGAATGCTTTGATTTGGATGACAATGGAGCCAAGCACACTTGCAGGATTCATGAGCATGGCTAATGGTGATTTCCTTCTAAATTAGTGCTTGTTTTCTTATGTTTTTCAGTTTGTTTCATCTTTCTCATGCAGTAGGATAGAAAGTTTAGGCTAAGAAATGTTGTTTAGAGGCACCTTAGCTATGTCTGCTTTCTATTGCTTGTATGTTTTCCTCTGCGAGGTCAGCTTAGAGAATTGTTAGTTGCTCTCTAATCCCACCCAGCTTGTTTATCTCAAAAATGATTTAATAGAGCCTATGTCAAAGTAGTTTATGGTTAGTCCTGCTCTTTGATATAACTGAAACATTGTTTTTTGAGATCTTTCCTTGAAGTATTGCTCATGAAGGTTTAGTTGAAGAGGTTTATGGTTTGCCATGCCCTTTTGTTCATCTTAAATGGTTGCTTTGAAGTTATTTGTAGCATGATTAAGGAATTTTAGGAGTTCCCTTCTCTTTGATCATTATTATATGTTATCTTGAATTTCTTCTTTGCCTGAAGGAGAAATCATTAGAGAATTTACAAGTTTGTTGCTCTGTATGGTTTGCTGGACTATTGTCTTGATGTTTACATGCTAGGTTTAGTCAAAGAAGCTAATGGTATGCCCTATCTTTGGTTATTTCTTTATGCATGGTAGTCTTAAAATTTTTTCTTGTTATAGTACATGTTAAAGGATACTTAACTTCCCTTTAAACCTACTTATTTCACAAATTAATGTTCACTTCACTCACATAAGCCTTAAAGATCCATTTGGCTTTGTTATACTTTCCCTCTGTGACACCCTTGACCTATTTTTGTACTTATCAAGTCCTTTTGTAGACTCCATAGCCCAATGGTCTAAACTTCTCTTACTCTATCTGTTCTGCTTGACAACCTACCCAACCAAACAAACAAACAAAACCTAATCCTTATAGCTAGCCTAAAATAAAAACCCTAAAATAATACAAGTTACATCTTTCACACAAGTATAGTGAGAGCCCTCTCTGAGTCTAGGAAGGCTAGGTCCTATGACTCCAAATATTGGTTTGATGTTACCCTTGTCTTTTTGGTCATTTCCAATCTACCAAAATTACGGGGACCTAACAATGCTCACTCGAAGTTCCAACACCAAAATCATCTATTTCTCCAGATCTCCAAAAAGTCTAGGACAATCATTCCAAGGTGTTTGAATCTCCCAAAGGACTCCCACCTATTCGTGATCATGATAATTCTATTAATTTGATTCTAGGAAGTGTTCCTACATCAGGGCTTACAGATATCCTTATGTCCAAAAGAGCAAAATGGAACGCATGATTAAAGAAATGTTCGAGGCTAGTATAATTCGACCTAGTCAAAGTTCTTTCTCTACTCTAGTAGTATTGGTGCACAAGAAGGATGGATCATGGTGCATGTGTCCAGATTATAGGGAGCTCAATAAGCTCACTATTAAAGATAAATTTCCCATTCCCGTGATTGATGAATTATTGGATGAATTACATGGAGAAATTTATTTTACCAATTTGGATTTTCGTTCATGATATCATCAAATTAGAATAAATACTGAAGATATTCCAAAAACAACATTTCGAACTCATGAGGGTCATTATGAATTTTTGGTCATGCCTTTTGGCCTTACCATGCACCTTCTACGTTTCAAGGGTTGATGAATTCTATTTTCAAACCCTTCCTTATAAAATTTGCGTTAGTATTTTTTGATGATATACTAATCTACAACAGGTCTTCGAAGGATCATGTTCAACATGTTGACAGGGTGCTCAAACTATTAGAGGAGAAACAATTATATGAAAAAACCTCCAATTGTTTCTTTAGAGTACAAGAGGTGGAATATCTGGGTCATATTGTATCTCAGAGGGTGTTAAGGTAGACCATAACAAAATTAAATCCATTAAGGAATGGAAAGTCCCCACAACCATAAAGAAGCTACGAGGATTTCTCGGGTTAACGGGGTATTATCACAAGTCTGTTAAGAATTATGGGAGAATAGAAGAGCCTCTAACAACATTATTGAAGAAAGATGCATTTTCATGGATTCCTGAAGCAACTAAGGCCTTTGAACATCTTAAAGAGGTAATGTGCCTAGCACGGTTCTTAGCTACGCTATACTTCACAAAAACCTTTATTGTGGAATGTGATGCCTCAAGAAATGGAATTGGTGTTGTTTTAATGGAAGAAGGAAGACCCATTGATTTTGAAAGTCGTCCAATCAAAGGAAAGTATTTACAAAAAGCTATTTATGAGAAGGAAATGTTGGCAATACTACATGCACTAAAGAAATGACAAACTTACCTAACGGGAAGACACTTCAAGGTAAAAACTGATCATGATAGTCTTAAGTATTTTTTGGAACAAAGAATATCTTCAGAAGAGAAGAAAAAATGGGTCACAAAGATGTTGGGTTATGACTTTGAAATCATCTACAAAAAAGGGAAGCTAAATGTTGTTGCAAATTACTCTCAAGAAAGGATGAAGAGGTGGAAGCATTGCTTTGTGCCATTTCTATTATCCAACTATATTGAATAACTGAAGCAAGGGATGAATGGAAGAATGACGAAGAAGTGTGGACACTCATTCAAAAGTTGCAGCAATATCCTAGTACATTTGATACATTTAGTTGGAAAATTTATTCCTTATGGTACAAAGATCACTTATATATTTGTAAGAATTCCCAACTAAAACAAAAGATTCTTTTGGAATTGCACACCTCTCCCTTAGGAGGACACTTAGGATTTTTAAAAACTTACCAGAGGGTGAAGAAAGATTTTTTTTGGGATGGCCTTAAATCTAATATTCAAAAGTTTGTGGCGGAATGTTTGGTTTGCTAACAAAATAAAGTTGAGACAATTAAGACCCGGGGTCTTCTACAACCTTTATCCATTCCAAGTCAACATTGGGAGGAGGTTTCAATGGATTTTATCACATGTTTACCGAAGTTCGAAGGAAAGAGTGTCATTTTGGTGGTAGTTTATATTCTTACCAAGTATGCACACTTTTGTTCATTATCTCATCCATTTAAAGAAAGTATAGTTGCTACTGCATTTATGGAAACAATTCAAAAGGTACATGGAAAGCCAAATATTATTGCAAGTGACAAAGATCCCATTTTTATTGGAAGTTTTTGGACGGAATTATTTTCTTGTTTGGGTACTCAAATAGCTCATAGCTCATCTTATGATCCTCAATCCGATTGGAAAACTGAGATAGTGAACAAGTGTTTGGAAGGATATCTTGGTTGTTTTGTATCTGATAAAAAAACACAATTGGTTAAGTGGTTACTGTTGGGTCGTGAATACGACCACTTCTTAACACTTATTTCATCCATTTTCACTCTTCTTAATCATGTCATTTATTATAATTTATCATATAAATCTATTTTATAATGATTTATGCTTTTATGGATGAATATTATTTCTTCTCCTTTATTTTTAATAAATCGATGATTATCATGCATAATTTTATCAATGATGGTTTATTAATATCACTCACCATTTTAGCCTCCAAGATAATTGCCAGATTGCAGATTTGATTTCCAAATCATCATGAAATATTCCAACTCAGAAATTCGCTGGAATAAGAAGTGACATTTTTGCGGTTGAGATTCTGAGCAAATGAAGAAGAATCTGGAAACTCTAGAACATGGGTTTTGTCCAGAACGGACCCAATTAACTTTTTTAAAGAATGGTTTGCCCAAATTCGGCCTGTATTGAGAGATACGCAGGGTTCTTTGAGCACGATTTTATCAGATTTGTTGTTGCGGTCGTTCTCTAAAGCTCAGCTGTAAAGCCAAATTCGCCTTGCTCTTGTTGAAATACTATTGGAAATGTATTTTCTGGTTGATCAAGTTGTTGGGAAACAATCCAATATTGTTATGGGAGATCATACTTGCTATTTAATTTCTCCTCCTTCTGATTATAAAAGGAGAAGCATGTATTGTGTATAGGGAGAGAAAAGAGAGACTTTTCTTGTTGTAATTTGCAGAATTGTGCATCAACTCTTGTTGAGAGAGTACGAACTGTTTGTAAACATTATTCATGCCTGATTAATAAAAGAGTGTGTACTCGTTCCATTTCTCAAACACTGGAGTAAAGCGCAGCAGCGTTTCACCAGTGGTTGAGCGCCCGACCCTGGTGGAATCGTTCTGCTGTTTGTATTTCTATTCTTTTATTTCTGTTGTGTGATAATTGCATTTAGATTTATTACGATTACATATTTATTTGATTGCTGTTCATTTCACATTGCTGTTCCATTTCTGTTCATTACTTATTCTTAGTCTTTGATTAGCAAATAGATGAGTTATAGTTACATGCTGCTTTTCCTTTCCAAATTTCGTTTCCTTTACATTGCTTTCATTGAATTTGCTTGTTTCGAATGCTTTAAGATCTCCAACTGTAGAGGATAGAGGTTATTGCTCCTAAGTCCCTAGATTGGTTATCTTGCATCGATTTCTAAGGGAAAGAGTTACTGCTATTGCATCCCTGATCGATGTTTTGCAAGATTGATGTAGTTTAATCTTTCCATTCATGTCACTGTAAGTAGGTTTCTTTACAAGCATTTGTTACCTTTGAATTTGTTATTTTGTATTACATCTTCACAACATTACTCTTAGATAAATTGCTGCCTCAGACTGAGTACACTCTTGAAATAAAAATTCGCTCCCAGATTGATAATTAATGTGAGATAAATAGGTGTTAAAAAGACACCTTTTTATGCCTCGACATTTTGGCGCCGTTGCCGGGGAGAGTGTATGCCATTTAGAAAGAGTGATGCATATTTAATTTTTTTTCTGCTTGGGAAGAATTGGGTATTAAAAATGGAAGGTAAGAACCTGCGCACCGAGCAAGAAACACACTTGTTCACTGGCCCGCTTCACAGCAGAATTGAGTGAAAGCTTAAGGTAGGAATGAATGCTTGTGTTTTTTTTGAATTTTAGAGGTAGAATTTTTGAAAAAATATTGTATTTCCACTCGAGTGGTGATGTAAGCACCACCCATTTCACTAACCAATTGATAGGAACATTGGAAGGAGGATCCTTAAAGAAACACATGAAGAACATTTTCTATTATGGTAAGAAATGGTTGACATTGCAACTTTCGAATTCCCTATCAAAGATCTAGGAGGAGTGACACAAATGCACATAATTTCCCCATTGTCTCTACCAAATTTTCATGTTTTGACAAATGAATATCCAAATGCATTCTTATTTGAGTTAGAAATACTTTGTAGAAGATATGATTATTGTACTAATGATCAAAGATTGAAAGTGTTTCCTCTTACTCTAAAAGGAGCAACTCTCCGATGGTTCATGAGCCTAGATGGGAACTGCATCAAAACATGGGAGGACATGAAGAACATATTCTTGAAGAAGTACCAAGACTATTGCAAATCCAATGAAGATATTTTCGGTATGATACTAGGGGAAGATGAAAGCTTGGAGGACTATGTAGAGCGATTTCGATACAACCTTCAAAAATCAAAGCATAAACATTTGGAAAAAGAGATCTTGAAAACACTCCTTCTTAAAGGAATCAAAGATGAATTTTTAGAATTCTTAAATCTGATAGGAAAAGGTGATGTTTTTCAGTTATCATATGATGATGTTTGTGAATTGTGCATAAGGTATTCAAGAGGAATTTTTAAGGCTGGTAAGAATCTTAGAGAAGTTTCTTCTTTCTTTTCCAAATCTGCTACAAGAACAGAAGACATAAGAGCTGAAATCAAGGTTTTATTTGAAAATTTTAAATATGATTTTATTAGCTCTCTAAATTCACAATTGAATGTTTTGCAGGTTCGGAAAAATCAAGAATTTGATGAAGTGTTTTGCCCTCATTACCGAAAGGAGCATTCCATAGATAGTTGTTCTTCCTTATCTAATTTGGAAGTGACATATCAAAGAGATGGGGAAGCTGCAATAAGGTTAACAAGTATGGTTCAAAACAATTTCTCTCCATTCTCTTACTTGCATAATCCATTATGGAATACTCATATGTTAGGGCAGCCATGCCAATCTCAATATAACCACTACCAATATTGTCTACAAGATTGACATGGTTCACCTTATGATTACATGACTACTCTCCATCATCTTGTAGCACAAACACATCTTCCAGCTCTTCCACAACACCTTGTTTGCCAATCAAAATCATTTACTCAACACAATCAACTACATCATCAAGAGGCTCAATTCCTTACACAATCTCCTGCTCAATTCATTCCACACCTTCACCATAATAAACCAGTACAACATGCTTACAGTGTTGAACTGCAAAATTCACGCACCCTTCCCACCCATTCTATCTCACATGCACTATTGGAGAAAACTTACACTGAGATCTAAAATGTATCAAATCCAAAAATTGTAGAAGTCATCAAAGAAAATGAGGTTTCTCCTAGTTTGCATCAACAAGCCATTTTAAACACTCAAGAACTTCATGATACGATGGCTATGGGAAATCAAGGAAGTAAAAGATATATTGAAGACTGGTTTCACTCCATCATTTGTTTGCAACAACACTCCATACTTCAACAATTTTTGGCACCATCTTTTCAAGGGAAGTTGACTTCTCATACCCTAATTTTTATTAACATACATTTTTTAAATTTGGGTATGTACATAATTGAGTCTTTATTTCGGAAATGGCTCCATTGGAAATACTCTTATACGTAATCTTATTCATTCTCCAAATAAGAGTAGGATAGTGGAGAAAATAAAATAAATAAGGAAATAAAACAAACACATTTAAAAAAAATAAAATAAAAATAGTTGTTTTTTTGTTTCAACACGCTGTGAAATCAACATTGATGATAAATATTCTAATTTATCTGTGTATGTAGATTAATTATATTGCAAAAAAAAATTCTACAAACACTAATATTCATTTTTATCATCAATATGAAAAAAATTGCTTGAATATCATTTTTTTGGCTTGCGGGTTGATGAAATTTCTAAAAACACAGTTGGGACAGTCATGTTTTGGGAGATCAAAATTGAATATTTTTAAAACCTATTTCTATCCTAAATAGCCCTTAATTTCTACTTTCCAACCCAATTGGAATCACTCAATTTGGATTTGAAACGAAAAAGTTAGAACCAAAACATTGACAGGGTGTCTAATAGGCAGCTCAGGAACAGAGTTGGGACAGTCAGTGTTTGGAGGCCTAAATGACTATATTTTTAAAACTTGTTTCTATGGTAAATTCCTCTATGAATCTAGTTTACAACGCAATTTGAATCACTCAATGTCGATATCGTATAAGGAATTTATGACCAAAATACTGACTGCCTATCATAAATCAGCACTCTTGAAACTCTGTTATCGCGGCTGTTCCTTAACGTACTTGACCCATCAATTCTTCTTGTCTTCAAAACCTGTTTCTACTGGAGAAAAATAAATGAATATAATTTAATATCCAATTTGAATCGGTTCAATCCGCCATCAAACGAGAAATTTATGCTTGAAATACCAACTGTTGGTCTTAGCTGGAAAATCGAAAATGACTCTATTAGGCAGGTTGTTCTAAGAAAATTTAACATATCATTACATGGAATTTTTAAAACCTGTTTCTATTGGAGATAAAACTTTGGATTAGCTCTCATTTGGCTTTGTAATCACTCGAATCGGACGAAAATGAAAGAAGGTATGATTAAAACACTGCTGGTTAGTATCGTCGACCATTGCTCTCCCACAGGTAGCAAATATAATTTGTTTTATTTTTCAGTGGACTTGTTCTATAGAGTAACTAATTGTTAGTTTTTTTGCATAATTCTTAGATTATGAGAGCCCTACCACTTCTCTTTTTCCATGATTTAATGTTTTATTACAGATAGACACTCGTTTTTTTGCAGGTATTAGAAGAATAAAGAAGGTCAATTTATGGATGAACGATTCTTGAGAGAAATTTTAGTGAAACAAGGGCATTTCATCCAGTTCATTACCTAATAGATTCATAACAAGAAGAAATGAAGAATTGGTTTCCATTTGAAGATTCATGCCACTGCTGCCAAATATTTTTCAAAAGATCATTTTTTTTTTCCATTAATAGATTTGGTATTCTCTTATAAATAACATCATAGCTGTTGTAACTTAATAAAGTGTTGCTTATTTTCTGATTTCTTTTATGTTTTTGTGTTTCAGGTGTTAATCTCTTCAAATTATAATTTCCGCTCCAGTTGCAATTGAACAATAAGGACCCCACCATGCAAGTTTCAGTTACAGAAGGTAATTCTTCAGTAGCACCAATTCTGTAAAAAATTACTTTTTCTTGAAACCTGTACATAATTTTTTCTTTTTATTTGATTGGATTTGCTTGGCAATGTATTGCATATTAGCTTTGTTTTTTTCTCTCTTTTTTCCTTTTTACGTGTTTATATTTGTTTGTTGTTCCTCTTAAGGAACAGTTATTATTCCTCTCAAGGAATAACAGTTGTTCCTCTTAAGAAACAATGTGTTTGTGTGTTTATTTTTGTTGTTCATTCCAAAAGGAATAACATTTTCACTCATTAGTTTTGCTGTTCTTTTAAAAAAGAACATTTTTGTTGCATGTTTCGCTGTTCATTTCGAAAGGAACAACCCCGCTCGTTTTTGCTGTTCCTTTTAAAAGGAACAACAATTTTGCTGTTCCTTTTGAAAGGAACAACACTTCCTTTCCAAAGGAACAACATTTTCACAAATTGTTTTTAATATTCCTTTTCAAAGGAGAAACACTTTTTGAGTGCATTTTTCTTGTTTGTGAACAATTTTTTGAAGATTTTTTTGAATTTCTCATGACTTTTTGAAATACAAACATACAATTTATGGAAGAATACACAATCATACAAATTAAAGCTTACTGTAATAAGCAAATCAAAAGAAATAGTTATTTTTAAGAAAGTTGTTTAGTAATGATAAGAAAAAGGAAAAATGGACATAATTAATAACATGATTTTGTTGTGTTATTACCACTAAATTCATATGATCGATTATATTTATCATGTTGGTTCTTTCTCATATTTTATAACTTTCTTTGATTTTTACTTATGGAGTAGGAATAATGGCATATTCTTTTCTATTAAGCTGTTCAGACTTCTTCCACCATCCCTACTCTTAAGGAGTGCTTAGCCATCCTTTATGAATAAATAGGAAAGTGCTATATGAAAAGAAAAATATTTACATATTTCATTAATAAATTTATAATTTGACAGATGGAGAATAGGGGGTCTCATCAAGAGCCGACCTACCATGTTCATAAGGAAGCAAGTGAAGTGGCATTCCCATCACGGCCACAAAACCAGGGATATGGTCCAATGGACAATTCAAAAATTAAGCAGTCCTTGGAACAGGAGGTCTCATCACGATCTGACCTACCCACTTTTCACTTCTTCCTGGTGAATGGCATTATCATTTATCTGGTCACCAAACCAGCACAATGGCCTCCGTTATGACAATTAACAAGCACTTCCTCAGCATAAATAAAGGACAATGGTTCCAAGGGTGAGAGAGCAACTCTGTCAAGGTTATGGACACCTGTGGGCAACAGAGCTCTGCTGATGGTATTGGAGTCACATTTATACACATCAATAGTAATATTAAACTCTTTTTCCTATATCTCTATTTAAATATCAGATGAAAGTATGAATCCTTAACCTTTGATTTCGAACCTATTATATATGAAAATAATCATAAATCGATTACATTAGTTTAAGTGGGTAATAAACGCATTTGTACTTATGTTTATCTTAAGCTGTCCCTTCTCCTTATCCTTGAATCATTACAAAACGCTTCTATATCTGTTTACGATTTATCACATGCATGGATTTCAGTAATGCGATAATTTGTTGATTGTATCATAAGTATGTATGCCTTTCCATGCTGTACAATTTTTGTGCAATACGCTGCTCTTCTATTTTTCCGATTTGCTACAATGTTGATATTGCATTTTTACAGAATTTTTGTTGATTGAACCTTTTTGCGTGCATCTTATCTATTTCCATTCCAAACTGAAACTGTGGATTCAAGAAAATTGTATACAAAATTGTAATTTGTTTACAAGAGAACAACAAGTATGGGGGAAAATTCTATTCGCAACACGATCACACTATTGCAACTAACAACAAAGGCTCGCAAATGCACACAATTCTTTAGAGATGATGTGCTTGCACGACTTCTACCTTTTGCATCACTTTCCGTATTCGCTCAGCCTACATCAACTTGAACAAAGGCCAGTCCCTACATGTCATTCCACATTTTTTTCGGAGGTAACACTTGAGGTAAAATAGCATAATTCTCTGATTTATTATGAATTTAGGAGAATTTCATGAAAATCCATTGAACATTATTTATCATCATTCATTCCACATCTTTACCACTTCCCATTTTTTTAGACACGTCTCATCTTTCAGTTTGGGGGAGTGTTGATTTTCTTCATTTATTCCTTACGACCATGTCCGTATTCTTCTTTGATATTCTTATTCATTCTCAACACCTTCCTTATTCCATGTTTTACACCAAGCATAGATTTCAACAAATTATAGCAACCACCTCTCTTTGTTTTCTAGCATCGCATGAGGACATGCTAATTCTTCAGTTTGGGAGGGGGGCGGGGGACTGCTACACATGATGGATGTTTTCCACTTTCTTTTTTATTTAAGGCATACAATTTCATTTGTATATGGTGCAGAAATTGTTTTGCATATATCTTTAAAACTATGAACTGAATTCTTGTGATTTCTGGATAATAAAGAGGAATCATTAAAATACACAAACCCAGATAATTTCACACTAAATTAGTTCATAAAACTTCAAAAATTATGCACTATCACCTACAAACATTTTTTTATATCTCATGATCTGTGTATCCAAATGATCTGATTTTTGAGAAAATGGTTAATGAAGTTTGCTGTTACTTATGTTACATTTTTCTGCAACTTCATATACATATAGTTGAATGTCAAATGTAAAAATTGTTATGCCTTTATCAAGATTGCTAAAATTAAATATTCATTATTTGAGGAAACATGCATTTGTTCATCCATTTCATGGGTTGGGATGAACAATTTCCTTTGCTTGGTTAACACATGAGTTTTGTCTTTGGATTGCATGAGGACATGCAATATATTCAGTTTTGGATTGCATGAGGATATGCAATATATTCAGTTTGGGGGTATGTTGGGCCGTGAATACGACCACTTCTTAACACTTATTTCATCCATTTTCACTCTTCTTAATCATATCATTTATTATAATTTATCATATAAATCTATTTTATAATGATTTATGCTTTTATGGATGAATATCATTTCTTCTCCTTTATTTTTAATAAATTGATGATTATTATGCATAATTTTATTAATGATGGTTTATTAATATCACTCACCATTTTAGCCTCCAAGATAATTGCCAGATTGCAGATTTGATTTCCAAATCATCATGAAATATTCCAACTAAGAAATTCGCTGGAATAAGAAGTGACAGTTTTGCGGTTGAGATTCTGAGCAAATGAAGAAGAATCTGGAAAATCCGGAACATGGGTTTTGTCCAGAACGGACCCAATTAACTTAATTAAAGAACGGTTTGCCCAAATTTGGCATGTATTGAGAGATATGTAGGGTTCTTTGAGCACGATTTTCTCAGATTTGTTGTTGCGGCCGTCCTCTAAATCTCAGCTGCAAAGCCAAATTCGCCTTGCTCTTGTTGAAAGACTGTTGGAAATGTGTTTTCTGGTTGATCAAGTTGTTGGGAAACAATACGATATTGTTATGGGAGATCATACTTGCTATTTAATTTCTCCTCCTGATTATAAAAGGAGAAGCATGTATTGTGTATAGGGAGAGAAAATAGAGACTTTTATTGTTCTAATTTGCATAATTGTGCATCGACTCTTGTTGAGAGAGTACGAACTGTTTGTAAACATTATTCATGCTTGATTAATAAAAGAGTTTTTTCTCATTCCATTTCTCAAACGCTGGAGTAAAGCACAGTAGCGTTTCACCGGTGGTTGAGGGCCCGACCCTGGTGGAATCGTTCTGCTGTTTGTATTTCTATTCTTTTATTTCTGTTGTGTGATAATTGCATTTAGATTTATTACGATTACATAGTTATTTGATCGCTGTTAATTTCACATTGCTTTTCCATTTCTGTTCATTACTTATTCTTAGTCTTTGATTAGCAAATAGATGAGTTATAGTTACATGCTGCTTTTCCTTTCCAGCTTTCGTTTCCTTTAAATTGCTTTCATTGAATTTGCTTGTTTCGAATTCTTTAAGATCTCCAACTGTAGAGGATAGAGGTTATTGCTCCTAAGTCTCCAGATTGGTTATCTTGCATCGATTTCTAAGGGAAAGAGTTACTGCTACTGCATCCCTAATCGATGTTTTGCAAGATTGATGTAGTTTAATCTTTCCATTCATGTCACTGTAAGTAGGTTTCTTTACAAGCATTTGTTACCTTTGCATTTGTTATTCTGTATTACATCTTCACAACATTACTCTTGGATAAATTGCTGCCTCAGACTGAGTACACTCTTGAAATAAAAAGTCGCTCCCGGATTGATAATTAATGTGAGATAAATAGGTGTTAAAAAAATACATTTTTATGCCTCGACAGTTACCTCTGGCTGAATGGTGATATAACACTTCCTTCCATACTGTAGCAAAAATGACCCCATTTATGGCACTTTATGGGTATCATCCACTATCCATCACATCATGTTTAAGAGAAAATTCTAAGGTTCAAGTAGTGGAAGATCACATCGAGCATCAATAACAAGTTCTCCAAATCTTGAAGGATAACCTAAATTTGGCACAAAATAAAATGAAAAACCAGGCATATCAACATCACAACGAGAAAATTTTTGATGTAGGAGATTGAGTATTTTTACAGCTACAACCATACAAACAAATGTTCCTCAAGCAAGCTAAGAAGGATAATAAATTATCGCCAAAGTACATTGGTCCTTACAAGGTATTGCAAAAGATTGGTACTATGGCATACAAATTGGAGCTTCCTATTTCTTCTCAAGTGCACCGAGTTTTCCATGTTTCATTTTTAAAGAAGGTTATAGGTGACAAACTTCCAGTTCAAACAATATTTACAAAACTTGATGAGGAATGAAAAATCATATTGGAACCTGAAGCAATCATGGAAACAAGAACTCGACAACTACGAAATTGATTAATTTCAGAGTATCTCATCAAGTGGAAGAACTTACCCACTAAAGATTCCACATGGGAGGATGAAAATTTTATACAGAAGCATCCAGATCTACTCAAGCATTGAGGAAAACACTTTTTTTGAAGGAGAGGGGCATGTTAGGTCCCTATATTACTAGTGTAGTCCTTTATTGTTGTCAGTGTAGCCCCCTTATTGTTATTGCTGTACCCCTGTAGCTCCCATATTGTTATTATTGTGCCCCATAAAAAGCCACTATTGTTATGATTGTGTGCTTACATTATTATTGTCAGGTTGGCTAGGATTATATTGTGACCCCATGGATTCCTATATATAGAAAGGAGGTTTTTTCATTTGAATCATCCAATAATTGTTTATTTATGTAATGTAAAGGACGTTCACCCCTTGAAGTGGTTGATTTCTAAGGCGTTGATCTATCTTTTCTTCTATTTTTGGAGCTGGTTTCATAACAATTTACCTTTCTTTTCCATTCCATCCAAATTCAGTCTCATTCTTTGACCGACCGTAACAGAGTTTTTCTTTCTTGATGGCATCTTCAAGCATCCTTGGCTCATGAAATTTTATTCTATCTTGATAGGAATATGGAAAGTTGCTAAGAAAATATTGTATCTTCACTTTTTCATCTCCGATGTAGGGTATATATATTAACAATTCTATGAATAAGTTGGCATAGGCCTCCATAGTAAGTTGTGCCAACTTATTTTCATGGAACTCCTTGATTTTTGGTCATAATACCTCTAGGATAGGTGTTTCTCCATGAATGACTTCTCAAGTTTACTCCAAGTTATTTTCTTCTCTTAAATCCCCTTGATATTCTTGAGATATTCCCACCATATGTCAAGCTTTCCCTTCTAATTAAATATAACTACTCATGGTTTCATATTTTCAGAGTAATTATGCATTCTAAAATATTTCCTTAAACCAAAAATCCATGCTTTAACTTCTTCATTCTTCTACAATTATCCATTGAAGGTAGGAGGTTTTTCCTTCTTGAATTCCTCATGTAGTAAAATCCTTACAACCTTCTCCTCCTCCTTCTTATGTAGTCTTATTTAGTTGTTGTGTTAGACAACTTATCAAATCTATTTGATCCATCCTTAGTGGTCTATGTTGGAGTAAACTCACTAGTTGTATTTTCATTTTCACTTTTGTGCCTCTTCCTTGATTTTCTTCCTCCTTCTTTTGTAGTTAATGATTCAAATTTTTAAATTTAATATGGAACATGAATTCATTTGGACTTGTGTCTATTTATATTGTTAGAAGGTGGAAAATTGTCCTTTTTCCTCTGCAAGTATGATAAACTTTGCGACACCACGACATTTACTTCTTCTTGTATTTACTGGGCTCTAATGATGAATCTCTCATTGTTTGTATTAGAGTTTCGTATTTCAAGCCTCAAGCTTTTAAGAGTTTCCATCCATACATGAGGGGTTTCTCTTGCTTCTCTTTCATTCGAGTCTTCTTCCATGTTATGTGGGGTCCTCTTTGGGCTATATTTGTCACATACCTGGTTCTTTTAATGACTTAAAGAGGTTACGAGGTACCCAAAATTTTCTAGTCCCCTTTTTTATAGCTTCACAATAAGATCTAATACCACTTTTTCACATACCCTTACTAAATTTATCATAACCACACTTGCAAAAAATTGATTTTCATCTCTCATACATTTTGTTAAACGCTTTATATATAAACATTTATTCAAATAACCTATATAAAACCAATCAAGTAGTCTTTTTTTGTAGATATTTTTCCAAAATTTTTGGATGAAATCAAATAAGAAGCATTTCTTTGATTGCACTTGTGACATATTAACTGAAATATACCTCTCAATCATGCAACTTTTGATTTATGTCTTTGAGGTATTTTACCAAATAGTTTGTATGAAAATTGTAATAAAAGACCTTTAACACATTTCTTCAAATTATTTGCATGAAAATAGGAATAAATCAACTACAACAGTCCTATCATACAACAATTTTAACATATAACAATACTATCCCTATCCATAAAACAACATTTTCATTGGGTAATTTCATGAAATAGTTTGTATACAATGAATCATTAAACCATTTAGGCATTTATTCAAACTCTTTACATGCAAACTATTACAAAAACTTCCTCACGACATATCTCCTAAGTTATAGTAGTCCAAGTTTTGAAAAATAAACCAGATGATCAGAAGGAATACCCCTCACTATGGTCCAAGTTTAAGCTTTTATAACCTTCTAGATGATTTAAATTTGTAGAAAAAATGCCAACCTGACCTGTTTGATGCATGATTTTAGGCGAATATAGGAAGCTTCACTTCCTTTGATCATATCTCCTAAAATTTCATGACCTAAGATCTAAAATATAGACCATAGGATTAGTGGGATTTCCCCTCACTATGGTCCAAGTTTAAGCTTCTAGAACCCCCCCTCCCCCCCACCCCCAGAATAAAAGTTATAGAAAAAATTCCAGCATGGCCTATTTAAAGATGAATTTAGGAAGCCCAACTTAATCTAATAATATTTCCTAAAATTTTGTGAGACAAGATCTGAAATTATACCAGAGATCAATGGAATTTTCCTTCACTATGGTCTAAGTTTAATCTTCTGGAACCTCCCATAAGAAAAGTTATAGTAGAAATACCAACATGACCTGTTTAAAGATTAATTTAGGAATCTTGTATTCCTCAACCAATGTTGCTACAAAATTGAATACACATAAGAAGCTATAACCAAATAGTATAACAACTACAACCATGATAAATTTGTTGAAGGGTAAATACATGTACATATAAGCTTGCTGAAAAAGAGAAATTGAACAATCAAGCATGCCGTTAAACCATCTATGTTAGAAATGTCATTAACACATAAATACATATTTATCTGTTGCAACTAGAAAACTACTAGAAATTGAAGTAGGGTAAGCCACGTTCCACCCTACTTTAGGCTCAATTGTGCTGCAATTTTTCTCATAGTTGGCCACCACCGTGTTGGATTTTGATGCCTCGAGGAGAACTTAACTCAGGGTTTAGCTCACAATTTTCAAACCATTTTTAACACAAAAAATGAAGGAAAATGAAGGCCACTCTCCTCCACACATAGGAAATAATCTCAGTGTTCATCCTTTCCATTCCTCGACCATGCCCATAAACATTCACAAATGAAAATGCATGTTTGCAACACGCAAGGGGGTCCTCCTTTGATCTCTATAATGAATTCACCTTCCCTTATTAAATGCTATTTGTGTTACACCAATTTTTGGTCATCTAACGTGTTACTATTAGATGGACTAAAGTACACCATGTAAAACCAATTTTACCATAGTAAAATTGCTTTCAGTATGAGAAATAATTTAATAACCCATAGTTTATTAAATTATTTCTGGTCTAAACAGGAAACCCCATGATGAATAATTAAAGAAATCCTTATTTGTTTGATTTTCCTCTAGAGATAATTAACTAAACCACTGTTTAATTAATATTCCTGTCATATTTAACCCAAAAGATGAGAATTAATTAGATAAATCATTATTTATCTTATTATTCTGTAGGAATAATTATTTAATTACTTATTTAATAATATTCCTTGTTAAATTTGACTAAATCATTTATAAATAATTGAATAAATCATTATTTATTTAATTATTCCTTAAACTCATCCTTGAAATAATAAATAAATCATTTATTTATTTATTAATTTTATAAAAGGGATTTAACCAATTCTAAATTCCTTTTCCCTCCACCAAAAATATTAAAATTTTCCAAGTATGTTGGATCTAGATTTGGTTAATAATATTTTAATTATGCACCAATATCTAGACTAACTCAATATTTTATTATAAATAGAAGGGTTTTCCATTCATTCACTACCTTTTGTCACATTTTGATCACCTTTTGATCTATGCTTTTGGTCTGACTTTGATCATCCATCATTGTCATATTTTTTACTTATGCTTGTGAGCTCCCTTTGAGTTCCATTTTGTCTGGATTTTATGCACCATCAAGAGAGAGAGATCTTGGATCTGAAGCGTTTAGGACATACAAGAACCCATCCCATTGAGGGGGAATCGTAACATCTTTCTATGTTCCCTTCCCAGGTGTCATAATTAAAAAAATTCTTTATAAATTCTTGTCTTGTTTATTGGATGTATGGAGAAACTCTTGTTTATTTTTGTTGTTTAATGTTTTTAACTGCATAGATTTGGATTTTTGTAGCATTTTTTTCTGATCACCTACTGCAGATATTAGGAAATTGACAACCACATTTGATGTTAGGGATGTTTGTTATGGACAACTAAAGTGAGCTTTTTTTGTACGCTTGCGATTAGAATTCACACTAACAATTTGTTCCACACACAAACAAGACACAACCTTGTTCTTAGAGCTATATAGTCCAAGGAAAAGGAACTAAAACACATTCAATTCCTGTTACACAATATGTAACCAATTCTCATGCCAATTCAAAATCTAAGTGAGAGAGGGAAAAATGAGTGTATGAGAAGAATAATGAAGTAATTCTCAAAACACAAGGGCATAAAAAAAGCTCCAAAATTACTTTTATTTTTCATTTTTATAAACACACCCTGACCCTTCATCTTCTCATCCACCCCATCAAGGGAATTATTAGTTAAAGGTATGCATTTTCCTCTTAAGGCATCATAATCTTGTTGGCATGTGTTGTCCTTGATGGCAACCTACTTGATGAAATAAGACTGTCGGCGATATGATGCAATGTGTTGTCCTTGATGGCAACCTATTTGATGAAGTTATTCTTGATGAGTTGCCTATGATAAGCAACCTATGTGTTAAAAGGAAGGATAATGTATCTATAGATCAGCTCAGAAGGAACAGGAGAAAGGAAGTGACAGAAAAATGATAAATATGATGTGTCACAAAGCATACACAGGTTTGTTAAGGCGAAGTTGCGTATGCATGTGGAAAAGTATGTGCCAAGTCGCGTATTCCCTTTTGCGCTCCAAATTTAGAATACCAAGGGGTGTTACCATGGTATTGACCCATTGTATCGAGCGCTTGATTATCTTTTTGGTCTCGTCTAGGAATACCATCGGAAGTGGTGTGGTTTTGACTCATGGTATTGATAAAGGCTAAACCTATATAAGGAGAAGAAGATCATTGTGCAAAGGTGTGCAGGAGTAAGGGTTGTGAATGAATAAATCTCTCTAAGGAATATCTGCATGGATGAACTTTGTTCTTGATTGATAGATCTGAATCTATGATGCACCTATGAAAAAAATGATGAAGAAGGATCTCTAGATCTGAATTGTATATGTATCTTCTAGATCTGTTTATGGAATGTTTAGATCTGAGATGAGGCGAAATAATTTCTGAAGTAAAGGATGAAATCTGAGTTGTTTATCTGATTTGAAGAGCTACACAGTCCTGAAAAGTTACAAATGTATACGCAGGTTCGTGTCGTGAAAAGCGCGTGTATACGCGGATCTGATTAGATAAAAGCGCATATGAGCAGTTAGGGTTTTTCTGTAAAATGCACAGATGTATACGGGGTTCATTTCATGAAAAGCGCGTGTATACAAGGGTCTGATTAAATAAAAGCGTGTATGATATCTGAACTGGTGGTTGCTCAAGGTTGAAAGTGTTTTTGCATATTTATCTTAAAGTCTGGGTTATCTTTGATATTCTGGTTACAGTGGTTTCACTGTTCTGTTGGAAGCAATAAGCAAAGTATGTTTGTTGATATGTGAAGGGTTGTGTTGAAGCTGTTTGATCCAGTTTGAAAATTGATGAAACATGGTCCATGGTGGTGCTGAGGGCCGAAGCCTTTAGTGAGGGGGTTGTAGCTCCGTTCCAGTGGTAGCTGGTAAACGAGTGCAGGGGGTAGTAGCTCCCTTCCAGGAGAGGTTGGTAAATGAGTGCAGGGGGTAGTGGCTCCCTTCCAGGAGAGGTTGGTAAACGAGAGCAGGGGGTAGTAGCTCCCTTCTAGGAGAGGCTAGTAAACGAGAGAAGGTTGTAGCCTTCTGCAGGTGGGTGCCTGCGTGCTGGTATGAGTCTGCACTAGTACATGGTTGTATGATGTTTTCTTTATAATAAAATATTGAAGACTGAGACGATGGCAGTGGTGGTTTTCTCCCGACTTGGGTTTCCACCTTAAATCCTGGTGTTCATGTGTGTTGCTTATGTGTGATGGTTTATTCTGTTATTACTACACATGCTTACTGCTAACTAAACATCTGATGAATAAATGATGCATAGATTCAAGTAAAGAATTAAATTCATAATAAGATCTCTGTGTATACGCGAGTTGTATAAAGGATATCCGCGTGTATACGCGTGTTGGCTTCACTAAAGTAGCGTATGGGTTTTAGAGTATGAAAAAGTAAAAATTTTTGAGTATGCCCTAAATACTGATTCACCCCTCCCTCTCAGTATTTTTCCCAACAATTGGTATCAGAGCAGGTCCTTCTGCAGAAGCTTGATCGCTTGAAGGAGATCCGTCGCAATGGGAAGTCATGAAGGAGTATTGTCTCTAAAGCCACCTCTATTCAATGGAAGCAATCTGTTATTTTGGAAGATACGAACAAAAACATATTTGCAAAGTCTTGGTGCAGAAGTATGGGCAATCGTGGAAGAAGGTTATCAATATCCGACAAGTATTCCTACTGATGCAGCAGAAAGGAAGAAATATGAAATCAATGCCAAAGCAGTCAATGTTTTATTAGGAAGCATGTCTGAACCAGAATTTTCTAAAGTGATGCAACTAAATTTAGCAAAAGAAATATGGGACAAAATCATTCTGAGCTATGAAGGAGATACAAAGGTAAAAAGTGCAAAACTCCAAACTCTCAGAATTGAATATGAAAATTTAAGGATGCATAGTGATGAGAGTATTGCCAGTTTCTTTTTGCGTCTAGATGATATTGTAAATCGTATGAGAAGTTTGTGTGAAACCATAACCGATACTACTTTGGTGGAAAAAGTATTAAGATCTTTGACCTCAAAATTTGAGTCAAAAGTATCAGCTATTGAAGAAAGGCAAGATCTGCAAACTCTTACTATTGTTCAACTGCATGGTATTCTAACTGCTTTTGAAATGAGAAAAGAAGGCCCCTCTCAAATCAGAGAAGTTGTCTTTAAGGCATGTGCAAAAGGAAAAGAAAAGGAAGTTGTCAAGGAATCAAGTTATATATCAGAAGAAGAAGAAGCAAAATTTGTGAGAAGACTCCAACCAGGTACTGGAAGATTCAAAGGTAAGCTTCCCTTCAAGTGTTTTACTTGTGGGAGAGTTGGTCATTATGCTGCTAAATGTCCCTATGAAGAAAATCATGATAAAGGGAAACAATTTGAAAAGAGAAAGAGTTATTATGCAAATGAAAATAATGATGAAATGTCAAATGAGGATGAAGAAGATTCTGAACAAGTTCTGCAAGTGCTCATGGAAAAGAAGCAAAAGAAGAAGGCTACTCAAAGAAAGAAGATACCTCAGAAAACATGTGCAGCAGAAAATGAAGAAGAGGAAACAGGTATTGATTGTTGTTCTTGCGATCCACTTTCTTGTGCATGCAATGATGAAGATAGTGAAAGTAACAATGTGAGTCTAGAAGAAAATCTCAAGATCAATGATGAAATTAATTATTGGGATCAATTTAAAAAGAAGGAATCTATCTACAAAGATGTGATCTCTAGAATGAATGAAAATATAGAAATAGAAAATGGACAGATGGACAAGTATCAAAAGTTGTACGTTTATGCAACCAATCGAAGTGAAAAACTTGAAGCAGAAATCATATGTCTAAAAGTAGATCTCAAAACATCAAATAAGAAGAATGAAGAGCCCCTATCATCTGAAAAGGAAGAACTTGAAGAAGAAGTCATCTCTCTCAAAAAGGATCTAGAAAAATCAAATAAGAAGAATGAAGAACTGCTACAAACATTTGAAGAACAAGAAAATTGGTTGAAGGAAGAAATTTTAAAGTTGAATGATCAAGTAAAAGAAGGAAAAAGGGTTGAAGAAAGTATGAAGAAGCAATGCCAGAGCTTGGAGGTTGAGGTAAATATTCTCAAAGGTAAATTAGAAGAAAAAGATAAACTCTTGAGGTTTCAAGATAGTACTAATATTTTGGACAATATTCTTAGTAGTCAAAGGTCTCCTTCTGTTAAATTTGGCCTTGGTTTTCATGAAACTGTTAAAGGAGAATCTAGTTCACAAGGAAGTGATAAAGAGTCAAAGGATGTCAATGCAAAACCTGAAGTGTTGAAAGAAACAAAAGGTCAACCAACAATCAGGAACTCTCAAAAGGAATCATTCCCTCCTTTGATCAATAATGTTGAATGTTTTAAATGTCACAATTATGGGCATGTTGCAGCCAATTGCAGAAGCATATTGTTTCAGTCACAAACAAACAAATTCTACTCAGAAAGGTACTTTGGTTTCTTCAAGGGATATTGTTTTTCATGTAGCAAGTATGGTCATAAAGCAACTGATTGCAATAGAAGTATGAATAGAAAAACACATTATGATCCTTATGCTTACTTTTCTGGTCATGCAAGATGTTATGCTTGTAACAAGTATGGACATGTAGAAAAGGAATGCAGGATGAATATATCTAAGGATTTGGACAATTTCCAACATACAATAAGAAATTTCAAGAAAAGTTGGAAAAAGAAGGAGGACCGGTCAGAAACGTAGGGAATATTGACCGTATTGCAGTCATCCGCTTCTGAAGCTTACTTCTCGTAATGATTGCAGGAGTGATGTGAGATACATTAGAGGAATCAACAATGTATCTTCACAGGGGGAGAAATATATGGTGATTCTCATGGTTGGTTTGGTAATTCTGGTTATGTTTGTTTCTGACAGTGCATCTGATGTGAAGAAGACAAGTACAGGTAGTACAAATTCAGGGGGAGATGAAAGTGTGAAATTTTCAGTATTTCACTTTCCATACGCGGGTTTAGTGAACAAAAGCCGCGTATAAACGCGAGTTCCTTTGGAGAAAGAAGCGTATGCTTCTCTGTTAAAGAAAACCGTGATTCAGCTCAAGAACAAGAGTACAGGTTCAGGGGGAGCATCAGTCTAACTACTAATGATTGCATTGTTGGCATTGTATCTGCGTATTCCTTAGTTCTCGTAATACTTATGCTCAAATGATGATGACATGATACATGGTTTCTTATGATGAGATTATGAATGAGCCTTGTTTGCTTTTTTCTAAAGAATATCTTTTGGTTTCACTCATGGATGAGTTTGAAGTCTTATGATTCAGAGATAAGAATAGATCATGTAGAGTTTGTTGCTATGGATAAGATATTTTTCTTACGCATATTATATCATGATGAATCTTGAAGATCTTGGTGATACTAGATCACATGGATGATTGTTTGTCACAGAAGTTGTTCTGATATGATAAATTCCTCTTGGGAAGAATATGTTGAAGTTGCAAAAAGTCTGAAGGCAGGGTTACTGATGCACTTATGCTACAAATGTTGGATGACACTTGAAAACATAGCTATATTTTCCTATCTTTCTTCTTTCATATATCCCAGGGAAGCATTCGAATATCTCAGACGGAAGCTGGGAATTGTCTCTGCCTGGTACAAGATCAGAACTGCTTAAAATCAGAAGGTTAAAATTGGATACGTGGGTTTCCTGAAAGACAATCGCGTATATACACGAGTTTATAGAAATAAAACCGCGTATGGTAAGTTGCTGACAAATTTTACTTGGGGTCAGAATTCTTCAGCACAACTGCAGTACTGTTTGGTATCTATGATGATGTTTCAGCTCTTATATTTCTGTTCCACTCTCTGATATTGGGTGAAGATGCCTTGATGATTGGTTGTTGAAAGTATTCAGATTGCACAAAGCTAAGGAGGAGTTTTGGTCATATGGATGCACAGTTTCAGGGGGAGCATTAGCCTTGCTGAATGTAATACATTGTTGGCATTATGATGATTCTGAAATATGATCTCTTTCTTGAGGTCCTTTTGGTATTTTTTGTAAAAGGTCATATTTGTAATTTGATGAAAAGGTCATGTTGAGACCTATGATGTAAAATTGTAACATTCAGTCATGTAAGGACTTGTTCAAATGTGTAAAATCACTTAGTTGGGTACTTGAGTCAAATTTGTACACCCACTTGGTTGGGTAGTTGAGTCAAATGTGTAAACCCACTTGGTTGGGTACTTGAGTCACATATGTAAATCCACTTGGTTGGATCATTGATGTAAGTATGAGTCCTTGGTGATAGGAAAGGTCATAGAGTCATGTACTTCATTGAAAAAATATGTTTGAAGATTCAGCGTGAACTCAGGAGGAGCATGGTAACTACAATGCACATCAGATCTACAGAGCTCTTCTTTCTACAAGGAAAGAAAAACCTTGTGTTGATGTTGGTCCGCCCTTTGCCCTTGATGTCAAAGGGGGAGAGTAGCATGGTGTTTGAATAAGGGGAGAGTATCATCAATGTATCCATTTGTTGTTGTGGTGATCAAACACCATCATGGTTTCCATCAAGTCCAAAGGGGGAGATTGTTGGCATGTGTTGTCCTTGATGGCAACCTACTTGATGAAATAAGACTGTCGGCGATATGATGCAATGTGTTGTCCTTGATGGCAACATATTTGATGAAGTTGTTCTTGATGAGTTGCCTATGATAAGCAACCTATGTGTTAAAAGGAAGGATGATGTATCTATAGATCAACTCAGAAGGAACAGAAGAAAGGAAGTGACAGAAAAATGATAAATATGATGTTTCACAAAGCATACGCGGATTGTTAAGGCGAAGTTGCGTATGCACGCGGAAAAGTACGTGCCAAGTCGCGTGTGCCCTTTTGTGCTCCAAATTTACAATACCAAGGGGTGTTACCATGGTATTGACCCATTGTATTGAGCGCTTGATTATCTTTTTGGTCCCGTCTAGGAATACCATCGGAAGTGGTGTGGTTTTGACTCATGGTATTGATAAAGGCTAAACCTATATAAGGAGAAGAAGATCATTGTGCAAAGGTGTGCAGGAGTAAGGGTTGTGAATGAATAAATCTCTAAGGAATATTTGCATGGATGAACTCTCGTTTGATTGATAGATCCGAATCTATGATGCACCTATGAAAAAAAATGATGAAGAAGGATCTCAGATTCAATTGTATATGTATCTTCTAGATCTCATATGGAATGTTTAGATCCGAGATGAGGCGAAATACTTTCTAAAAGTAAAGGATGAAATATGAGTTGTTTATCTGACCCGAAGAGTTTCTGACCCCGAAAAAGTTACAAATATATACGCAAGTTCGTGTCGTGAAAAGCGCGTGTATACGCGGATCTGATTAGATAAAAACGTGTATGGGCAGTTAGGGTTTTTCTGTAAAATGCACAGATGTATACGCGGGTTCATTTCATGAAAAGCGTGTGTATATGAGGGTCTGATTAAATAAAAGCGCGTATGATATCTAAACTGGTGGTTGCTCAAGGTTGAAAGTGTTTCTGCATATTTATCCTGAAGTCTGGGTTATCTTTGATATTCTGGTTACAGTGGTTTCACTGTTCTGTTGGAAGCAATAAGCAAAGTATGTTTGTTGATATGTGAAGGGTTGTGTTGAAGCTGTTTGATCCAATTTGAAAATTGATGAAACGTGGTCTACAGTGGTGTTGAGGGTCGAAGCCTTCAGTAAGGGGGTAGTAGCTCCCTTCCAGTGATAACTGGTAAACGAGAGCAGGGGGTAGTAGCTCCCTTCCAGGAGAGGCTGGTAAACGAGAGTAGGGGGTAGTAGCTCCCTTCCAGGAGAGGCCGGTAAACGAGAGCAAGGGGTAGTAGCTCCCTTCCAGAAGAGGCTGGTAAATGAGAGAAGGTTGTAGCCTTCTGCAGGTGGGTGCCTGCGTGCTGGTATGAGTCTGCGCCAGTACATGGTTGTAAGAAGTTTTCTTTATAATAAATATTGAAGACTGAGACGACGGCAGTGGTGGTTTTCTCCCGAATTGGGTTTCCACCTAAAATCCCGGTGTTCATGTGTGTTGCTTATGTGTGATGATTATTCTGTTCTTTCTGCACCTGTTTACTGTTTTCTAAAACATCTGATGAATGAATAATGCAATGATCTAAGTAAAGAATTAAATGCATAATAAGATCTCTGTGTATACGCAAGTTGTATAAAGGATATCCGTGTGTATACGTGCGTTGGTTTCACTAAAGTAGTGTATGGGTTTTAGAGTATGAAAAAGTAAAAAGTTTTGAGTAGGCCCTAAATATTGATTCACCCCCCCCCCCCTTATCAGTATTTTTCCCAACAAATCTATTGGTTTTCCCCTCTTCCTTTATTTATAACATATTTTATTAACAAAATGAAACATTACATTTCATAATAAAGTTTAAACTGATAGCATCAATCTTATCACCCTCACATTATAACTCTTTAAGTACAAAAAATTAGCAAAATAAAGAAAAAGGTGGGGGGGGGGTGTCACAATACCGCCCCCTATTCAACTAAACATCCACTATTCTTTCATACCGTTGGGAATTATTTTTATGTGTTGAAATTATACACAATTACTAGTTTAAATAATAATAAAATCCTTCAAAGGTACATATATATGTATCTCAAGCTACACCAAAGATTGACCTTACTAGTTTAAAATTAAGTTTTTAAGTTTTATTGTTACGTTTAATAACAAAAATCATATATTATAGATAATCATGTATAAATTTGAATAATCGCTGAATTATTCACCGAGATTATCCTGATTACACAACCTCTTCTACAATTGATCATCAATTTGCGGAAATAGAAGTAGTCGCATGTGCACATTAAAACATAATCAAGCACACATATAACACAATATGTAATGGGGAAAGCCTACAGATGAAAACCCCTAGCTATCTGTATAATATAATGAATGAGAACATGTAAAAATACATAGCACAATACTCCTCACAAGTACTCAGTACTATCTCCAAAAGTTACACACAAACTAGCTCAGTTTTGAACAAGTCACGGGTTCAAAACTCCTCCACTGTTTTCCTGCCTCTACTGCGCAATACGAGATGAGAAAAGAATAGATCCAAGTTCGAATCTCCTTGGCTTTAACTGCGCAATCCTCATTGGCAATCTCACTCAATGCTTGTGCAAATCTCATGCACAACTATAGTCATAACCGATAGTAGACTCACCCTTTCACCCACCTCCAACGCTGGTCTCCACCGAACCGTCCATGTATCATAGCTAATCGATGTATTCTTTAGTTGATTTATGAGTTAATAATTAGTGAATTAATTAATAATTAATTCACACCACTCATCACTAGTGTATTTACTGCTTAGACTAAATACAACTAGTTCAACTAAGTTAAACCGAACACAACTCCACCCACTGTCTCATCAACTCCACCAAACTCTGCCACATGAGTTCTAACTGAAGTCAACCATGCAATAGCTCAACTAAACCCTAGGAATAGCGTAATTCCTTCTGTTAGTTGCATGTGCCACATCCATAGCTCGAACTGAAGTGCTTCAAGAGGATAAGATAATGTTTATATTCCAAATATTATTAAGAGCTAATAATATTCGACTGATCTATTTTTAGACTAGCAGTCTAAAAATAGACTTCGCCCAATGTCTACAAATAGAGGTCCATCTATTTTTACCAATTTGACCAATCATCCATAAATAGCATCCTGCAACTCATAGACCATGATCCATATGTCTAAAAATAGACTTTGCGCCAAAAATAGCCTGCGGGCCCACTTAGTGAAGGCGACTTCTTTTCACTAAGCTCCATCATCTTGTTGCATTTTCAACAAATCATTCAAGGCTTAACTCAATAAAAAATATTACAACAAATGAGTAACAATGTTAAATTTCCATTTAAACTTTTTCTTTTGAACCCATTCAATTCATGTATTGAACTTTAGATTTGATACCACTCTATAAGGCACCAAACCCCTAATGCCTGGTTAGGGTTGTGGGGTATTCAGACCGGACCTCCAAGGTTGATTTATGTAGGTGCAGCTAAATAATTTTCCTCTTTCTCCATCCTCCTCAAAACACATCTTTGACCTTGGCATCACCTTCTACTTGTTGATAGCTTTCCATTGATACATAATTTGTTTAAAATAGAGTTCCGGAGACAAATTTATTCCCACTCAAATAATTGACCTTGTAACATCACATGACCTCCATACCACTTCCACATCACAGAATTATGGGACCCTCCTGCCCATTTATTTTCATGGCATAATTCCATGTCACAAAGATGTGGCGGCTTCACTATGTCAACTAGCGTGCCATGTCACTACTCTTTATCAGGTTTGGTAGTTTCGGAAGGAATCCTCCAAAGCATTTCCTCATTCTCTCGAAGCCAGAAAGCTTGACACCCTTCACCATATTGTTGTTAGGTAATGATAACATGCCTCTCTGGTGACAAAGGGGGTTCTGGGTCCCGTTATTTGTGGGGGATCATTGCGATATAAAAAGGTCCACCCTCCTGGGAACTCGATGCCTAACACCCGAAAATGGGATCCTACTAACAAGAATATTATTGTCAATTGATGGAATCATCAACACCTATTAGTTTCAAGAGTTCATGAGGGTTTGAGCTTGATTGGAACCTGATCATTTGTTACTTTGATCCCTGATTCATCAAGTGACACCTCTTAATTACCTCGATACTAGACAAGAATTTCAGGTTACATTAGAATAAAGGGTATTCTATCAATAAAATTTGATGCACTCTTGATCACTGAAACCTGAAAGGTTGGCACTCAAGATTCAAAGGATCATGGGTCCCTTTGGGTTAGGATCTCAGTCACAACTGTGATAACTATATGCTCAGGTTCTGAAGGAATGGTAAGGGATGATAACATCTTTGTCATTTGATAAACTCATTGGGATTGTCAATTATGGGGGGTTCACCTTATGGGTATATTCCTACGACTCCTAATACCATCGAGGCTTAATATATTGACACAATGACGCCAACAACCAATGACTTGACAAACCCTAATATTGTAGCTATTAGTCATGAGCCCTAATGTCCCTTTGAATGAGTCCAAGCAAAATACTTCCATCCTGTTAGGGTCCTATAAATATATGATTCATAATTTTGAATTGACTCTATGAAATTCTTGAAATATTGTACATACCTTTGCTTTCTGCAAATGTATTCCCAAATTAAAAAATGAAAAGAGGGTGTGTCCTAAAAGAACAATCAAAGGACAAAAAGAAACAAAGATCAAAAGAATAATAAATATGAACCCCATCAAAAATAGATCATGAAAGTGTTGCAAGTTTAAATGCCACTACTTTAGTTTACTTTTTGCCAATAAGATTGTGTGCAGCTTGTCCTAAATGCCACAAATCCACGAGGGTCAAACAACTTAAACTTGACATCTCATGCTTTAAATTTCATGTTGTTAGATAGAGAATAAAGATCTGTCAAACCGTTTAAACTTGACAAATCAGTAGATAAGATAGAGAATAAATGAGGAGCTCAATAGTTTAATCTGAGCCCTTGGATGAAATAAGGTTAGAATTATATAGTTTTTATGTTTTGAAAGAAAATTGATTTAGGGTTGCAAGCTTAAATGCACCCATGAAAATGAAGTAAAAAATGTTAGAAATAATGATGGGTAGGTAGAAAGAAGTTATGCAAGCACGTAATAAAGCATCATCGGGCAAAATTACTAATTTCCCCTCCCTTACAATGATTCAGTATTCTAAACCTTCAGTTAAAAAGGCTCAGAGCATTTCTCTGACTTTTGCCGGGACCAGACCCAAGGCTCAATGACTGATTGGTTAAAAATATTGAATTCCTACATAAAACCCCATTTCATCAACCTTTACCCTTCATCCACAATCATGATCCCTTTTCCTAAGTAAAAACCCATTTTTACTTAGTAAAAGTAAAAACCCTAAATAATTAATTTCATTTCCATTTCAAAATCACTCAGAAACCCATAAAATTCATTTTATCCTAAGTTTAAGTGTGAAAAACATAAAAGGGACAAAATATGCTTATTTTTCTATCTTTTACACTTTACTTAGTGTTAAAAAATGTAATTTTCATTCATATCATATATTACCCCTTTATTTCATATTAATTTCTAACTTATGTATTAGATCCACTATATACCCCTTAGCCCGTATTATATTAATTCCACTTTTTATTTTAATTCCCTACCCAAATTTTAATTATAACATATAGTTTTAAATTCCGCACATGTCATATATGTCAGACCTACCTACTATATCCCCCGCCAGTCCTAATATTACATTCACTTGCATCCCCTTTGTTAAAAGCTCTAACTTCTGCCATTCATAATAAACCAAAGTTATGTATTAAAACATTATTTTAATACATAATTATCTCACCGAATTAACAAACCTCGGACCCACTCTGAAATGCCATGCAACTCCACTAGTCAACCGCGACCGTTCGCATTGACCCTTCCAGATCTGACGATCCTCAAGCTATATCGCAAATAAAGTTGCTCGAACATAACATTTCCATTTCCACGTGAAATAGGGGTTTCAACTTTTCCTCTCTCCTCCACGCGACCTAAACCTATTGGATCACGTCCAATTCATTTGAAGCCAATTACCACTCAAAACGAGCGTGATAACCACTCATAGTTTATACCCTTTAAGCCTGAAAACAACCATTGCTTAACTTCATCGCCATTTATTGCAGGCATTAATTAACCCTAAATTTCCTAAAAAACCTTGAAAATGCATAATTTATCCTTGTCAGCTCTTATTGACTATATCCGCCTTTCAGACTCGCATAGAAGAAGCATTTTACACTGTTTTACTCCTAGAGGACCTGAAAAAAGCCATTACAGCTGCTGTTAAAACCGCTTAAAGCTTCCAATTTACTTCCAAAGACTTCAAATAGCCCTTAGAAAACCTCCGCTGACCCAGAGAAACCCTCCCTGTAGCCAAGGTTTCATTAACAATTGTTTTATTTTGCAGGTTATTGGCAAAAGAATAATTTGGATAAACAACTTAATACTAGTTAAAGGCCTGTTTACTCAAAAAATTCACAAGGAAATGAGTTCGAATTGTTTTCCTAAAAACAAGAATATTTCATACAGTATCAGAGCAGAATGAAGAAATTTACACAAGTGGTTAGAACAGAGGATGAAAACATTTCCATCAGTAATTCTTCAGGACATATTTTACTCACTCTTATTGCAAAAGGTAAAAGTGAAAAGGTAATAGAGTAGTCAAGGTAAAATAGTACAAGTAAATACAGAGGCAGTAATAGTTAAACAGAGATGAAAATACTTTCACCAACAACAATGAATTTTATCCAAAGTGAAAGTAAAAACAATTAAAAGAACAATAAGGTTAAAAGATGAAAACAAAGCAAGAAGGGACATTTTTTGTAGAAAATTCCTATTTAAGTCATTGTTTTACAGAAACTATTGTGACCAATCCAAGATGATTTTTTCAAAACTTAAGGAGGTTTATGTTCCTACGATGTCCAACTACAAAAATATCTCTCACTTTTCTAACATCCATTATGGGTTTGGAAATATTAAACAATATTTGAAAGCACGTTTTACAGAAAATTCCTGTTAAGTCATCATTTTACAGAGAAGACTATGGTCAATAAGAAATACATATTACAAAAATGAAGGAGGTTTTTGTTCATAATAGAAACATCTACAAAAACCTATCTCAATTTTTTCACAGGTATTACAGACTGAGAGATACATGCACATATTTACAGCCTATTTTCAGACTGTGCAAAGCTCTGTTTTACATATCTTTTTGCAGAGACAATTGTGAACATCTGGAGCAGAATGTTTGGGAAATGAAAGAGGTTTATCTCAAAAACATATGTATCTACAATAACCTCTTTCAATTTTTACGTATCTATCTCGGATGGAGATATAAAAAGGTATAATTGGACCCCAAGTTTACAGAATTTCTAGAGCAGAATGCACAAAGGAAGGAGACAATTAGTGACTTGGATGTCTCATCATCAACTTAGAGTTGATATAAAATTCGAATTCTCTTCTTTGTCACCACTAATCCATAAGTATAGTGCCAAATATATTCATTAGTTTTGAGTGTCCATTATTTAAGTTCTATTTATGTAAAATAGTTTGAGATATTTGTAAACCAATCTTGATATTTGTTCAAGATATTTTAGTGTAGAATTTGTATATATACTTCATTTTTTGAAGTATTTTTGTGGAATAAAATTGCTGGAGATTGTTATAGTCATTTTTGTTGGAATTGAAAGCTATTGTGTGTCAAATTTTGAGTAGCAGGCTGGATCAAACCAATTGGCATCATACTTCAGGATTCTTGTGATAAGCTACTTGGAGTGAAGTATTTCCTTACTTATCATTGTTATCTTTCTTTGTTACATGCATCCATCTATGTTTGTTCTAAATTTAAATGAATAAATAGGAGTATTACTGCAGTATTTTTTAAGAGCACCCTGTTTTTAACTAGTTATCATTTCTATGTTTTCCTCTGATTTCTAGTGTAGGGAACCCTTAATTTCTCCCTCTCTCGTTTGACCTCTTCTTACTACTTCCTTTTCCAGATCAAAGGATTCTTAATTTACCTTTATCTCGATCATACCACCTCATAAAAACAACTTTCCAAGATCTTCAAGGGTTATCTATCTTTCTCTGAAAACATTTGACCTTTTGGCCTTGATCCCAGTTCTGTTTTCTTGATTTTGACTCCTTAGCCCAATGGACAAATAGATTTCCCACTATCCATCCTTTCAAGTTATTTTTCCCACCAAATCTACCAAAACCAAACCAAAGCTGCACATTCATAACTAGCCTAATATTTACAAATCAAAACAAAGTTAAATTTTAAAGAGAGAGCCCTCTCTGAACCATAGGAAGGCTAGATCCTAGAGTTTGAAGTTGGTTTGTGGTTACCTCGAACAATTTCTTTCTTTAACCTTGAGAAATTACTGAGTGATAAAATATTGGCGACCATACTGGGGAAACTAACATTTTTTTCATAAATATTTTACAGGTTCATATCTGATCTATGATGGTGGACAACGACCAGACACACAAAGGTTAAATTATCCACCTGGCGACTCCAAATCAATTTCACAATCAAGACTCCACTGGAGGAATGAACCTGAAAGAGAAATATGGAAAGATCATGCTTTCAGCTTGGATCTTAATCCAATACATTGTGTTCTTTCTCATTAAGAATTTTTTTCAATGTATATTGTATTTTAGAGAAGATCTTAGATTATTTTTTAATTATTTTCCTTTGAAGATTGTAAGTACTAATTCTCTTAATCTCTTTGAGCAGCTTTCTTCTGAATCTAATGATGATCCTTTTTCAATTAAAAAGCCTCAAATAATCAAGACTGATCTTACAATCCCTGTACATATTCCTGTACCATATAAAGTTCCAGATAGATATAAGCCCCTTATTTTACCTCCTATACTCCATGATTTTCCTAATAAATACTACAAACATCTTCCTAGATTTGAAGGAGAGAATGGTATCACTGCCCAAAAACATATTCAAGGTTTTGAAAATTATCTGGATTTATTTGAGATTGATGAAGATGATGTTAAAATCAGTCTTTTTGCTTTTTATTTTCAAAATAGAATAAAGAGTTGGTTCAAAAATCTGCCTAATGCAAGCATCTCAAATTTCCAGCAGTTTGTCAATTTTTTTTTTGATAGATGGATAATCAAAGTTAATATTTTTGTGATCATTAAAAAGACATCTAAATGAAACAATACAACAATTTTATGACAGATTTAATCAAGTTTATTATTCAATGCTAGAAAATATAAGACCTCCTCATGATTCAGCTCTCTTGCATTATCCAAGTGCCTTTGATCCAGAAATAGAATTTCAGTTAAGAGAAAGAGATCCAGAAACACTTGTATAGATGTAGAACATTGTAGTTGATGTAGAAGTTAATCTGCAAATCAGACAAGAAAAATTGAAAGTAGAAGAAGAAGAGAAGAACAACATTGCAGAGGTAAAACTCAACCTTTTGGTAAGAAAACTAGAAGAAAGGATACAGAAGATCACCATGAAAGATGAATTTTTTGTTCAAGATCATCATGAAGAAATATTAGAGGTTGATAACCATGAAAAAATTCCTGCTAATTCCAATTAACATAGATAAGAAAATGGATTTACAAATCAATATGTGGAAGAGGAATCTGCTGATCTAATGTGTATGTTTGGTGACATTCCTTCTTTTGATGATTTGCCTAAGTATGATCATTATGATGATAGTTATGTTCTCCAAACTCAAGCTAACTTTACAAAGCAATTAGAAGCTAGTTTTTGGGATGAGGAAACTCAGTTTCAGCAGCCAGAATACAATAATCAGCTAATGAAAATAAGCTATGAGAGTGAGGAAGAAAAAGCACAAAATTTGGAAATAAGTGAAGGTTCTTTACCTCTTTGTTTTGCTTCATTTTAGTTCATTAGAGATAACTTTCATGCCATCAATAATCAGCAGTCTTTAGGAATTATGATTGACAACAAAGAAGATAATCAAACTCTTGATCAGGATATTTCAGTTTCACAATTGCAGTTATCAGTTCCCATTGAAATACATGATCAAATAAAACAGGAGAATTCCATACCACTATGTTTTGAATCATTTCAGATTTTAAAGGAAATGTGGTATAACATCATTAAAGAAAAGGATGGGCAACTTGTTGAAGTTTACGAAGTCCCTTGGAATTCCATATCCAATAGATTGCATCCATCCTCACAAGTTTTTCATGATCCAATAATTGATATGTTGGATATGATAAACTAACTATGAGATTCAGAATCAAGATGATAAAGGTTTCAACAGTCAAACATTACAATCAGTAGGAATATCATTACAAAGTTTATCTGAAATTTTGCAGGGAGATAAATATGAAAATAACATTTCAGTTTCATGGCATGGAGGCCATTCAGAATAGATGTACAATTTTTTAGTTCAGTTAAACATTAGTGTATATATCTTGGAAGATCCTTTTGTACAGGAGTCAACAAAGGAAATCAAGTATTTCCTTATCCTCTCATTTGTTAACAAGTTTCTAAGAGGCGACATAATTACAGTGATAATCAACAAGCACATGCAACAAAATATCTCAATGTATATAATGCTTGAATGGTTGCATTGGCTACTTCATTTCACCTAACCAACAGTTGGACAACTGATTAGAGTAAATAGGTAGGATTTTAGCTTATTTCAGTTTTAAGTTTTCAGCTAGTTTGAAATAATTCATTAAGATTTGAAGCCAAGGAAAAGGCTCTAAGATATTGATGATTTATTAGTTTGGTTTGAAGATTGCAACACCTTTTAGTCTCAGATCAGATTTCATTTTGTAGAAAAAGGTGTAAATTCAGTTCAAGTGTTTTCAATCACATCATATGCATGTTTGGGATTGGCCCAATGGATTAGGCTACTAGTCAACGGTGTTCTTGACATCTCACAAGGAGATGCCATCCCCATGTGAAGTCGATGTTAGGGTCCTATAAATATAAGATTCATAATTTTGAGTTGACTCTGTTAAAATCTTGAAATATTGTACATGCCTTTTCTTTCTGCAAATGTATTCCCAAATTAAAAAATGAAAAGAGGGTGTGTCCTAAAAGAACAATCAAAGGACAAAAAGAAACAAAGATCAAAAGAATATTAAATATGAACCCCATAAAAAATAGATCATGAAAGTGTTGCAAGTTTAAATGCCACTACTTTAGTTTACTTTTTGCCAATAAGATTGTGTGCAGCTTGTCCTAAATGCCACAAATCCATGAGGGTCAAACAACTTAAAACCTCTCATGCTTTAAATTTCATGTTGTTAGGTAGAGAATAAAGATCTGTCAAACAGTTTAAACTTGACAAATCAATAGATAAGATAGAGAATAAATGAGGAGATCAACAATTTAATCTGAGCCCCTGGATGAAATAAGGTTAGAATTAGATAGTTTTAATGTTTTGAAAAAAAATTGATTTAGGGTTGAAAGCTTAAATGCACCCATGAAAATGAAGTAAAAAATATTAGAAATAATGATGGGTAAGTAGAAAGTAGTTGTGCAAGCATGTAACAAAGCATCATCGGGCAAAATTACTAATTTCCCCTCCCCTACAATGATTCATTATTCTAAACCTTCAGTTAAAAAGGCTCAGAGCATTTCTCTGACTTCTGTTGGGACCAGACCCAAGGCTCAATGACTGATTGGTTAAAAATATTGAATTCCTACATAAAACCCCATTTCATCAACCTTTACCCTTCATCCACAATCATGATCCCTTTTCCTAAGTAAAAACCCATTTTTACTTAGTAAAAGTAAAAACCTTAAGTAATTAATTTCATTTCCATTTCAAAATCACTCAGAGACCCATAAAATGCATTTTATCCTTAGTTTAAGTGTGAAAAACATAAATGGACAAGGGTTTGTGCGCTGGAGCGAACACGTTGCTGCCTGCGCATAGATCCGGGCCGCGTTCTTGCTAGGGCCTGCGCCCATGGAGGGGCTGGGCTCTCCCCAGGGGCCTCGTCCCCCTCCCCTGCCCTCTGCTGCTGAGGCTTTCGATCGTTTATTGGCAGGGCTTCCTAAGAAGAAGAATGTGGAAGCTGCGAAATTTGTTAAGAAAATTGATGAAATACCTGAGATCTCTGTTCCAGCAGAGACTCCGATTCAGGTTGCTTTATCACTGGCTGAACGAGCTCTCATAGGCCAGTTCACAGGGCTTTGGCCATCTCCCAAAACCACTGAGAGCTGGGTCAACAGAAACTGGGCGCCTCTGATCAAAGAAAGCGTTACTTCTTATTTTTTGGGGAGAGGTTACTTTCTCTTCGAGTTCACTTCTAAAGATGATAAAGATCTGATCTTCCAGAACGGCCCCTACTTCATGGGCCCCCAGGGTTTGTACCTAAATAAGTGGACTCCTGACTTCGATCCTGCTGTGGATGTGCCCAAAGCAGTCCCGGTGTGGGTTAGACTCCCAAATCTCCCAGTCCACTGCTGGAATTGGGATTCTCTGATGCATATTGGAAATGCCCTTGGGAAGTTCATCGATCGAGCAAACAACAAGGACCAGTATGACTGTGCTAGGATCTGCGTGGAAGTAGATCTGGAGGTTGGGCTACCAGAGGCCATCAAAATCAAAGTCGGAAGCTGGACGCATGTGCAAAAACTGGACTATGAGCAGCTGCCCTTCAAATGTCGGAAATTCCATGTCTACGGCCACTTCGCCAGAGGTTGTCCATCCAACAATGAGGATGTGCAAGGGAAGGAGGACGGATGGAATCAAGTCAAGCGCACCAAAACCTCCCATAAGGCTCAAAAGTCGAGAGGCCCTAGTGGCAAAGGTCCCCAATAGGCCTCTTCTCAGCAGATCTCGTCTAAGTCCGCTCCTGAAAACAAGTTTGAACTCCTAAGCTTGCACCAAGAGGACACCTAGGAGGTGGAGGTTCAAAAGACAGCATCCCTGGTCAAAGGGACCCCCTCTGTGTCTTCCAAAGACGCAAGTGTTGCAGAAAGCTCAAAAGGAATACCTGTTGGCGTCGAGGAAGAGGACCTGGAGTCGGAAGATTTGGAGGAGGAAGGAGAAATAGGCGACTCTCAGGCCTCTGTTAGGAGATCCACAAGAGGTCGCAAAACAGACCGGGAGAAAAGAGAGCAGGAAACGTACAAGGACAAGTTACAGGGCAGCCAACCAACTGTGGAGAAACTACTAGCAAAAAAGACGAAGATGGTGAGAAGCCAGCCCCCAGGCTCCAAGGGAGCCCAGTAGAACAAAGGTAAATAATGAAAATAATCTCCTGGAATTGTAGGGGTATGGGGAGAAAGATCAAGGAAGAGGCAACAAGAAATTTAATAAGAATAGAAGCCCCGGACATATTCCTTATCCAGGAGACTAAGATGGAGGAAGCAGACTTCCTCCAAACAAGTAAAATAATCTGGAGTAAAAGCAAAGCAAAAGCTGTCTCAGCCCGAGGAGCCTCTGGAGGGTTAGGCACTCTTTGGAATGATAGCAAGTTCTCGTTAATTTCTGAAATTTCAAACACTCACTGGCTGCTCCTAAAAATGCAGCATCTTGTCACTAAAGAATACTTTTGTCTCTTTAATGTATATGTTCCGGTCAATGCTAGAGAAAAAAAGGCCTATTGGGACTCTATAAGAAGCCAGGCAGAATTAGGAGACCTTGACAACATCATTATTGCAGGTGACCTCAATCTCACATTGCATTCCTCTGAAAAGAGAGGAGGCTGCATTGTGCGAGATCCGGCGAGGGAATGGGCAGAGGATCTTCTGCAAGATTGGGATTTGCTGGACATCAAGCCCTTTTCAGGTAAGTTCACTTGGTCAAACAAAAGAGTAGGCCCTGGTCACATAGCAGCAAGACTGGATAGATTTTTTGTACAAAGTTCCTTTCTATTGCTTGGTTTAGATGCTAGTATGCAAATCCTTCCTTGCAGCATATCTGATCATAAGCCTATCAAGCTTGATCTCCGGGCTCACCCCGACCTTGGTCCCATTCCGTTCAGATTTAGCCCCCTCTGGGTCAAGGAATCCAATTTCATGCAGATTGTCAACAAAAGTTGGTCTCAGCCAGTCAATGGATCACCCTTCTTCGTGTGGGAAGAAAAACTCAGAAGAATGAAACCTGCCTTAAAATGTTGGGCCAAAACTCTTTCTAACCCAGCAGCTGAAAGGAAAAATCTCCAAAGTCAACTGGAAGCACACCACTTGCTTTCGGAAGAGGCATATGTAACTAGAGAAATCCTTGATAAGGAGATTCAACTCCAACAACACTTCCACAAAGCCTGCCTGGCAGAAGAAGAGTTTTGGAGGATTAAGTCTCGTTGCCTATGGCTCAAAGCGGGAGACAGAAATTCCTCTTTCTTTCACAAGCAAACTCAAGCCAGAAAATGCTTCAACACCATATCTGAGATTAAGGATGACAATTCCAATCATAAATATTTTTCAAGCATTAAACGAGCAGCTTTTCTTCACTTCCAGAAGTTGTACAGTGAGGATGTGAATCTGATTCAAAATTCTGATCTTCTGGACTGGGTCCCTCCTTCAATCTCTGCTGAGATGAACCATCTTCTAGAAGCCAAAGTCACCAAGGTTGAGGTAAAGAATGCTCTCTTTGCCATGGATCCTGACAAAGCACCAGGACTGGATGGATTCACCGCCAGATTTCTGCAATCCTGTTGGCACATTGTGGAAAAAGATCTCTACAAAATGGTTCAAGAATCCCAAGACTGTCAGAAATTAGGAGGCAGCACAAACTCTGCGTTCCTTGCCCTCATCCCCAAGGAGAAAGGCGCCAATTCCTTCAACAAATTTCGCCCCATCTCTCTCTGCAACATTGGTTATAAAGTGATCACCAAAGTAATAGCAAACAGGCTGAAATATCTTCTCCCCACAATCATTCCTGAAAATCAAGGGGGCTTTATTCACGGTAGACAGCTAGTGGACAATTTCAATTTGGTTCAAGAGGCAATTCTCTCAAGTCAGCAGCGTAAGGAAAGAGGTATGGTTGTCAAACTGGACTTAGCTAATGCCTTCGATCGAGTCAGGAATTGTTTCCTTTTGAATGTTCTGAAAAAATTTGGATTTGGGGAGAACTTTATAAACTGGATTCGGGCCTGTATCTCAGAGCCTTGGATTGCTCCCCTTGTTAATGGTAGAGCAGCTGAATTCTTCAAAGCCTCAAGAGGACTAAGATAGGGCTGCCCTCTTTCTCCCCTTCTGTTTGTCCTCCAGGCCTCCGTTATCAGTTTCTATCTAAACAAGAAAATGCAAGAGCAGGAGATCACAGGGCTTTGCATTGCCAGAGGAGTTAAAAGCATCAACCACGCCCTCTTCGCCGATGATACTTTGTTGCTGGGGGCTGCAACACTACATTCAGCCAACAACTTTAAAGAAGCTATAGATGAATATTGTATGGTGTCGGGAAGTAGCCTCAACAAGGGGAAATGCCATATTTACAGTTGGAATACTCCTCCCAGCTTGCTCAGCTCCATTGCAAGATGTTTTGGCTTTGCAGCCTCTCCAGCTTGGACTTCTTTCAAATACCTTGGGCTTCCCATATTCCTCAAGAGGGCCTACAGTAAGGATTGGCTCCCCCAAGTGGAAAAATTCAAAAATAAGCTCCAGGCTTGGGGGCTCACCTGGCTCAATATTGCGGGCAAGTCTGTCCTCATCAAAGCTGTCCTATGCAGTCTTCCCCTATTTCAGTTATTTGTTCTATTGGCCCCAATTGGCATCCTTCAGAAAATGGAACAACATATTCGAAACTTCTTTTGGAAGGGGGGCAAACATAATGAGAGGAAATTCCCTCTGGTTAACTGGGAGACTGTCTCCAAACCGCTGAGGGAGGGGGGGCTAAACTTCAAGAATCTCTCTCTTCAGAACATAGCCATGGGAGCCAAGCTGCTCTGGAGAATCATTGCGCCCAAGCCTTGCTGGGCCCAATTAGCACTCTGGAAGAAATATTTTAAAGGAAAGAGACTCAGATGCCTTGATGGTCCTCTCCCCCAAGGCTCCTCTCCCTTTGCTAGACTCTGCTCCAAAGCTGCCCCCCTGATCAGCTCCAACGCCTATTGGATTCCAGGAAATGGTAAGAAGATAAATATCTGGACAGATCGTATTCTGGATCGCGATCCAATTGGTGACTGTTCCTCTTTGAACGCGATTCGTTGCTGGTTGACTTCTGCTGGGAAAACTGCGCTGTGGGACATCTCCTTGTGGGATGGGACGCATTGGGCAGGATGGAATTTCTTTGACGTGCCTCCGGAGCTCCTTTAGGATTGCAATTGTCTTCGCTCCATGCTGAATGGTATTGCCCCCATCCATCTGCGCAGAAGAGATTCGCGTGGCTGGGGTTTGCTGGCTGCAGGTTACACGGTAGCCCAAGGCTACGCAAAGCTCACCTTGAGGCCTCACGTCCCCCCGGACCCTGCCCCTTGGACTACGATCTGGCGTCTGCACTCTATGCCTAAAATAGACATGTTCTGTTTGCTTCTTTGCCACAAGAAAATTCTTACAGATGACAAACTGCAGAAACGGGGTTTCCATGGTCCGTCCAGGTGCTCATTGTGCAGAGAAAATGTGGAATGTGCCACACACTTGATCTTGAATTGTAAATTCACCGTGCAGGTTTGGAGCGAGCTGATGGATTACTGGAACCCCAATTTTGTCCTTCCCTCCTCTATTCCTAATCTTTTTGCAAATTGGCAGAACAGTTACCCCGGTCCTCCACCCAGAAACAAAGTGATAAAAAAGGTGTGGTCTGCCCTCCCCAAAATATGCTGCTGGCAGATCTGGCTTGAGCGAAACAGCAGAATCTTTAGAGATACTAAGCATGATGTCAAGGTGGTGGCGGCCAAGATAAAATTCCAATTAAAGGAAAGCTTGGATAATCAAAAAGATGCCTCAAATCTTACTCAATTAGATTCAGTCTGGGGTACCTCCCTAAATCTGCAATTTCTTCAAGCCGCCAGCAACACTTCCCTCATTGAAGATTGGCAAATAAGGGGGAAGAACAATGCTGAGTTTCAAGAATGGATCTCCAAGCAGCAGGTGCACTCTTTCTTCTTTGATGGGGCTTCAAAGGGAAACCCAAGAAGGGCTGGAGCAGGAGGTATTGTAAAAAATGCTGAAGGTGTTTTGATCCACAGCTTTGCATGGGGTCTGGGGATCAACTCCAGCATTCAAGCAGAGGCACTGGCCCTCCTTCAAGGCCTTAAATCGCTCTTGAATCTAGAAATCAAGGAGGTTAATGTTTTTGGGGATTCCCAAGTGATAATCAAAATTATGGCGACAAACTCCTCCCCCCGGGATCTTAGATTGGCAAGGCTGATATCCAGAATCAGAATTTTGGGGAAATTGTTTAAAAAGTTGAGCTACTATCATGTGTTGAGAGACAACAACAAAGAAGCAGACCTTGAAGCAAATAAAGCTGTCCTCATCTCTGCTGGAGCAATAATTCGAGACGAGGACGAAACATGGGATCCAATTCCATAATCTGCCAGCTTAAATGTTTTACTGCTTTCTATTGAATTAGTTTGTTTGTATTTTTAAGCTAGGGGAAATCACAAAAATCGAGTGCATAATTGTAGTAAAAAAGAGCTGGAAGCTGTCCACAAGTCTCATAGCACTTTTGGCTATAGATACTTCCTGGGCCCTCCTCCCTCTCATTGTAACCCGAAATCTGGCATTTAGACCCAGCAGTTAATATATCTCATAACCGTTTCTGTAAAAAAAAGAAAAGAAAAACATAAATGGACAAAATATGCTTATTTTTCTATCTTTTACACTTTACTTAGTGTTAAAAAATGTATTTTTCATTCATATCATATATTACCCCTTTATTTCATATTAATTTCTAACTTATGTATTAGCTCCTCTATATACCCTTTAGCCTGTATTATATTAATTCCACTTTTTATTTTAATTCCCAACCCAAATTTTAATTATAACATATAGTTTTAAATTCCTCACATGTCATATATGTCGGACCTACCTACTGTATCCCCCGCTAGTCCTAATATTACATTCGCCTGGATCCCCTTTGTTAAAAGCTCTAACTTCCGCCATTCATAATAAACCAAGGTTATGTATTAAAACATTTTTTTAATACATAATTATCTCGCCAGATTAACAAACCCCGAACCCACTCCGAAATGCCATGCAACTCCACTAGTCAATCGCAACTGTTCGCATTGACCCTCCCAGATCTGACAATCCTCAGTCTATATCGCAAATAAAGTTGCACGAACATAACATTTCCATTTCCACGTGAAATAGGTGGTTTCACCTTTTCCTCTCTCCTCCACATGGCCTAACCCTATTGGATCACGTCCGATTCATTTGAAACCACTTACCACTCAAAACGAGCGTGATAACCACTCACAGTTTATACCCTTTAAGCCCAAAAACCGCCATTTCTTGACTTGACCACCATTTATTGCAGGTGTCAATTAACCTTAAATTGCCTAAAAAACCTTGAAAATGCATCGTTTATCCCTGTCAGTGCTTATTGACTATATCTTCCTTTCAGACTTGCATAAAGGAAGAATTTTACACTGTTCTACGCCCAAAGGTCTTGAAAAAAGCCATTGTAGCTGCTGTTAAAACTGCTTAAAGCTTCTAATTTACTTCCAAAGACTTCAAACAACCCTCAGAAAACCTCTGCTGACCTGGAGAAACCCTCCCTGCAGCTAAGGTTTCATTCACAATTGTTTTGTTTTGCAGGTTATTGGCAAAAGAATAATTTGGATAAACAACTTAATACTAGTTAAAGGCCTGTTTACTCAAAAAATTCACAAGGAAATGAGTTCGATTTGTTTTCCTAAAAAAAATAAGGTTTCATACAGTAGCAGAGCAGAATGAAGAAATTTACACAAGTGGACAGAACAGAGGATGAAAACACTTCCATTAGTAATTCTCCAGAACATATTTTACTCACTCTTACTGTAAAAGGTAAAAGTGAAAAGGTAACAGAGCAGTCAAGGTAAAACAATAAAAGTAAATACAGAGGCAGCATAATTTAAACAGAGATGAAAATAATTTCACCAACAACAATGAAGTTTATCCAAAGTGAAAGTAATAACAGTTAAAAGAACAGTAAGGTTAAAAGATGAAAACATAGCAAGAAGGGACATTTTTTGCAGAAATTTCCTATTTAAGTCATTGTTTTGCATAAACTATTGTGACCAATCCAAGATGAATTTTGCAAAAATGAAGGAGGTTTATGTTCCCTAAGACGTCCAACTACAAAAACCTCTCTCACTTCTCTAACATCCATTATGGTTTTGGAAATGTTAAACAATATTTGAAAGCACATTTTATAGAAAATTCCTGTTAAGTCATGATTTTGCAGAGAAGATTGTGGCCAATCAGAAATACATCTTACAAAAATGAAGGAGGTTTTTGTTCATAACAGACCCCTCTACACAAACCTATCTTAAGTTTTTCACAGGTATTATAGAATGAGAGATACATGCACATATTTACAACCTATTTTTCAGACTGTGCAAAGCTCTGTTTTACACATATTTTTGCAGAGCCAATTGTGAACAACTGGAGCAGAATTGTAGGGAAATTAAAGAGGTTTATCTCAACAACATATGTATCTACAATAACCTCTTTCAATTTTTATATATCTATCTCGGATGGAGATATACAAAGGTATCATTGGACCCCAAGTTTACAAAATTTCTGGAGCAGAATGCACAAAGAAAGGAAACAGTTAATGACTTGGATGCCTTATCATCAACTTAGAGTTGATATCTAATTCAAATTCTTTTCTTTGTCACCAATAATCCATAAGTATAGTGCCAAATAGATTTATTAGTTTTGTGTGTCCATTATTTAAGTTCTATTTATGTAAAACAGTTTGAGATATTTGTAAACCAATCTTGATATTTGTTCAAGATATTTTAGTTTAGAATTTGTATATATACTTCATCTTTTGAAGTATTTTTATGGAATAAAATTGTTGGAGATAGTTATAGTCATTTTTTTTGGACTTGAAAACTATTGTGTGTCAAATTTCGAGTAGTAGGTTGGATCAAACCAATTGGCATCATACTTCAGGATTCCTATGATGAGCTATTTGGAGTGAAGTATTTCCTTACTTTTCATTTTTATCTTTCTTTGTTACATGCATCCATCTATGTTTGTTCTAAATTTAAATTAATAAATAGGAGTATTACTACATGATTTGTTAAGAGCACATGTTTTTAACTAGTTATCATTTCTATGTTTTCCTCTGATTTCCAGTATAGGGAACCCTTAATTGCTACCTATCTCATTTGACCTCTTCCTACTATTTCCTTTTCTGGATCAAAGGATTCTTAATTACCCTTTATCTCGATCATACCAGCTCATAAAAACAACTTTCCAAGATCTTCAAGGGTTATCTATCTTGCCTTGAAAACATTTGACCTTTTGGCCTTGATCCCAGTTCTGTTTGTTGGATTTTGACTCTGTAGCCCAATGGACAAATAGATTTCCCACTATCCATCCTTTTAAGTGATTTCCCACCAAATATACCAAAACCAAACCAATGTTGCACATTCATAACTAGCCTAATATTTACAAATCAAAACAAAGTTAAATTTTAAAGAGAGAGCCCTCTCTAAACCCTAGGAAGGCTAGATCCTAGAGTTTGAAGTTGGTTTGTGGTTACCTCAGACTATTTCTTTCTTTAACCTTGAGAAATTACTGAGTGATAACATATCCCAAAAATTCTTAAAGGTTAATCCCCAAATTTATGCAATTTATGGTATAATTTTTTACCGGTTGTAAGGGTTTGAAATTTGATGTTCACAGGGCCTACAATTGCCTTGAAGGCACTTGTAACTCAACAAGCTTGGCTAACCTGGAAAATAATATCAAGAGCACTGCTTCCAAATTTCACGCATCTTCATTGAGAAAACAAAAGATGGCAAATGGCTCAAATTCATAATTTCTCCCAACTGAAGGATTTTCTCTTCCTTTTGTCACTTACAAGACATAGGGCTAGTAATATACTGCCTCACCTCTAAATATACATCATGCCTCTCCCCTGTTAACTAAGAATGTATCTTACAATATTACACTACTACCATTTATTCCTTTTTATAGGTTCAATCAACTCATCACAAAAAGTTGTGCATTAATATCACAAAGTGATGCACCTCATCTCTTTCAATGACGCCATGCCTCCATACACATACTACATGTCCATGGAAGTGTACTCGCATAATACACTTTTTTCGCATATCATTAATACATTATACAAAAGAAACTAGCATAGCCATGTTCATGAATCATTAAACAATATTCAAATCATACACACTTATCAGATATTCACAAAATATATCAATCTATTTTTACTAGTAATCTTAGAAACCAAACATAGCAATATTTATGGACCTTGAACAAAATGTCATTTCATGCATAAAAGCTAAATACACTTATATAGTATACTTAAGTTGCTGGTAACTGAAAGGAGTGAGCGACTCTCCACCCAATTGTAATCTTAGCTACATTGCAATCTGTCTTGCAACTGGCACCTAATTTTAGGCTAAACTATTTTGCAATATTTCTTGTAGGTGGCCACCCTTAAGCTATATCTGATGCCTTAGAGGTAATACTCAAGGCTACAAATCAAGTAAGGAACGTGAAGACCACTGTACTTTACTTACAATATTTCATAATTACACTTTGATGCTAATATGAGGCATATTAACACAATAGATATGCCCATATAAAGCCTACATAACACAAAAAAGATCCCTTCACTAATCTAGATGTCCCCCAATCATTCACTTCTTCAATGCCTTAGGTTCCTCAGTCAAACAATTATTTAGAATTATTTCAGGTGTTCGAACTCAGGCAAAGACTTCATGTTGATTTCCTATCTTGATCACTTTAGTCTTCATCTCCACACTAAGTTGGTGCGAATCAAGAGGCTTCTAGTTTCCTCCTGTTAGAGTCACTTCCTTGCGCTCATGTGTGGAAAGGTTCTATTCACCCAATTCATAGGTTGTAGTTTTTCTCTGGTAAGAAATTCTCTCTAGTTGTCCACTCGTTCCCTCTTGCTATTCTCTATATTTCTCCTTTCCGATTTCTTACCCCCATGAGTGTTGCTCCCCACGTATATGTGCTTGGCGTTCTCCTTGGGTTGCATGATTGACTCATGGAAGACTTCAATAGAGTACATAGCCCATACTCTTGTTGATTCCAATACCACTTCCCCCATTCACTCATAATTATTGGTATTTGAGAACCCAACAACCAAATTAGATAAACATGGGGCATAATTAAATTTCAGTAGGATAGGAGGTTTCCTAATCCCTTCACAGTTTCCCTTAGTGAAGCTTCTCTCTCAGGCATTGGGATTCACGTGGGATGTCCTCTCCTTTAACTTCCAGCAATATATATATTTAAAAGATTATTTATATCATGATAAAGTCTAACATGATATCCATGTTGATTATCCAACATTAACAATCTTGATTACATTTAGAAAATGTAGGGTTAAAAAAGGGAGTTGGCACAACCCCTTCCCATGAAATTTCAACCCAAAACCTAATACCATTAAGTAACTTTAAAAAGTTAAGAGCATAATAAGAATAAGGTTCAAAGTTGATATAAGTTTTTGGATATATATTCTGTGTGAGTATATATTTTAATAATTTATTTTTATTCATTGTGGTTAATTTTTTTAACAAATATAACATCTTTTATTTTATTTTAAATTATCGTTGAATCATTTTAATCGTTTATCTTTGAATTTAAGCTTTTGTAATCTATACTTTGAATATTGAGAAATAAATGTGATTCATCGCCATGATAAGATGGAAAATCACTTTTTGACATGAAATTATATAAGCAAACAATGTAGAGACAATTAATTTTAGCGACTAAAATATAACAACTAATTTTGAGTAAAAAAATATTGTTTATTAATAAATAATATTTTAGTGTGTTAAATTTGACTTTTAGAATAAATCAATTTTTTTGAATCAAGAAATAATATTTTAATATAATAGGTCAAAAACTACTAGTAAAAATATTTTAAATAAAATAAAAATAAAAATAAATTTTTTTTTTTTTGTCGGTCAAAGTATTTACATTAATTCTTCCGAAAATGGATTACATCATAACGTTTATCACCTTCCCTACCCTCAATTTGACTAGATTTGTTGGGGAAGAGAAGTATCAATTACAGAAACATACAATGATGATCCATAAAGAAAAAACTAACTAAATGCGCCTTACTACCCACTATAATATCAAACAAAAAGCAAAACATGGATACCTATTTTTGGAATCTAAGCTTCTGTGATCCATCATATAAATTTGTAAAATTTTTTCGGTAATAATCACATGCAATGGAACATGGTCGACGCGTTTCGAACCAACCAGTGTGGTTCATCATCAGGCCTATATAGGAGATCAGATCGGGACATTAAGTTTAAATATGTAGAAATGACTCAACTAGCCGTTAGGATAACGACTAGTTTGACTTTGAATATTTATTTATTATTATTTTTTTAACCAATAATAATGGCTCGTTACATTTAATTGTTTTTTTTGATTAAAATGTTTAATATATTTATTCAACTAATTAATCAATTAATTAATTTATTAGTTAGTTATTTAACCAATAATGATAATAATACGTATATATATGTATATATCTCTTATTTTATTTAATTGATTTAATTGATTTAATAATTAATTATTATTATTAATTCATAATTGATGATGATGATGATGGTTAATGTCCACTGAGACCAATATTTGGTCTATCGGACCTAAAGAAAAGAGTTATTTAATTTGATTTAAGATTTTATTCATATGCTTAAAAAGCTTGGAGAGAAGCCTCCCAAGCTCACTATAATTTTGACATCTTAAAAGGCTAGGAAGGTCAGTATTGCAACAAAGATTATGAAATTGAGCTCTAATGTGGTTGTACACGGGGCACTCTAAGAGGAAGTGATTTTCATCCTCGATGTTCATATTCTCACAGAGATGGCAAATCCTTTCCATTCATGGTGTTTTAGGAACTGTCCAACGACATTTTTCACTGTGGAAATCATGAGAGTTCGTTCTAATCTTGGCTATATTAATTTTCTTCTTTGAGCTAGTTAAAATAGAGAGATACTTTTGATCTTCTAAGGTGGGGTTGATGACCTCCTTATAATACCTTGATTTTCTTTTAGCTGCTAGATCTTTCTCGCACCACATTTTTTCTTTGAACTTAGAAGTAACATTTTTTTTAATGTTATTTATGTTTTGCAATGCAATATTCTCGTCAATCTCCCAATGGTTTAACCAGGCCCCGGTGTCTTTATACCAACCTCATTTAAGCCTTAGGTGATTTTCGTTGGAATTTAAAGCTAGCTTAGGAAGTCTATGGTCTCCTATGCTATTGAGCTTGTGCTTGTACAACAAAAGCCTAGTCATAGCTAGGCTCTCGATAGGGGAAAGAACCACTTCTATAAGAAGAATAGGATAGGGTGTATTGCTTTTAATTTTAAGGTTATACGTTATAAAACGCTTTTGGATTTGCTCAATATTTCTCCATGATTCTCTAGAGATGCTACAACCCCAAACCTCACATCCATATAAGATAACATGAGTGACTAAAGTTTCAAAGAGGAACTTCTTTCTATCCCACATTACGAGGTTTTCCGTTTTACAATTATTTTCAAGACCAAAATAAGCTTTCCACCCCCCATTAATCCTTTTCTGAATGTTATAGTTCCAGTGGAGCTTGTGATGAATATCAATTCCTAGGTAATTGTAAGAAGACACTTCCTCCAAGTTACTATTGTCATACATAAAATTAGCGTAAGTGTCCTTCTTGGATTTCATAATCATAACTTTTGTTTTGTCAATGTTAATAGACATACCCATGGTAGAGCAGAAATCCTTAAGAAGTCTAAGTTGCTTATCAAGATCATATGGGCACCTTGCGAGAAGAACAATATCGTCAGCATAGAGAAGAAGGATGATGACTATCCCAGCTAAGATCGTGTCAACACATCCTGCTTCCTCTAAACAACCTTGTAAATTATAAATTATTTTTAATTATATATTTGACTATTTATAAGAGCCAAGGTCCAAGGAAAAAAGAAAATTATAACCAATGACCTATCAAAGAATCATACAACGAGCCAAAAAAAAATAATAATAATAAAATAAAAAAAGTAATAAATAAAAAAAAAAAAAAAAAAAAAAAAAAAAAAAAAAAAAAAAAAAAAAAAAAAAAAAAAAAAAAATAAAATAAAATAAAATAAAATCAAGAATATAAGGCAGGAATCCAATACCTGCTGATATTCCAGCCATCATCTCTATTGAGATTAACGGGTCTTTTTTCAATTTCAATGGCCTATCTCAACTTACGATGATGGAAATGGCCGATCCTAGCAATGACCTTAGCATCTTCTATGCAAACATGATGGTTAGTCTTTTCTGCATGCTCAACTAAGGCGGACGAGCGAGATATTCATATTTCAAGTCCCTTAACACGATTCGCAGTTCTCTCAAATTGATTAAAGATCCGATTGACCCCAGAGATGGAAAAGGTGTCTACATCATTCGTTGTTCCTTTGGGACTCCTTACATTGGTGAAATTGGTCGGTCTATTAATCAAAGGATCTGTGAGTGTTGAGGAGGTAAATCCCCTCTGCAGACAGAGGCGATCCCTACAAGCCCAGATCGGGTCTAGCAACAATAAAACATGCTAAAACACAAGCTCCTAATTGCAAAAATCAAAGCGCGATAGAAGGCCTACCTCAAGTCCAACGCTGTTGTCGTTGCGGAGAGGGTAGTGCTCTCGATCCCTTGCTCCGACAGGGCACAATTCCACCACTTGACGCAATCGAACACCTGCACGTACAAGAAACACAACGAACATACGAGCGTAGAACCATATAATTGAAATTATGTGTCAGTGAGAGAGGACACAACTCATAAACAAGCATGAACAATACGAGTGGAACTATAATCGTAGTCGCTTATATTAATGAAACAAAGGATGATACAACCTGGATTTGACGCTGAAATCCTCCTTCGGCGGGTCGTCAGCGGAATATGTCTTGGTAAAGCTTGTCAGGAATAGGGACAAGCCTCTCTCTTCGATTGTCAATCTCCTTGCTATGGATTTGGCACTATGAGGACTATCAAAGCTCTTGCAACATTCTTTAGGCTATGGAGGCTCTTGGAGATTAGCTTGCAAAGGGAAATGGAAAGCTTATATAGATGGAGGAAGGGGAGTTGGGATTCCTACAATCATGGGATTGGCCCTATCCTCAAGGAAACTTCCATGGGAGGTGGCAAACTACTTCCTCTACATGGAAATCCGGAGCAAAACGTCCCAACTCAATTTAGAGACAAGTTCAGGAGTTGGTTAAAGTCAATCTTCCGCCATTTATTTTTAAAAAACACCCTTTATTAAGCCTAGCGCGAGTGCGACTCTGAGACAGAGCGCCAATTGGCACGCCCTCTTTGAAGAATTTCCCCCATTGGCGCGGGTATAACACAGGCTAGTCGTGCCAAGGATGAAAAGGCTATTTTTAGGGTTTTTCACAAGGAGTTGTCTTCAAGGCAATGAAAGTACATGTTCAGGGGAATGCCATGAAAGTGTTTTCAGGTTATGTCACTGCTCACAGGTCACGGAATGAGCCCTCCAATGTGCGGGATGGGGAATTGCAGGGACAGTGACAAATTGCTGTGTAACAGATGCCCCCTAAAGCATGAGGCCCGAAAGAGAGAGGGGTGAAATGCTTTATGAGAACATGTCCAACTGAAAACACTGCCGTCGGAAAATACAACTGATATCTCAGATACATGATATATATGTGGTATGGGCGCAACCATCCATAACAGAGTATACAATAATCCAGATCCAAGTTATGGACGTAGCCATCCAGTGAGGATCGATAAATAGACTCAGGTATGGTCACAGCCATCCAATCAGTGAGTCATGTAACTAATCATGATAATCCAGAAAATCGTAGCCTGGATTATAATAGACAGGGATCCAGGGTCTTGCGCTCCATCTCGACCCGGACAAAGTACAAGTCCAAGCATGTGAATATATGAGCTTATGTCAAACATGCAAGAACATCGCCTAATTACCAGCCAATGATGAACGCTGTTAACAGACGCGAGAGGTACCACCAATAATGAAAATGGCCCTCAAGGTACTACAGGTACAATCTACGACATGTGAATCAATGAGCTGGCGTCGAACACCCGTAGAATCACTCGATCAGAGGTCAATGATGAGAACCTCACGTCGAATGCAAAGAACCTGCCATTGAGGCATGCAGGCTCCAAGGTACTAGAAGGGAGTCTCTAGATTAGCTTCCTGGATAATGAGATGAAGTCGATAGGAAGTGACCTTGATCGAAGGTGGGCCATAGTGTTTCCCACATCATAGACACGAGGCAGAGGAACACAATGTCTTTGTGAATCAAGATCAGATGAGAATCAGAGGAAGGTTGAAATTTGCAGAGGTCAAATTCTCTTGAACATATGGCGGCACGACAGTGAGTTTGGCAGTATTTGACATCAACAGATCAGAGGTCATGATGACGGGACCAAGAGCGGATGATAGGTCAAAAGGGATCACCCAAACCCACAGAGGCAAGTGGAAAGCGAGATGAGATGTCCCCAACCCGACATGAATGCAGACAAGTGCCATGTTCAAGAGCGACATACTGCCGACATGACAATGATGTTAGTTCCATTTTCCCCACCATTTCTGGCGAGTACCTCTTTATTTTTACACAAGCTTGAAGAGGGTACCATATGCTCATTATATAAGTCCATCCTAGTACATTTTACGAGCCCTAGGAAGGAGGAACTCAGATATCGTCATTATGACTGAATCCAATGTCATCAGGGTTTAACAAGCCTGACAAAGGAAGAACTCAACATCTTTTTCATGTTTAGAGAGTTTGAAAAGACAGCGGAAAAGTAAACTCCAACGGTCCCTTTTCGTAAATATTTCCTCAGACCCGAAAAGGTAGAAAACAATATCTGAGAAAACCTCCTAGTCGCGATAGGCTAGGGTATTCCTTTTTCGTAAGTAATCTATCCCAGCCCGAAAAAGGGGTAAACGTATACTGGTAGATGTCGTTTCGTGTTCACTTTAACGAGATCGAAAACGACAAGGGACTCGACAATATTTTCATGTTTAGAGAGTCAGAAAAGAGCTGAAAGATGAATCCAAAATGAATTTTTTGTGTTTTTACCAAGTTTGAAAAAGTATAAAATACAACTCGTCTCACTGTCCAAGTCGCATACAAATCTGTCGCTGCAGAAAAAAGCAAGTGTAAAATCCATTTTTCGACAAAATATATTAAAATACTGAGAAAAATGACACTTAAAACCTAAATTTTGACTTAAAAAGTTATAAATAGGTTTCAAATGGTAAAATAAGATTACTTTTAATTTTTACCTTACTTGGAGAGCAACAGTGGTCTTTTTGTGTGCAAACTTGCGGCAGTGATTGCGACTGATCCGGGACGTCATTCAGCTCCTCGTTTGTTCCAGGTAAAAGGCGTTCCCTTAAGCTCTATTTTAATTCAATTTTTTATGAGTTCCATTGTGTATTAGACTTCTGGAGGGCCCCTTTTAAAATTTTAGGGCTCGCTCCATTGGAGCGGGTATCGGGCATGGACCTGCGCCAATGGACATTTCTTCACAAAGGGGTGGCGCCAACTGGCGAAACTCAATTTTACGCTTAGAAATTTAAAAATGTGAGCTACCCATGTGGATTTTCAAATGTACTAGATATCTAACAAAGCATTTTTTATTGTGTTGATGCAGATATACAAGCACAATGGTTATCAAATGGAAGGAGAGGGAACATGGGGAGGAAGATGAAATGGCTATGGAGAATGAAGCCTGTATGAATGCACTGAAGAACTGTGGACTCAAGAAATTATTTCTTACTCCATGTTTACGAGCTCAACCTGAGCTACTACAATACTTGGTTAGCATATGGGACAAAAATGAGGAAGTTTTTAAACTTCGGGACCAAGTGTTGGAACTTGAGGTTTCCGACGTGTATTTTATCACTGGGTTGTCACGTAGAGGCCGAGTGCCTATTTTGACAGGCAGCAGACCTTCTGGTGAAAAGATGGAGCAAGTAATGGCGAGGGTGTTCCCAGGGGCACGAACCGGATCAGGAAGCGGGAAGGTGGACATCCACACTGTCCATGATCTAGCACTCAGAGTAGTGCTACACACCATTACGCGGGCTTCAAGATCGCAGGCACCGCATGAAGCAACCAAAGCCCAACTCATACTAGCCTCTGAGTGTATGAGTCCTACACTGTTCGATTGGGCTACAGCGGTGACAACCAATATCAAGAGGCAGCTGACAAGATGCAAGCAAGTCAAACTAAAGCAGTTTGGCTACGGTTCCATTTTGGTGTCGTTCATCCTGGAACGACTACCTATCTTCCAGGGCCAAGGGGCCATAGTTGCTGAGCCGGTACCACGAGAGCCGAGGATGGCTCGCTGGGCAGCACTTATGCCTAGGTTAGGAGGAGGCCAACAGATGTCATGGAGGCCTGAGTTTTTTGGGTGGTTGCGGCAACAGTTGATCATGGTCGAGGACTGGCCCTACGCTGGGACTGATTTCACCGGAGATCCCGATCTTCCGCTCCCGGAGGGGGAGGATTGGCATGAGGAGTTGGGTATGATACTCTCTTTTTGATTTTATGTATTTATGATTTTTTTGGTAATACATGTTCATTCTAGTAACAGTTTTTATGTGTATGCAGATGTCGGCCCAGAGAGGCCCGCGGGCATGTCGCCCATTGCGCAGAGAACCCATGCCGATCATGACCCTCAGGCTGAGGGTGGCGAGGGAGGAGAACTGATTCAGAATTTGGAGGGCATTGCCCGGGGGATCCCGAACTATGCACGGCTAGCAGATGTTCCGCTAGCATACCAGCGACACACTACGGGGGTGCCTAGTCGCCTCCACCGACTACTGAGACGCTTAGTGCATGTAGTGGCTTGTTACCACGAGCACCATGCAGATTAGACATTAGGGATTTTCCTGCATATTTTTTGAGAGACATGTCATCTCCGGCTGTATTAGGACAAACATGTATATATTTTTTGATCTTATGTGATGCACACTATGTAAACATTTCAACACACACACACACACACACACACACACACACACACATATACCTATTTCTGGATGGATCTCTTTTACACGTGATGATGTTTTTATTTTATAAATTGCGCAAATGTCTATCTAAAACTATATTAGCTACTGCATCTATTAATGTATTCATATGTCTGGGTATGTGTTGATATGTAATATAGTCAAAATTCCTCTCCAGTAAATGAATACGCAGATACAGACGTAAAATAGACGGGTTTCTAACTGAATAGTGACCATTAAGCTGTAATACTACAAGTTATGAGTCTAGATACACAAGTAATTCACGAATGCCGAGGTCCAAAACCTCGGTTAATAATTCCAACACGGCACTATATTCCGTGATATTATTTGTAGCAGAACCCAGACACACACCTTGCAGGTTAACCAATTCACCAGCAGGATCATAGATTACCTAGGCTGCCGAGGACAGATTCCTGGTACTACGGGAGGCACCATCCGCGAAACCCACAAACGGAGTAATAGACATCTGCACAATCAGGAAGACCCAATCAGCAGAAAGATGCTTACATCGCATAACACACCACACATGCACACAAATGAATATACACACCTATGTACACACACCACACCAAAAAATAACTTCAAGCATAGTATTTTTTAAGGTACAACCCATTTCTAGGTTGCGCCAACAAAACTCCTTCATAATCAATGAGCTCATAAGCCCCATTTTTCAATATTCATTTTACTATGTAGGGCCCATGCCACATGGGTTGGAACTTTCCTGCTCCAAGTTTTTCATGAGCTTGGTCGTATACGAGGACAAGGTCTCCTTCGACAAAGGAACGTGGAGAAACTGATTTATCAAAGTGAGCTTTGACCCGCTTTTTTTGTGCCTCAATGACTAAAGCAACCAAGCGGCGAGTTTCATCCAACCGTTCCAAATACAAGAGACGCTCTTCTTCAGGAGAAGTATCGGGAAAAAGTTCCATAGCCAACTTCAAAGAAGGAATTTCGCACTCAACTGGAAGAGTTGCTTCCAGACCATACACCAATTGGAATGGTGTGAATCCGGTCGCACTATTTTCTGACGTTCGGTAGGCCCATAGAGCTGAGAACAATTGGAGGTGCCAATTGGACTTATGAATACCAACTGTTCGTTGAAGCATTGTGACCAAAACCTTGTTCACAGCCTCAACCTGGCCATTTGCCTGGGGGTAATATGGCGTTGAGCTATCATGTCGTAAGCCCAATCTTGATGTCAGCTTGGCCATCATATAATCTCGTAAATGGGTGCCATGATCGGTAACAATGGCCTGAGGGACCCCGAAACGTGCGATAATGTGGTTGAAAATAAACTGGGCAGCTGTCTTACCGTCGACAGTTAGTGTAGGCATCGCTTCGGCCCACTTAGTAAAGTAGTCGACGACGACGATTATATATGCATGCCCCCCGGCCGAATGAGGGTTACACGTCATAAAATCTATGCCCCATTTTTCAAAAGGGCCGACAGTAATGACAGGATGCAGAGGGAGAGGTGGCGCGCACATCTTGCACTGAAAAACTTGGCACGCATGACATTTTCGGATTGCAACAATACGATATTTGAATATCGACGACCAGAAGTAACCTGGACGCAGAATCTTCTGGGCAGTGGCATATCCGGACATGTGACCACCACAGGTGCCACTGTGACAGTCATTCAAGACTCTTTCAGCCTCTTCCAGGGTTAAGCACCGGCGGAGAACCGAATCTACCCCAACCCAGTATAATGTATCTCCTACAATACTGTAGGGTTGAGATTGAAGCCGAATCCAACGTTGGGCATCTTTGGTCAACTCAGACTGGAACGTTGATGTTTGAAGATAGACAATAATGTCACCGTACCATGGGTCGCGAGTGCTGATAAGGAAGAGTGTTTCGTTCGGGATATGATCCTCGGAATGAGATGGGGTGGAGTCTGTCGGGAGGGAGCAAATGAGATCCGCAAAAACCAATGATTTGGTCGACTTAGCAGTGGTGAACTCTAAGTCGAACGCCTGAAGGATAACGATCCATTTGGAGTATTTCCCCCCCAGTAATTGTCGAGATAGAATATATGTCATGGGGTTTCAATCCGAAACCACGGTTGTTGTACGCAGCAGGATGTAATGGCAAAAACGCTGCACAGCTTGCACTGCGGCTAATGCTAGCTTCTTGACATGAGCGTAACGTGTCTCTGTGTCAAGAAGGTTCCGTGATAGACAATAGACAACATGTTCATTTCCATCATCATCTTCCTGCACCAGAACCATAGCTATAGTGCTAAACGCGGCGGCCAAATATAGAGTGAAATCACGGTGATAGTTTGGAGGAAGAAGCAATAGAGCATTAAAAAGTAACGTCTTAAGCTTCTCAAAGGATCGTTGAGAAATCTTGTCCCAACGGAAGGGAACGTTCTGCTTTAAGAGACGCGTGAAACCTTTGGCAACTTCTGCGTAGTTCGGAATGAAGCGTCGAAGGAAATTAGCTTTTCCCTGCAGACTCTGCAATTGATATAATGAGGAGGGTGATGGGAGATTGACAATATCCTCGACTTTTAGAGGGTCGAGGCGAATCCTGTCCTTGGAGACTATGAACCTCAAGAGACGGCCAGAATCCACGCAAAAGACACATTTATGAGGGTTAAGCCAGATACTATAGCGCCGACAGCGAAGGAAAATCTGGCGGAGCTGTTCGGGATGGTCCTCCCACCGAGTTGAGTGAGCTGGCAGATCGTCCAGATAAGGCTGAACAATATGGCGTATGTCATGGAATGCGTAAGACATAGCACCCAGGGGTTTGGATTCCCGACCATCGAATGCCTCTAAGGCATTGGGAGATGATGACAGGGCCGGAGAGCCAATGGCCTTCCAGCAGGCGGACGACATGACACAGGTAGAAGCACCTTCATTCACAATGGCCTGATGGATATTAAGACCATTGATCCCAACTTGAATAACGAGAGAAATTTGATGCGGAAGTCGGGGAGTAAAATTCTCTAAGTCGAAGGTGAGAAGACTAAATCGGCGGGATCGATTCCATCGATTGCAGACAACAAAGCTTTCCATTGCGAAGGGCAAATTTTAAGGACTTCCAATGCGGACATAGCAGAAGGAACCTGTGCCAAATCCTCAATAATATTGTAGTGCTAAGCGGCACGGGCATTTGGATTGTAGGAAGACCTTCGTAGAACACCTTTAGAAGGTGGCCTCACAACCGGTTCATCAGTAGGATTCTCAATTTCTAAAGAACCGGAGACAGGTGGAGGAGGTGGGCCATCCACAACTTCCTTTCTAGCTGCCTAACGCGATCCAGTATAATCCTTCGAACGTGTAGTGATGGAGATAGGTGCAACACCAGTCATCATAAAGACCCGGGACCCAAATGGTGCAGATGGTGAAGGCTGTTCAACCATCTGGGTCTGCTGAGACGGGAATGGTTCTTTAAGGATTGCCAGAGTCCCTTTGGAGCCTTTGAGAAGTTGACTAATTTCAGATTGTCTGGGACAATCCTTGGTGTAATGATCTCCTTAACAAATAAGGCAGGGGTACTTCGGTTTACGTTGGGAACTGTCCTCAGTCCGAGGTTTAGAAGACTCTGACTTTGGGGCGTCGGGTTTGGATTTTCCTTTGCCCTTATTTTTTCCTTTGGAGGCTTTTTCTGTAGGATTAGCCTGAACAACATTAACCTCTACAGTTTTGCCAGAATCTGGAGGGGCGGGAAGAGCATAATTATTAGAAGAATTAGACTTTTGCTTCCCATTCGAATCTTTTCAAGAATTTTGAGAGACAGAACCAATAACACCATCGACCGCTGGGGTAGGCGGAGCTTTAGAGGTTCCTGGGCGTGGAGCATCAGTCAAAATATCATAAAGCATGTCGGACTGAGAGTATACATAATCAAGATACTGGGAACGCGCAATGGCATGTTCTTTAGTCACACATGCCCCCATAGCAATATCTTGCGCGATTTTGTTAACGAAGGATGTGGTGAACCAATGGGCTAGTAGTTGATCAGGTATATCGAACTTGATCAGCCTACGACGACGTCGCCACTCATGAATATGATTGGATATGTGGGTGGCTTTATCCTGCTTCAGTGAAGTTAGGAGATGCGTCCCGGCTTCATAGCGAACCGGTAACTGAAAGTGAGTCAGAAAAGCCATTGCTAAAGTATTGAAATCTTGAAAGATGCCACGGGGTAGTTCAATATACCACTTAGCGGCAGCACCGGTAAGAGTGCGCTGGAAGAGACGTAGACGAATTGAATCGTCGACCCAAGAATTAGACGAACACCACAAATGGTAGGTCATTACATGAGCTTGGGGGTCTTCACCAACTTTACCTTCAAACTTTGGGCAGTCGCCAGGTACCTTGGTTGGAACCGGAGGCCAATAGGGATTGTGCAGAATCGGATCATTGGTTAATTTAGAAACGTCCGGTAATTCCAAGGTAGCCAAGAACGAAAATTGTGGATTGAATGGCATGCCAGGCCCTCGATAAGGACCGGTACCTATACTCCATGCTGGTTGAGAATATCCTTGCCCCCATGGGTTCTGTCCAATAGGATGATCGTAGGGGGTATAGGGTGTATAACCAGTATGATTCGGTTGCTGGTAACCAGCCTGATTCGGTTGCTGGTAACCAGTGTACGAGGCTTGATAACCAGAGTACGGACCCTGATTGTAAGTCGGTCCCATTTGAGCAGTCTGCGGATTGGGCTGCTGAGTATAGGTGTAGCCAGGTTGTTGAGTGTAATAATGGGAAACTTGGGGCGGATTATAAGCCAGTCGAGATTGACCATGAGGGTAGTAACTGCCTTGAGGTTGAGCAGGCTGCTGATAGGTGGGACCCTGCTGAGCCTGATAATTAGGATGCGTTGGTGGATTCGGTTGTGGCATCGAGTAAATCAACTGTTGCGTAGGGTTGACAGAGTGTGCAGGCTGGCTTGGTTGGAAAGGCTGACCTAGCTGGACAGGCTGACCTGGCTGAACGGGTTGCCCTGGTTGAACAGGTTGACCCGGATAAACAGGTTGTGCCGGTTGCACAGGTTGACCTGGCTGTTGAGGAAAACCAGGTTGTACCGGATGGGCCGGTTGGCCTGGTGGTGGAACACCGGGTTGTGCCGGATGAACCGGTTGGCCTGGTGGAAGAAGGGAGTTGGGTGGTGGCTGGTAATCGGTCTGACTTGTAGCAGGACCATAAGATGATCCTGGCTGATGTGCAACATTTGGAGCAATAGGATACTGAGGCTGCATGGGTTGCGACGGTTGGAATTGCCCCCCAGGACCGTATACCGGCCCGGGTTGGTACCCCGGTTGACCTGGGAGTCCTTGAGGTTTCCCCGGTTGGACTCCAGGAAGAGGCTGCACGAGTTGACCTGAAGGGTTGTAATATTGTCCTTGCGGACTGTATAATGGCCCTTGCTGGCCCGCAGGGTAACCTTGCGGGTGATAAGGATAGCCAGGCTGGCCCGAAGGTTGGCCTTGAAAAGGTTGTCCTTGCGGGTTATAAGGCTGCCCAGCCTGGTTATACGGTAAACCCTGAGCATGAAGTTGAGCCTCAGGAGCGGGTAAATGTAAAGGGTTCCCGTGCTCATCATACTGATATGGAAAAACGTACACGGGTGTACCATCTTGTGCATAGTCCGAAAAGTATGAGTGGTTGGGATCTTGAGAGGACTGTCCGACCTTGGGGTTCGATTTTTGTAAGGACAATCGATACTCCTCAGGAGAGATGTTCTCTGGCATAGTAGAAGCTATGTAGACATCTTCGGGAAGCGATGTGGTCCTTACGGACTGAGTGGTAACAGCAGGTGTAGATGCAGCCACACAAACAGTGGGCCTGATGGGTACAGAAGTGACCTGAGGGGATGACGTGCCAGGTGTCCGTGGAGACATCCCTAATGAAGGAACAACCGGCCTCGTAGAAGGAGCTGATACCCCCATAGAGGCAGCGACGGCAATAATCTGACCTAAAAATCTATACCCTGCTGGTAGTGAGGGACCAGGCGAAGACATAACAGATGATTCGGCGTTGTCTTCTGGGAATAACTTCCGAGTTACTTCTGGGAGTAGCTGGTAATCTTCACCAGACATGGGGATTTCCTCGCTAGTAGAATGACTGGATTCACTCATATTCGAACCTTCCGCTAGATCTCGTAATAGACGGCGAGGACTAGGAGGAATAACAACAGCTAAAAAGGGCGAACCCGATGTAAGAGGAGGGAAATGTCCCCCTACTCCAAATCCGGCCAAGGGTCGGATAAGGGCCAGTTGAATTCAACTAGTACTCCAAAGGGAAGCTCAGACAGAACCGGTCCCCCGTTGGGAAACTCGGAAACGATGGGCTGCTGAGGTTCAGCAGAGGATTGAGAAACCTCTGATGAATTGTCCGTATATGGACTACTAGTAGACGAAACTGAGGGTTCCACCACTGTGGTAGTAATGACAAGAGAAAAAGATCAAACACACACACGGGCTGAAAAAGAACCAAGGCACACAATGAAACGGCCAACAAGCAAAATCTAACAGGGAGTGTGATCGCGGGTGATTTATTTTACGACATTGAAACTTAGAAACTTCACCATTTCATGTTTTAAGAGTCGAGAAACGGATGAAAGATGACTCTATCTCTTTCAGTTTTGAAGCAAGCGTGAAAGGACAAGCGCTTGGTGATCTTTTCAAATTTAAAGAGTCAGATAAGATCCAAATGACTGCTCAGTAATACTAGGCAAAGGGTGTACCAAATAACCGTGAACTGCAATATACACCTTGGTTTCAAAATGAAAGAGAAATCAACCAAGGACTTGACGTACGTGCAGGCAATCTCCTCGAATGATGTGTCCAGTGTATCACGGGTATAGGGCGGCAGGCTCAGCTTCCTATGGATAAAGGATAGAAACCTAGTGGGGTCTCCCTTTATATATGTGACGGTATAGGGAGCACAAGTCCTTACTAGCGCTGTCTAAAGCCGAGAGGCGAACGACAACTACTAGGTTTAAAGACGCCGGAACACGTCTCTAGCCTAGACCTCTAAATATTTCGTTAATGTTTCAATGTTGCCTTAGTGTAAATTGAATAAATTTTAATGTTTATCTTCAATTATGTTTCAGTTTTCAGGCCCTAGCGAGTGTTATGTCTCAAAATCACCTAAATGCATACTACATGCCACAGTATATCATTTCGTTCGATGAAAGCTAATTACAAGAGAGTTAAGAGATTTTCAAACAACAACAAAATGACTAGAAAACAACCAATGATATCTCTAATGCAGCTAATGGAAACTAAAAGATTTTCGTTCAAAGTTACTAATCATTAATAACATCGAAAAGATGTAATTCACATCAACTAATTCAATGCAAAAGATTTTTTTTTTTTTGATTGATGTTTAAGAGCAAAAGCACTAGACAAAATGAAAACTAATGAGACAAGCAAATCGAGAAGTGATAGCAAAAGAGAAAAACAATCAAATTTCACTCAATGCAAGCACACAATGAGATCTCAAATCGATAAAAAGTTCCTCAAATCAAAAGACACCCAAAGATTCAATTGAACCATGTAATCTAGGCCCAAAACGAGACAAAGCGGAATTCGAATGAAGAAGAATCCAATCACTCAAATAACGCAATAAAATGATAGACAACCACCAAACGAGTGCAGAGAAGCTATCACAGAGCTGACTGAATATACAGGAACCAAAAATTCCCAAGGGAGGCTCGACGCACAATAGCACCTAGATGCCCTAGGGCTACAATGTAAAATCGATAGAAATGGGCAAACAACCAAAGGAAGAAGGTCACAGTCAGTTAAACAAGGCTCCAGAACACTCAAGCAGTTGAAAAAACAAGACCAAACACCCAGATCAGTCTCAAAAGGCTCAAAACAGAGTAAACCCTACTACCTTATAGGATTGGCGCGACTGTAAGGCTGAAACTAGCACCGGAATGGGATTGGCGCGAGTAATACACTGACAACATGTGCCAGTGGGCACGACTGTCACACTGAAAAGCGCACTAGCCAAGTTTACTAAGGAAAAATAAAAAATAAGCGATCCAAGAAGCAGACCAGTGATGGTAAAGCTCAAACCAAAATCCAAACTCACAAAAAGAACCAGCCAAAAGAGCTAATCAAGCAAGCAAAGTCAAGAAACGACCGAAAGACAAGACAATACTCCAAGTGTTCAGTTCATAAACTAGACCGGAGATTGATTGAAGCAGCATTGATCTACTTCGCTAATGCAGAGCAAGAGCGTTTCGAAGGCTATCTGGCTAACTTTAGGCTCCGTCTGTAGTTTATAAAGCAAACAACAAGCTAACTCCCCAGTGGAGTCGCCAATTTGTTGAGGAGGTAAATCCCCTCTGCGGACAGAGGCGATCCCTACTAGCCCAGATCGGGTCTAGCAACAATCAAACACGCTACAACGCAAGCTCCTAATTGCAAAAATCAAAGCACGATAGAAGGCCTACCTCAGGTCCAACGCTGTTGTCGTTGCGGAGAGGATAGTGCTCTCGATCCCTTGCTCTGACAGGGCACAATTCCACCACTTGACGCGATCGAACACCTGCACGTACAAGAAACACGACGAACATACGAGCGTAGAACCATATAATTGCAATTATGTGTCAGTCAGAGAGGACACAACTCATAAACAAGCATGAACAATACGAGTGGAACTATAATCGTAGTCACTTATATTAATGAAATAAAGGATGATACAACCTGGCTCTGACGCTGAAATCGTCCTTCGGCGGGTCGTCAGCGGAATATGTCTCGGTAAAGCTTGTCGGGAATAGGGACAAGCCTCTCTCTTCGATCGTCAATCTCCTTGCTATGGATTTGGCACTATGAGGACTATCAAAGCTCTTGCAGCATTCTTTAGGCTATGAAGGCTCTTGGAGATTAGCTTGCAAAGGGAAATGGCAAGATTATATAGATGGAGGAAGGGGAGATGGGATTCCTACAATCATGGGATTGGCCCTATCCTCAAGGAAGCTTCCATGGAAGGTGGCAAACTACTTCCTCTACATGGAAATCCGGAGCCAAACGTCCCAACTCAATTTAGAGACCAGTTCAGGAGTTGGTTAAAGTCAATCTTCCACCATTTATTTTTAAAAAACACCCTTTATTAAGCTTGGCGCGAGTGCGACTCTGAGACAGAGCGCCAATTGGCGCGGGTATAACACAGGCTAGTCGCGCCAAGGATGAAAAGGCTATTTTTAGGGTTTTTCACAAGGAGTTGTCTTTAGGGCAATGAAATTACATGTTCAGGGGAATGCCATGAAAGTGTTTTCAAGTTATGTCACTGCTCACAGGTCACGGAATGAGCCCTCCAATGTGCGGGATGGGGAATTGCAGGGACGGTGACAAATTGCTGTGTAACAGTGAGCATGCTGCTGACATCAATCATAGAATATCTTGCTTGTCCGCCTTAGTTGAGCATGCAAAAAAGACTAACCATCATGTTTGCATATAAGATGCTAAGGTCATTGCTCGGATCTACCATTTCCATCATCGTAAGTTGAGAGAGACCATTGAAATTTAAAAAAAAACCCATTAATCTCAATAGAAATGACGGCTGGAATATCAACAGGTGTTGGATTCCTGCCTTATATTCTTGATTTATTTTTATTTATTTATTGATTGATTATTGATTATTTTATTATTTTATTATTTTTATTGTTTATTGTTTATTTTATTTTATTATTACTAATTTATTTTATTTTATTTATTTATTTTTTATATTTTTTTGGCTTGTTGTATTATTCTTTGATAGGTCGTTGGTTATATTTTTCTTTTTTCCTTGGACCTTGGTTATAATTAATAATAATAATTAATTATTAAATAATTAAATTTATTAAATAAAATAAGAGATATATACATATTATTATCACTATTGGTTAAATAACTAACTAATAAATAAGTTAATTGATTAATTAGTTGAATAAATATATTAAACATTTTATTCAAAAAAATTAAATGTAATGAGCCGTTATTATTGGTTAAAAAAAATAAAAATAAAAATAAATAAATAAATAAATAAATAAAAAATAAAATAAATAAATAAATAAATAAATAAATATTTAAAGTCAAACTAGCTGTTATCCTAATGGCTAGTTGAGCCATTTCTACATCTATTTAAACTTAATGTTCCGATCTGATCTCTCACATAGTCCTGATGATGAACCACACTGGTTGGTTCGAAACACGTTGACCATGTTCCATTGCATGTGATTATTACCGAAAGAATTTTACAAATTTATGGATACCATTTTCAATTACAAAGTCAAGGAGGTCAATCCCCACTGTTTTATGAATTCGTTGGTGGACTGGTACCAACCAGAATTTGATACTCCATGTGGGACACACAATCCTCAATCTCATATAGTTTGTCCATGGTTCTCCTCTGAATTTGACAAAGGGAGGAGAGGGCTTCTATAATTTCCTCTTAGATAGTTTGAATATCACTGAAATAAGCCACATAATTGATTCTTTCCTCATGTGGATGTTGGTCCATAAAATCCAAATAAGCTTGAATTCCTTTGAGCTACTCACTGATGAGAGCGAGGGAAGGTGGCTATTTCACTTGGCTGGGAGAAAGCTCACGACCTGCTTACAGAACATCCTCCACTACTACCCGTTCATCCTCAATGTGGGCTCCCTGACGAGCCTAACCATCCATCCCCACTTGTGGCCCTCCTCCACATCTTGGGTGGCCCCTTTGCCTATGCATTGGACTCACATCCCACCACCCATCCATACAACCAACACCACCACAAACTGCCTCCACGCTAAAGAAAAGACTTGAGATGCTACCGACCACCTCCCACACCCCAGAGCCAATGAACACAGACAACCCCGAATGCCCCGCTACCCATGCACCAATGAACACTAAAATTCCCTCAGCAACATAGGGGGCACTCAACGACCTCCGCTTCCACCAGACACCTAAGAACATTGCACTCAGAACTCCTCCACTCCGAAAAATTCCAAACAAAACCACCTAGCACTAAGAGCATGCACCAATCCCGAGATTATGCAATGATGACAGACCCATATGCATCCACTTAAAATAACAAGAATCACTGAATGCCAAGAGAAACACCCATTCGCCCCCACCCCAGCAAGGAAAGACCAAAAACTCTAGCTAGCACCAGGAGGAACCAGAACAGTCGAAACCCTAAGAAATACGACACACCCCAGGGAAGATGTACCCATTTATTCTTTTGAGGACATCGGGGTGCTTAGAGCAAGCAAACCCCTGTCGGGTTCCAAATGAACTCGATCCTCTCCATAAATCTTCGGGGCATGGGAGACCCCACTAAATAGTATCGCCTGAAGGACATTCTCAATATAGTGAAGCCGATCATTGTTCTTATACAGGAAACTTTATCTGATAGGATAAAAGCAATAAAATGTGTTCTAGCCATTCGACCAGGTTGGCTTGCTGTGGCAGTTGATGCGGTTGAGCATATAGGTGGTTTGTTGGCTTTCTGGGATCAGTCTCTTGTTAGATTCTCTGCATATAGATTTTTTGGTGGCATTCTTTTATCTGGGTATATATGTGGTATACAGGAGAAGATAAATATCATAAACTTATATGCTCCCTATCACAGTCGATATGATTTTTGGAGTCGACTAAGCTGCTCTGGTATTCTTGCCTTGGAGAATTTAATCACCATCGGGGATTACAACTCGACTCTCCTTTCGGATGAGTCTTGGGGACCTAAGAGCCGTCGGGATCCCCTGGTTGTTTACATTGGTAACATTTTTGAACAGGCCCACATGTATGATGTTCGCCCGAACCCAATTCTTCCTACATGGACCAATAAAAGGGCTGGGGATGATTTCATTGGTAAGCGACTTGATAGAGCGATGGTGAAGGGGCAACTCATGAACATTTTGGGTGGTTTGGACTCTCATATTCATGTATTTGACATATCAGATCATATGGCGGTGGTGCTGACGTGGAAACGAGAGGAGGTTAGGAGAGGGGTTCCTTTCAAATTCAATCGTGCGTGGCTGTTGGATGAGGAGTAAAATGTGATCATCAGGTCTCAATGGAATGACTTTGGGAATTCAGAGCAGTTAAAGGGTTGGCCTTTATTCCATAAGAAGCTACAACATATTAAGAAGGTTACTAAAGATTGGGAGATTAGAAAGAAGCAGAAGCTTAGGGCGGAGTACCTATACATCTCTCAATCTCTTAATGATATGTATTCCAAATTCGACAAAGGTGTTCCTGATGAATAGACCTTCCAAAATATGGAATTGCTACATTCGCGCAGGAAGGAGATTCTGAAAATTGAGGAGATTACATGGAAACTTAAGAGCCAAGTCACCTGGCTGAATGAAGGTGATTTGAATACTAAGTTTTTCCACAGAACTGCAAATAAGAGAAGGAACAAAAATGTAATATGGCACATTGAAAAAGCTGATGGTAGTTTTGTATATACCAAGGAAGACATTATGGTGGAGGCTCACAACCATTTCTCGAACTTTTATCAAGTTGATTCTAGTATTTTTGCGGTTTGCCAGGAATGGATCCTTCAATACATCCCGGTGATGTTTGTCGAGGCAGCTCTACAAGGCCTGCATGCAAAGGTTACAAAGGAGGAGGTGGAACAAACACTCAAATCTTTTGCCCTCGACAAATGTCCAGGCCCGAATGGTTGGCCTGCAGAGTTCTTTTTACATTTTTTTGACATCATGGCAGAGGAAATTACAGAGGTGGTGAAGAACGGTAGGATTTCGGGTCATATATCGGCAAATTTGAACTCCATTTTTTTGGCCCTCATACCCAAGTCCTCTGATCCTTAGAAGTTCACTGACATCAGACCGATTTCTTTGTGCAATCTATTGTATAAGATTACTTCTAAGATCATTGCTAATAGAATGAAAGACACTTTATCAAGACATATTTGTAAGGAGCAATATGGTTTTCTTAAAGGCCGATCCATTCACGAAGCCGTTGCCATTGCACAGGAGGTTATGCATTCCATGCATTTTGGGAAAAAGGAGGCAGCTATTATGAAAATTGATTTGTATAAGGCATACGACACTGTGGATTGGTCTTACATTAGATTGGTCCTCCTCAAGATTGGACTACTAGTGCACTCTATTCAGTGGATTATGGCTTGTATCTCCTTAGTGAATTATGCAGTTATTATTAATGGTATTCCGACTAAGTTCTTTCGGGCACAAAGAGGGATTCGACAGGGTTGTGCTCTATCTCCTCTTATTTTCATACTCATCATGGATGGATTTAGTACACTGATGTAGATGGCGCTGACCTATCGATTTATTTCTGGCTTCTCATTTTCCAAAGAGGTATGTATTACCCACTCTCTTTTTGTTGATGACCTACTTATATTCTGTCAGATTAAGAGGAATCACTGTTTCTACATTCACTATATGCTGATTCGATTTGGGAAGGCAACTGGTTTATGTATCAATAAGGATAAATCCTTTCTCATATATGATCTTGGGGAAGAACATGAGATTCTTTTCATTGCTAATTTTATGGGTGTACATGTTAAGCGGGCATCTGAGGGAATAACTTATTTGGGTTTTCGAATCAAATCTTGTGGTTATGGAGTAAAGGAATGGGGTTGGTTGATTGAAAAATTCAAAGCAAAAATCTATAAGTGGTCTCAGCAATGGCTCACACTGGGAGGTAGATTGGTCTTGATTCAAGCAGTTCTTTCTCAATGCATTGTATATTGGGGTCATCTATTTTTTCTCCCAGAAAAGATTGTCTTTCTCATTAATCAAATTCTGGCAAATTTCCGTTGGGGTGGCACGGATAAGAAGACCATAATCCGTTTGATGAAATTTGAGAAAATATGTATGCCCAAAAAGATGGGAGGATGGGGTATTCTCAATACACGAGCTTTCAACTCGGCCTTGCTGGCCGAATCTCTGTGGCGAGCAATCACGGGGAAGGGGATTTGGAATGATATTATATATGTCAAATATTTAAACAGGGATTCCTTATCACTATTATACAACAGACAATTACATCTGCCTCGATGTATATCGATTATTTGGATGGGATTCAAAAAATTTTTCAACTTCTTTGCAGATAAGCTTATTTGGCTCTTTGGAAATGGACATAATATTATTGGGAAGGACAAAATGAGTGGTATGAGTCTGGATTCTTTTCTGAATCCGAGGATTGTTCACAGACTTGCCCAGCGTGGCATATTCTATTTTAGCCAAGTCATTCACTATTGGTCACTTGGGGCTCCAGTATTAAAATAAGCCACTAAGCTGGGTTTATTTGGAGCTGATGCAGAATCCTGGGCTGAATATATACTAAAGGTTAAGGCAACGGGCCTTTGCTTTAATATAGAAGGGGGTAGGATATCGTGGGATGGTGTATTAGACAATGGAGCTGTTATTGTTTGGTAAACATATTTTTTCCTCTTATCACGAGTTGAGCATATAGATGGGTCAAGTGAATTTTGGCCTTTTTGGCATCGAACCATCCCCACCAAAATATTATTATTTGGTTGGATGCTATGGAAGAACCGGATTATCACATGGGATTCGCTTATGCACAGAGGCTTTCAGGGCCCCGGATGGTGTGCCCTTTGTAGAAGTGACGAAGAATCAATGAGACATCTTTTTTTCTCATGCCCAAAGGCTTCACAGATCTGGAACATGTTTATTCCACATATCATTGATCCCTTGTGGGTCCCAAGTGACTTCATGGATGTTGCGATCAGATGGGATAAGATAAAAGGTAATTTTCAATCTTTGCCTTTCTTTATTACTTGGGAAATATGGATGGTTCGCAATAGGATTATTTTTGAAGAAGGCAGTTTTTCTGTTCATGCTATTCATACTACTATAATGAAATGGATTTCCCAACGAGAGGTGGCTATCATTCCAATTGTGGATGGTTCTATACGGCTTAGACCCCATGCCATTACTGTGCCCGCAATTACTTTGATGGGGCTTGTCAGGATGGGATGATGGGATGTGGAGTATGGATAAAAATGTCCCATTCTGAACGCATACATATTTGCTGGAACGCTGGTCCGGGTTCTAACACTATGGCGAAACTCCTGGCGCTATGGAGTGGGCTTTTAGCTGGATATAACCTTGGGATTATGAATGTTAGTATATATGGGGACTCTAAGGTAATTATTGGGGCAGTGAATGATACATTTTCTCTCTCGGCCACCTCTGCTCAAGGATGGATGTTAAGAATTAAACAACTCTGGGCTATAATGAATTTTCCACCGATTTCACACATTTTCCGAGAATTAAACACTAGGGCTAATGGTCTATCAAAGAAAGGCCTAAGTATGGAATTTGGCTTCATGAATGTGATTCAATGTAGGGATGGGGTTCGGGTATGGGCCACTGACATATCCATTCCTTGATCAGTTTCTGTATCTAGATGGCTGGGCTCTTTTTGTACAAGATTATGTTTTTTTCCTTTCATCTGCGGTATTCGTCTACAAGCGAGCATGAACTATCTTTCTCTTGACGTCTGCAAGCGAGCGGGAGCAGCTCATATGTTGCTATCTTTTTAGGGCGAAGATGTTTTCGTATTCGGCCGGATGCAGAGCTTTTATGTTTACTATACACAGTTGATGTCTTCATCCATATATGATGCTTTTTGTTCTTTCGGATTGGGCTGACTTTTGTTAACAGGTATCTGTATCGCTTGATTGCGGATCAGGTTTGGAATATGGTGAACGATATCTCCTGGAATATATGTTTTCCCACTTTGGGGATAAATTGGCAATTGTTGCTTATATTTCTGTCGGAATTAGGCTGTCCATTGATACTATGTACTGGTCTCTAAGTGACATTATCACATGTATATTTTCGGTTTAATAATGCCATATGGTTGATATTATTGTGAATGAGTCTACTCTTCAGTTCTCTCATCTCCCAACCATATCTCAATGTCTTGAATATATACTGCTTATTTCTTATTAATAGACCGTGGTTTTTTTCTTCTGGCAAAAAAAAAAAAAAAAACAAAAAACAACTTATATCAACATGACTAGGAACTATAAAAATATGCACTTAAAAAAAATTCCAAAATTGATTTGGAATCTATCATTTTTAAGCACAAAGTTTTCAATAAGGGCTTACAACATCTTTGTTACACTATGAATCCTAAATCATGCAAATTCAAAGACGAAACCCTGTTTATCTCAGTCTCCCAGCATTCCTCCCAAACCCTGTGCCTTTTAACGTTCCGACCATCCGGGATGGTCATGAAGTTAAGATAGTTCAGGATCGTTTTGTCGCCAATTCGCCATGGCCATTCATCTCCCACAACGGTAAGACGCTTCGAAGTTCATGGGCTTGGCTGCCGCTTCACCATTTTCTACGTTGTGCATTACAATGCACTTATCCGGATAAAATATTTACTTAGCATGAATCACGACTTCCAGACCTGCAAAAATGAAAATCACAGCCATTAGAATAAGTGGCCCACAGCAGTTAATTTAAGTTTGGCGGTGCGCAGGGATTTTTCCAAGGATTATACAGGTTATTGTAGGCATTGAGATTCGAACTGATAACTTCTTTTGGAATTGCAATTAGCTCTAATGTGTTTGATACGACCAAACCCTCGTCTTTTCTTATCGAACTTTACAAGGATTGAACCACGCCATTGTCGATATAAACGTTATTGTATTTTAAGCTAAACCCTAAAGGAATGAAAACCCCCCATTAGCAGAGCATTGGATAAACCACAGAATTGGAAGATGTACTTGCCACTGTGGAGACTTTTAAACGATCGTTCCCTTCCTTCGATTTTTACCTTTAAATTTAACTTATTTTGAAAATGTCCAATTATTCTATTTTTTTTCCTCTTATTGAAGCAAAACCTTTCTCCATTTGCAAAATAATTTTTGATGCAAATCTTTCCATTTTTGCTTAATTTTAGTAAAATGAATAATAATTGTATCTTTTATTAATATAGTGCTTGATTGAAAAAAAAATGCTTTGTTTTGTTTTGTTTTTACTAATTTAATATTAATTAATGGTAAAGTAAATGTATTAATCTATAAATAATTAGAGATTAGTACTTTGACAGTGATTTTATGCAACAAAACATAAAATACTTTATAGAACCATTTTCACATGTTTTAATGTATGCTCATCAATCTTATTAAATAAATCTTTGATATCTTTATATAGCTGAAAAAAAACACTCCATGGAACCACTTTTACATGTTTTATTAAATAATTATTAATTACGTTGAACAAATCCCTAACTTGTATTACTTCATAACACCCTTTTTTACAGGTTTCATGAAAAAAAATAATGTTGGTCAAATATTTAATAAGAGTGTTCCACCATCCTCCTTTCTGCAACAAAAAGAAAATACTACATAGTACCTCACTAAACAATATTCTTCATAATCATATTCATTAGTTCTTCATGAACATTCTATAGTACCCCTTTTACATGCTTTTGTACACACACTCATTAAAAAAGTAAAATACTTCATTGAACAATATTGGAGTGCCCACTTCACATGCTTTCCTACACATGCCCATTAAAAAAGTGGGATACCTTATTGAACAATGCTAGGGTACCACCCTCATGTGCTTTCCTATAAGTATATTAAAAAAGCTAAATACCCCACTAAACAATATTTCTTTCTTATGATATTAGGGGGTATCTTCAAATCCTAGTTGAAAGTGCTTACCCCAATCATCAATAAAGTTCTTTCAAAACCTTATTTGTCAAAGCATTCACTCTTAACATACAATGTCATATAATTTGAAGTTAGATAGCCATATACAATTCAATAATTTATGATGATTCATGCCAATTCACAACTAATTGAAATGCTCTATTAAGTTTTTCAAATAAATGCTTCATGATAGTAGGTGTTGTAACACTTTCTAAACTTATGATTATTATTTATTTGATGTCCATGATAGTGATATGACTTGCTATTATAGTGACATATCTTTGTATTGGGATTTTTCTCCAGATCATTCTGTCTTCATAAGTCGTCCTCATCATATCTATAATGTCATAGTCTCATTACTCACTTTATGGACCAGATAGCTCACACCATATTGCCACCACATTATTTGTAGCTTTCACCTAAGCTCATGATGTTGAGTGTGAACATGAATGTATTAAACTATAATCATTTTATGTGTGAAAATATGTATGTTGCTAAAGCATTAATCTTTGAAGGTAAATGTCTAAAGACCGAATCTCATTAAGTCCCTTGCTCATAAAAATATAAAATTCAAGGTGTAAATCTCTAAATAAATCAAACAACTTAAAAATAAGATATGGAAACAAGGATCTCCGAGCATCAATGTTGAACAAAGTTATATGAGAAGTAAATTAACCCTATCTATGGAAGCATCAACATTAAAATCAACACATGACAATGAAGATGCATGCTGACATAAAATGAAAATAGGAAACATAGCTTTAGAAGTGCCTTCACAAAATTTATTTATGTTACAGTATCTACTACATCAAGGCTCTAGTTCTTAACCTCTAAAGATATAAGCATCTCCAAGTGTGATGTTGAACAAAGTTGCATGAGCTCTTAACCTTTAAAAGACATGAAGATAATGATCTCCAAGCATAAATGTTGAACAAAAGTCATATATGAAGTAGAGAAACTGTAACACACCCCCTATTAATTCCCACCAAACACAGGTTAGAAGGAGGTTGTTACTTATGTTGACCCGAGATCCAAGGTAGTGTTATGGAAATGGGGTCTACAAATTTTGATCTTTCTCAACTTCCTTGAAACTTCAAATGGATGACGTCGTTGTGTTTATCTTGTCGAGACAATTATGGTGTTATAAATTTCATCCTGATTTGACCTCCAGATCAAAATATATGACCACCTAAAGTTTAGTGCTCTGTCATCAACTTGCCACATTGCGCCCACATGGACATTCTAGTAAACAACCCTGCCATTTGGCGTTGGTGTACTAGTTGTCGACCCGTTCATATATATATATATATATATATATATATATATATATATATATATATATATATATATATATATATATATATATATATATATATAAGCTACTGACCCATTAACACTGGCCACATAGCAACTCATCGAGCGTTTGTGTTATCACAGTTTACTTTAAGGGTAAAGGATTCATGGGCAATGAATGAGAGCAACAAAGCAACTAAAATGAGATTTTTCAAACAGGCTACCAATTATTTTGTCAGTGTTCCTTTTGATAAATTTGCACAAAGCATAAGAGGCATTAGTAGCCTTAGGAAAAAAACATTGTTAAATAAAAATATTCAAATGGAACAACCTGATATATTTTTTATACAATAATCGTAATGTTCAGTTGCAAAATAAATGAGTTATTTAGGAGCTAGGAAGAAGGTATGAATTAGTGGAAGTGGAAGCACAGGGCTCGAATGGGGGTTTGGAAATCCGGTGGAACCCTTAATCCTTGATCCTTCTGGATTTTGAAGCCAATAGATCATACATGTCTGTAGAAATGCATGTTATAGGAATCACTGACACAATGGTTTTCACTAATATGTACAGAGCTTAAAGAATCGAGGAGAAGATCAAGATGTTGCAAGATCTAAGAAGAATAAAGAGCAGGAAAGGGAACCTCCCTTGGGTGGTGGGGGGAGAATTAAATATGATAACCTCGCTATTAGAGAAAAAGGTGGCCAAAGAATAATAGACAGAGAATCTGAAGCATTTAAGGAATTCATTGAGGAGACCAAACTTATTGACATGGAAATTGCGAACGGGTGCTTTACTTGGAGTAATAAGTGGCAAGGGTAGTGTTGTCACTCATAAAATTTTGAAACATTACTTGACATGGTCATACAATTCACTCATCAAGAGGAAAAGGTCTCCTTGAATCATTCAAGTTGGTATAGGAAAAATTTCAATTTTTTCATGTTTATCCTATCCTAAGGTTCAAACCCACCTTCATTTAGGTCATGTCATGTCCCATTAGTCATAATTCGGTGTCATATTTCATTTCCCTAGTGTTTAATTTCAAAAAGGACACTTAAGCTAGTTTCACCTCTTTTCGCAGCGTTTTACACTGTGAAAAAGCAGTTTTCGCTACAAAACTGCCTAATAGTTTCGTAGCGAAACTGTCAAAAAATGAACTAGCTACGCTACGAAAAGATGTTTTCCTATATGTATTGTCAAACCTGAGGTGAAGTGTCAGTTCATCATTGGAGGAGTTAGGGTGGAGGTCATTCAAGTCTCTTATGGTTAATTCAAATGTACATAGCCATGTTTGAGGTCATCATTACCCTTTCTGGCATGTATGTGTCATGATTAAAGCATGAGCTGTCATTTAAAACATAAAAACTTATCCTAAGGTGCTATTTGTCACTCAAAATTCATTCTTGTATGTGAAACATCTCACTGTCAATGTTTGAGAGCTGCCTCGCCACACCAAGCAGCTTTTTGTCCAACTTGTCTTTACAAGTGTCACCTTTTTAAGAGGGTAGCTTGGTTATAAAAGGAGATGGTCATGCACAAGAAAGCATACAAAGGTGGCTCTGTGGATAAGATAGAAGCCCATGGACCTTAAGCTATTCGTGGAGGACAATATCTTTGCTAAAGCATGCATCAGTTCAAGTTGTTTGAATTTCTACTGGAGCTAACAAGGAAATTGCTGTGTTTTTGGACTGTTTGAGAAGTAAGTTTAAAGAGAGGATTATGGATGAAAAAATATGAATTTGGAAATAATGAGAGAGGTTATTGTCAAGAAAAAGAAATTAAAAACAACCTATTTCACTTTTCTCACATGTGCTATCAGTTAGGAGATATAGGGATGTCTTTGGGCCCTATTTTCAGAAAATAGAGTTTTCCTGTTTTATACATGTTTTTAAAATGCCGATTCTGGACAGCTGGAGATGGCTTTCAAAAAACCAAGAGAGGTTTTTATTCAGAAAATTCTTATTGACAAGAAAATCCTCCATTTTTTCAAAATAAATCATGGATTCAGAGATATAAGCTCTGTTCTAAGAACTATTTTTCATAAAAAATAGGAAAAATCTGCAAAGATGTTTTAAATATGTAAGGTGATGCTGATTGTGTTCCTCATTAGTTTGATGAGGTACATAACATGCAGAAGATTAGGTTTTAGCATTAGAAGGTCATTTTGTGAAGACAATTTTGGAATAGGCAAATTAAGTGTTTTTACACAATCTTTCCTCTTTTTGTAGCATTTCCTAGGCTTAAAGACAGGAAAACGCTACGAAAAAACCTGTAGCAGCCTTTTTGCCTCTAAAGTCATTTTTTGCAGCTTTAAAGAAGGGATATTGATGGTATGGATGTGTCATGACTTGATTGACACCATGGAACAACAAAGGAGTAGAGTTTTTGGGTACAGAAGTCATTTTTCAATGCTACCAAAGCTCGCTACGAAACTGTCTTGTTTTCGTAGCGAACTATTTTGGATGCTTTTGGAGTATCTTAATGGCATTTTTGGATAGTTGGACTCCTCCAACGTGTCAAGGGAGCTTATTATCAAATACTTATGACTCAAAGAGAGTGTCATGCAGCTAGGTCATCAATCAAAACAACGTTTAAGTCAAGGGTCACGCTTTCCTAAAAAGTAGGGTTATGCTCCATAGATCTAGAAGTGGTTTGAAAGTAATTTTTTCATAGTTGTTATCCATGGGAAGTGCTAAAGAGTATTGGAGCAGTGCTAAAGAGTATGAGAACAAAGGATTGCTAAATGGAAATATTTTTCATGAAGATGGTTTGAAGCTGCCAGCTCATCATACTGCCATATCATCAACATAATAGCTCCCTAATAGTAGGCAGAACAATTTCATGAAGACAATGAGGGTAGTTATGTTTGATTATGGTTAGTATTGTTGAAGGACATGATTCCTTTCAAGGAAATTGGATTATATTTAGATAACAATGTAATAAGTAGGTGTTTGAGTTATGTTAGGACTCTAACTCCTAATTTAGTAGGTGTCAGTTTCTAGTTATAAATATTCAGTTTGTGGTTAGATTAGGTGGCAGTAAAAGAACTTAACAATCTAGCCATTTGGCAGATTTGATGTAAATGATATATGCCTATAAGTAAACAATACTTCAATGTATGAAGGGTTGGAATATGTTATTGCTGACTTCTACTATTGTAAACATGTTTTGATCAGTAATAGGGAGTGGCTATTGGTTTCATCCTTCACCTGAGATTCATTTGATATTTTCATGAACATTGTCCTATGTATATGATTAATTTCTGTCAATATGTTAATGTTTGATTACTCATAATTCGTGCTTTGCATGCTTTAACTTCCTTTCAAGCACTAAACTATTGGATATCTTTCCCAATGTCCTGCTTTCAGTATTTTAATGTTCATTACTTAGAATTCATGTCTCATGCTCTGACTTCCTTTGAAAATTTATATATTGAGTAAACTCTGTATGTGTGTATTCCACTTTCATTTAAATATCTACATGCCTCAGCTTCCACAAGGAGAGCCTTTGTAATTGAGATCCCTGTCACTGACTCCATAGCCCAATGGTAGCAAGACTTCATTTTTCAACCTGCAATAATTCAAAGCCAAGACATAATTCATAGAGTTAGCCATCTAGTACTATCATTATTAAATATCATAAAACCCCCTTGAGAGAGCCCTCTCGAACTAAATAGGCCAAGCTTTAGTTAGAAGTGGTTTGAAACAGTTACTCCAAGTTGATCGTTGAAGCGGTCCAAGAGGACTCGATTTGGTGATAATAGGTAGCATCAAGTGGTGTCTAGGGTTGACAAATTTTTAATATCGGAATATTTACTGATGAGAGGGGTAGATGAAAAAATAAATATCTTGCCATGTGGAGGATCTAACCATTGGCCAATGTTATTACTGATGAAAATTAGTAGGAACTCTCAAAACAAGCCCTTTTGATTTGAAGCATTCTGGTTATATCAACCTAACTTCATGGAGAATATCAAAACATGGTGGAAGGAAACAATTCTAGAAAGAGACTCAAAGATGTACACCCTAAGAGCTAGGTTAAAACACATCAAGGTGAAACTAAATTAGTTGAACAAGATATAATTTGGAACATATTTCAGGAGAAAAAGGAACTGGAACAGAAAATAGAAGCATTAAAACAATGGTTGATCTTTGATGGGTACTTAGAGGGGAGAAAAGAAGAGGAAATGGAATTACTAAAGAAGTGGGAGGAGAGATGCAAACAAGAGGAAATCCTCTGGAGGAAAAATATTGAGTTTCATGGCTTAGGTAGGTGGAGAAAAACACAAAATTATTTCACTAATCAACAGTAGAGCACATGAAATCCAACATAATACTTAGAATAAAGGATGAGAGAAGGAAAAACTTTGAGCCTCACCAAGACATTGAGGAGGTCCTGGTCCAACACTTTCAAAAGATAGTTGAAGAGCCCTAGGTGTAGAGAGGGGCAAACAATCAAAGGTTTGTGAGGCATATCTCAAAGGTACTCACTGAGGAACATAACAAAAGCCTAAACAAGAAAGTCTGCATGGAGAAAGTGGCTTTGGCAGTGAATGAAATGGCGAATGGTAAAGCCCCTAGGCCAGATGGATTCATTATAGACTTCTTCAAATCTTGCTGGGAAACTATCAAAAATGATATATACGAGGTGGTGGCTGACTCCAAGAATCAATAAAAATTCTTAAAGCTCTAAATTCAACGTTTATAGCCCTTATCCCCAAGGAAGAACTAACAAGTACGCCTAAAAATTTCATGCCTATAGAACTGTGCAACATTGACTATAAAATCATATCCAAGGTAGCTGCTAATCGGTTCAAAAAAAATCTTCCATATTTGATATTGGAGGAATAATCACGCTATGTGGAGGGAAGATAGATCTTAGACAGTATAATCCCGATGCATGAAGTGGCTCATTTGTTGAAGCCCCAAAGAAAAGTTGGGATGATAATGTAGTTAGAATTATCTAAGGATTATGATAAGATTAGTTGGAAATACATGGAAGTGGTTTTTACAAGCATTTGGATTTGATTGACACTGGATTAATTGGATAATGGAAATGGTATCATCACCCAACTTTTCGCTTCTTCTTAATGGATCCCCATCAAAACCTTTCTTCCCGTCCAAAGGAATTCAACAAAAGGATCCATTATCTCCTTCCCCGTTTATCTTAATGAAGGAAGGACTTATAAGAGTGATAAAAACGACTAATAGAGAAGGGGATATTACAGGGTTGAAGCTGCAAGATAATTCTTAGACAACCACTCACGAACAATTTATGGACGACACCATGCTGCATGGTGTACCTACGGTTAAGGAGGCCCGAAATTACAAAACCATTCGGGATACCTTCATGAAGGCGTTAGGTATGGAGTTAAACCTGTCAAAGTCTATGATTTTGTTTTTCAACGCTCACATTGCTATCTAGAGAAATATTTTAGATATCCTAGGTTTCTAGAGGAAATACCTCCCTTCTAGGTATCTAGGAGCACCCTTAATGACAAAAGCTTGGAAAAAGTCCAACTGGGAAAAGGTTATATCCAACCTGGAAGAAAGGGTCAAAAGATGGACGATGAGAGCACTGAATTTGTCGGGGAGGTTGGTGCTATTAATTGAGGTGCCTCAGGCTATCCCATGATACATGCTATCTGTTCTTCCTGTGCCTAAAGGAGTGCTGCAAAATATAAAGGAGATACAAGTAAAATTGCTTTTGTGAGGGGCAGAGGAAAAAAGGAAATGGGCACTGGTGGTGTGGAACACGATTTGCAAATATAAGTAGGAAGGAGGCCTTGGGTAACAATACCCTGAGATAATTAGCAAATAAAATGGAGCCACATTGTGGTGGAAATTGAAATACGCCCCATGATTGTCAGCCAAAAAACTATGGCAAAAATTATGGAAATCAAAATACGCCCCTGATTGTCAACCAAAAAACCTGGTAAGGTTCATGGGTTTAATCCATGGGACAACCATTTGGAACCTGGCATGGACCAACAAAGAAATTATACAAAATAATAGATTTTGGGAAGTAAGAAATGAGAAGGATGCCCTATTACGGGAGGATGCTTGACAAAAATGAATGAAATTAAACAAACCAGAATGGAGGAGTCTTCAGGAATCCATGGAGCGACATGGACACAAAGAAGTCCACCAATTTTGAGCTCTGAAAGTAGCTAACAATAAGTGGAGAACTTGGAACCTAAATATCCTCTGCCAGGAAAATCTAAGAGAATCATAAATTTTCAAGATATCATAGAGGAAATGAAAAAAAGACAAATCTTGGCAAATGATGATCGAGATCAACTCTGATGGGGGCATTGAGAAGGAGGTTATTTCAACCTCAAGAAAGCCAAGGTTTATGATAGAACATAAAATCTCAAAATCCATGACTTGGCCTAGAGAAAAATTTTGGGCGACTTCTCATTGGTCGAAAATCAAAATATTCCTTTAGTTAATTTGCATAGAATAATGCTAACTTGGGAGGATATTATGAATATAGGAATGATAGGTCCATCATGGTGCTGCACGTGTGAGAGGGAATGAAAAAATCTTAACCTCTTATTGAATAATTGTAGATACATAGAATCGCTATAGGACTGGTTGGCTATTATCTATAGACAAAATGATATAAATAAAGAAAACATATAAGACACAATTAAAAAATGGCGGTTGAAATATACCAAGGATGAGGTGGTTAACATGACCTGGAACTTGATTATGGGGTTCATCCTATGGTTAATCTGGAAGGAACACAACCACAAAATTTTTTGAGATAAAAATCTCCCTGTTGCAAGCCTGATGGAAGAAATTCGTTGTCGACTTAAGGAAATCATAAGTAGCAAAATTTTTTGAACCCCAAAATAACATCCATCCCCTCAGGAAGCAAGAATTATATTTTTTTATAACCTTGATTACCCAAGTGATAATATCATCAGACCCATAGAAATTCGTATAAGGACATGCACTACAGTGTGGCAGGCGCCTCCCGAAGGTTTTTGTGAATTGAATTTCGATGATGCATCTAATGGAAACCTAGCAAAGTTTGGTGCCATAGGAATCATCAGGGTTTGGACAGGTAAAATCGAGAGGTTATGTTTCATCAACATGGGACAAGCCACAAATAATGCAACAGAGTTCTAGGCCCTGGAGCGTGGATTGGAAATACCGTGGCAGGAAAGAAAGGTGAATGTAATAGTGGAGGGTGACTCAACTGTTGAGATTCAAAGGAAATATTCAGCATCGAAACCTAGTGCATTAAGCACCTGGTTGCATTTAGAACTTGGTTTCATTAAGCACCCAAAATAGGGTGGGGCCCACAGTGCTATTTTTAGGTGCATGTATATTTTTATTATCCCTTAATTTAGATAGAAATGAAACTGTAATCTATTCTCAATGTGGACTTGAAATAGTTAATTGAAGTGGAAAATTCAGTTAGCTAGTGAATTTCGAGTTAGAGGTTGGTTGGTGGGACATGCAGAGTAATTTTAGTTGTAACAGAGTTCGAAGTGCAGTGGTGCATGAGTTGGTGCAAGTTGTAGACAGTTTAACTCAGTTAAGTGAGTTAAAATCAATTGTGCTAGTTGTAAATGAAGATACACTAGTGAGAGATCTAGTGAATTAAATATTAATTAATTCACAATCAGTGATCGCATGCAATTGAGGATTTAATATTATGAGCTACATGCATGTCAGATCCAGTGGAGACCCAGTTGAGTTCTAGGTGAAAGAGAGGTTGACTATCAATTGTGACATTATCTGCTTGCACACATGCAGGTAAATGCCCATTGGAGTGCCCATGATACTTGCAAAGTCAAGGCATGCAAGAATTCCTATACTTTAGGGATCTTTACCATTAGGGATTGAGCAAGCAAGGCATGCTGTCTGGAGGCTGAGAATTGACTATGTGTTGGCCAGTTTTTCATATGACAGTGTGAGACAATTAGATGATGTATTGAGGGCTCTTGTGAGAATATTTTTGTATGTAATTGTTTCATGATCCATGCTTAATATACAATAGAATATAGTGGGGTTTTTAGTTGTAAGCTTTCCCCAAGAAATTATCTGTGTTGTGTGTGATTGATCTTTCTTCATGTTCATGTGATTAGCGATTGTATTTTTAATTCCACAAAATATTTGTAGAAGAGATTCAGTGTTTAAATTTAGCACATTGTTAGATCGAGTGAATCCAATATATACATGCTTGTTGTGTAATTTCTACATGGTATCAGAGCACAGGAAATTGCAGAAGTGAAGCAGGAGTTGAGTTTGTGACTGGATATAATTCAAATTTGCAGAAAGGCTTTCTTGGTGCTAAAGCTAATTGAAGATCGAAATCACTTTCAATGGCTTGAGGTTAGAGTATGCACTCGAGGGCAGCTTGAATTAAATTTCTTGGAAGGATAGGATGGAGACAGTACTAAAAAACAATGGCTTGAAGGAATTCATTGACAAAGATGTTCCTAGGCCAGATGTTGCCAATCTTGATGCATGGAAAAATAAAGCGGAAAAGGCGAGGAGGATCCTGTTGGAGGGAGTACAAGACCACATTTTCTCAAGCCTCCATGGGAAATCCACACCATATTCTATGTCGAAGGATTTGACAGATCTATTCCAAAGAAGAAACTACCATAGGAAATTGGCACTCAAAGATAAACTCAGGAAGATCAAGATGGAAAAGGGCGACACCATTCCAAAATATCTCACGAAGTTTGTCCAATGTCAGGATGAATTGGGGAGTGTGGGAATAACAGTCGCTAATGATGATTTGGTGAGCTTGGATCTCCTAGGACTTCCTAAGATTTTGCACAATTATCAAGACTCTGTCAACAGAAGGGAAAAATTGCCAGATTTGGAATAAATATGGTCGGATTTGGCGTAGGATGAGTTCAAACGGAACAATAGAGATGGATATTAATCTAAGAATGAGCATGAAGAGGATTGTGCTTTGGTTTCCAAGGAGAGGAAGGGGAAGGGGAGGAAATTCCCTTTGAAATCCAAGTCCAAGAGCAAGAAGAAAGACATGTCCAAGGTGAAGTGTTTTCACTGTCATGAACATGGGCATTTTGATACTATCCACAAAAGAAGAAGAACAAGAAGGCTACTAGATCTATAGCTAGTGAGGCCCTTGCCTCTCAATTTGAGCTTTACTTCTCATTGATCGCATGCATGGTGTCCAGTGTATTGGGATCTTTGTGGTATTTGGATAGTGGCGCTTCCTTTCACATGACGGGAGATAAGGAACTTTTTAGTGACTTGGAGGAGAAAGTTCTCCAAATTCATATTAAGATGGGCAACGACGAATGGTACAATGCTACCAAGAATGTTACCATTACCTTTTAGAGGGAGTCAGGTAAACCATTTCAATTAAAATTTGTAATGCATGTACCAGGTCTGAAGAAAAAATTGGTCTCAGTCACAATGTTGGAGGACAGAGGCTAAGACATTGTTTTTAGTGATGGAAAATATTTCCTGCGACATAAAAAAACGGGTCAAGCTAAAGGATAGGGATTCGAGTTAAGAATCTCTACAAGCTGGAGGTAGATGGCTGCGCCGCCATGATGGGCAAGGCGGAAAAAGTGGTGAGTTGGGATGAGGGAAAATTATGGCACAGGCGATTGTGCCATCTTCATCATGGAGCCTTGAAAGTCATGCAACAAATTTCTACTGGACTTCCAATGGGAAAACTTGCTTAGCTAGATCAGTGCAAGGGTTGCACCATGGGAAGTATGTAAATTCCACGTTTCATGAGAAGGAGAATTATGCTTCGAGGATCCTTGAGAAAGTTCACACAGACATGTGTGGGCCATTATCGGTTGCTTCAATAGAAAAGCTTAAGTACTATGTAATATGTGTTGATGGATTTTCTCGTAAATGCTGGATCTTCTTCATGCAGAAGAAAGATCAAACGTTCTCTAAGTTTTGTGAGTTTAAGGCATTGGTGGAGAAAGAGTTTGGGAAGCAAGTGAAGGCTCTTAGGAGTGATAATGGTGGAGAATACATCTTTAACGAATTCAAGAACTTCTGCAACAAATAAGGAATTCAAAGAGAACTCATAGCGCCTCATAACCCACAGCAGAATGGGGTCGCGGAGAGGAATAATAGAACGATCGTGGGTGCAACATGAGTGATGTTGCATGATCAAGGCCTACCAATGCAGTTTTGGGCAGAAGCATGCAACATTGCAGTTTATGTGCAAAACCATTGTCCTCATAGTGTACTTGGCATGAGTACACCTGAAGAGGCTTTCACTGGTAATAAAACTGATGTTTCACACTTTAAGATTTTTGGCTCATCTGTTTATGTGCATGTGACCAAGGACGTCCGGAAGAAGCGGGAACTGAATGCTGAAGTTGGGATTTTTGTGGGGTACACAGAAACACCCCATAATTATCGTGTGTATTTAAAAAAAAACATAATTATTGTTGTGCGACGAGATATAAAATTTGATGAGGGGAAATCCATGCAGTTGTCCCCTGAGAGGGAGTTGGACTTGCATGCAGAGGAGGAACTGCTAGTTCCCAAGGATGAGTCTCATTATGTGGATCAACCACATGAGGATGTTCATGAAGTGGAGGAAATCACTCATGCAAAGCCATCAATCAAAAATGGTAGAAGGCGCAACATGGAAGCTGATAGGCTGAGACTTGATGCTACGTAGAATGTAGGAGCCCCTACTTCACAACGCAGACAAAGATAGTCTCCTGACCAATTTACTGGATACATGACTCTTATGAGAAAATGTATTGTGATTGAACCATATTCCTTTTAAGAATCAGTGCAACAACCTACTTGGGTTGATGCAACGGTGGAGGAGTATGACTCCATTGTCAAAAAAAGTGCATGGGAGATAGTCCCAAGACCGGTTGACAAATCAGTGGTAGGTTCGAGATGGATCTACAAGGTAAAGAAAGCTACTGATGGGAGTGTAGAGAAATACAAGGCCAGATTTGTGGCCTGTGGATTCTCACAGATCGAGGGGATATATTATGATGAGACTTTTGTGCCTGTCGCAAGGTACTCTTCCATAAGATCCATTCTTGCACTCTCAGCGCAGATGGGCTGGCGCATTCATCATATGGATGTGAAAATTGTGTTTCTCAATGGGATCATTGAGGAAGAGGTGTACATAGAGCAGCCTGAAGGTTTTGAGATCTTCAATAGTGAGTCGCATGTGTGAAGACTCAAAAGAGCACTGTATGGGCTGAAGCAAGCACCCCGTGCTTGGTACACTCAGATAGATAGCTATTTCACTAGACTGGGCTTCACAAAAAGTGAAGCAGATGCAAACCTGTACCAGATTGTGGTTGAGGGTAAGCTATTGATCATTGTTCTTTATGCTGATGATCTAATTTTGATTAGTGATGAGAAGCTGATACACTCATTCAAGGAGGATCTTGCAAGGGAGTTAGAAATGAAGTATATGGGCCTCCTTCATTATTTCCATGGATTGGAAATATGGTAGTGGGATGGTGAAATTTTTGTGTCTCAAGGAAAGTATGCAAAGGATATACTGGGTAAGTTTAAAATGGAGAGCTGCAAACCCATGGATACTCCTCTTCCAGGAAACTGGAGGAAAGAGGATGCTACTTCTGGAGAGGTAGTGGATGCTACTATGTATAGGTAGTGGGTTTGCTAATGTATCTAGTGAACATGAGACCAGACATTTGCTACACAGTTAGCCAGCTGAGTCAAGCTATGGTTAAGCCTACCAAGCTCTTTGGGAGGGCAGAGAATCATGTCCTGAGATGCCTGAGGGGCACATCAGAGTATGGTCTATGGTACATATGGATGGATGGAGTGAAGTTGCATGGCTTCACGGATGCAAATTGGGATGGAAGTCCATCGGAAAAAAAGAGCACATAAAGGGGGATTTTTAGCATTGGATCGACAACAGTTTCCAGGTACAATAGGAAACAATGATTCGTGGCACTCAGTTCAGCGGAAGTGGAATACATGGCAGCAAGTCAAGCTGCATGTGAGGCTATCTAGATGAGAAAGATCTTGGTTGGTTTGTTTGGTTCTTAAATGGATTTGACAGTGATTCATTGTGATAATCAAATTTGCATTAAACTCTCGATTAATCCTACGTTTCATGATATGTCCAAGCATATAGATATTTGGTACCATCATCTCAGAGATTGTGTGCAGAGGAGGATCATGTTGCTTCAGTACATTCCCTCAGAAGATCAGGATGCAGATATTCTAACAAAGGCGCTCACCAGGAGCAAATTCGAATACCATAGAGACAAGATCGGGGTGAAGGATAATCCGTTTCTTGTTGAGAGGGAGTGTTGATATTCAAGAAGAAGATTCAAAAACCACACCTAGCGCATTAAGCACTTGGTTGCATTAAGCACCAAAACTAGGGTGGGGCCCACAGTGCTATTTTTGGGTGCATGTCTATTTTTATTATCCCTTAATTTAGATGGACATTAAACTGTAATCTATTCTCAGTGTGGAATTGAAATAGTTAACTGAAGTGGAAAATTCATCTAGCTAGTGGATTTCGAGTTAGAGGTTGGTTGGTGGGCATGCAGAGTAATTCTAGTTGTAACAGAGTTCGAAGTGCAGTGGTGCATGAGTTGGTGCAAGTTGTAAAAAATTATACTAAGTTAAGTGAGTTAAAATCAGTTGTGCTAGTTGTAACTGAAGATACACTAGTGAGGGATCTAGTGAATTAAATATTAATTAATTCACGATCAGTGATCTCACATGCAACTGAGGATTTACTATTATTAGCTGCATGCATGTTAGATCCAATGGAGACCCAGTTGAGTTCTAGGTGAAAGGGAGGTTGACTATCAGTTGTGACATTATCTTCTTGCACACATGCATGCAAACACCCATTGGAGTGCCCATGATACTTGCATAGTCAAGGCAGGAAAGAATTGTTATCTTTTAGGGATCTTTACCATCAGGGATTATGCAAGCAAGGCAGGCTGCCTGGAGGCTGAGAATTGGCTATGTGTTGGTCAGTTTTTCATATGATAGTGTGAGACAATTAATTGATGTACTAAGGGATCTTGTGAGAAGAGTTTTGTATGTAATTGTTTCATGATCCATGCTTAATATACAATAGAATATAGTGGGGTTTTTATCTGTAAGCTTTCCCCGGGAAATTATCTGTGTTGTGTGTGATTGATATTTCTTCATGTTCATGTGCTTAGTGATTGTGTTTTTAATTCCTCAAAAGATTTGTAGAAGCGATTCAATATTTAACTTTAGCACATTGTTAGATCGGGTGAATCCAAGATATACATGCTTGTTGTATAATCTCTACATCAACATTAGCCATCTAGGTGACACGTAGACTACAATGTAGCACCCCGATGAATAAATTCATGAGGAATTGGTGTCTTGGCAAAAAAATTCAAAGGATTAAGGATCAACTCGAGGAGCTAAAAAAAAATAAATTTTTCCTTAGTCAGATGCTCGGCCAATGTGTTGGTAGACATAGTGGCAAACGAAGGGGTCAAAACACTAGGCTACTCATTGAAATTACTTGGGAGGAAACAATGTAAGGACAACTAAAGGATGATTTCCGAGCGTTCGTGGTGAAATATATATCCACGTAAAAGGGGCAACATGAAGGACATTGAGTGGGCCATGAGGAAAAAAATAACCCACCTAGTGAAAGGAATGTTTAATGATCAAAATGAGTGGACAACTAACGAGAATTAGGGAAGATTGAGGGGGTACATGTCAACAAGAGATGAAGGATGTGCCAAAAGCTTATGGGAAAGAGTGGAACCTAGGATCACATAATCGTTCACCGAGAGGTGGAATTTATGAGAAAGGATGTTTGAAGAAGTGGGGAAGGATAAAACATATTGTGAAGCAGTACTGGAATAGAACCACGACTATAATGGCCACGCACAAACTGTATGCAAAGATGAATGAAAAGGAGGAAGGTCCCATTCTCGCACAAACATACTACAATGACATTGGTAAATAGAAGTTGCTGGAAATGAACAGGGAAGATACCTAAAGGACGGGGCAGACTGCACTAGTTTGGATTTTTCCTTTATATGCTAGGGAGGGGTGCTGCATGAGAGACATCGTGATAAGTTTTAATGAAACAAAGGGGAGTAGCAGTGAGAGAAATCTTGTTCACCAGAGAACCACGACAAATAGAATAGCTATGGGGAGAAATGGGAGTGGTAGGCTGAGAACAGAAGCTCAAAGCCCCATGTCTTCCAAGGGAACCATATTAGAGGAGGTGGCGAAGGAAGAAACTCTCAAATATCATGCAACCCTACCAGAGTGAGGGAAACAAATATTTTAGTCTAGGAAAATGAAGTGAGGTGTTTGCGAAGGAACACCCTGAACGACATAATCAAAGAGGAGGTTGATTGGATAATAGATATGGGGAAATCCCGAACGAGATAAAAGGTCTATCAGAGAACTATGAAAATGGCTTGGCATGTTAATACTTTAGTGAGAAAGCTGTAGGTGGAAGCAACAGAAGAAAGGAACAAGTGTCATATGGAATACCATTTGTAGATGAAAGCAATTGAGCAAAGGCTGAAGGGGGTCTAGGAGGCACTCCAAAGCAAGTAAAATTTTAATGATAGAAAATTATCATGAATTTTAAAAACATTGGCGAATCTCACCAGTTCCTAATATGAAAAATACAATTATTTATTGATATATTTGTAAAATTATTCAAATTTATATTGAGTTTATATATAGCCTTTATATAATGTTGGAGATTTTTAAGATAAAATAATTTATATTGTAAAATTTGGGCAAATAATTTTTAGAAAAAATGGAAGTTGGCAAATATTTATTTTAGAAAAATCATGGAAAATTAGGCCACTTGCGAATATTAGCCCCTAAAATTTTCCATGCTCCAAAGGGTGGTGAACATAGAACACCTGCAGTATGATCGAATTGGTGATATGAAAAAGAAATTTTCAATTTACTTGAAATATATCGATAACCTAGATATTACTCTGGGTTAGGGACATGGAGATCTGGCCAAATTATTGAAATACAAGGTTAAAGAGGTAGGAGAGTAGGAGAAATAACTCTAGTGGAGAAATATGCCCCTGCATTTGAAGCCTATTTTTCAGGAATTCACAATAATTAGTTTTTCTATATTTAGAAAAATGCCTAGTCAAATTTCAATTAGAGAGCCACCTCATCAATTGAACTTGGGGATTATATATTATCCCCTCTTTGATTTTTTTTGATTTAGTAAACTATATATAGAAGAAGAGGTTTGAGATCCATTATTTTTGGATCTTGAACAGTTTGTAAGTAGTGTATAAAGACTATCATTTGTGTAATATACAAGGTTCAATTTTTGGGAAAATGAACTTTGTGTATTGTGTATTTTTTTTTGAGAAATGAATGAAAGGATTTTGAAGCAAAGGTACCAGGATATTATCCAGAGATTCATCTGTCATTTATTACAGTCTATTTTCTCGTTTTATTTCTACCTTTTCAAGTTTGTCACTGATATGGAATTCATAGTACACACTCTATAACTATGATGTCTTGATGGTCATATGTTCAGTCTGATATATTAAATCCAAAATTGATCTTTACATGCTATTTTGTGATTGAACAAAACATTTCCCTTCTATTATTCCTGCACATTGTAAGTCTAACAATAGTTGACTGTCTTGCCTCTGAGATTTACTCCCTCTGAAATATTTTGAAATCCTAATTTGATTTCACCATGACTCAAATTCCCAATGTTTTCCTCCCGTATGTTGACCAATCCCAACCATTTCATTGTTAATTTGGCATCTGAGTGTAAAAAGACTTGTTGCTATTGTGGCCGCGAGTAGTAGAGTCTAGGAGAGTTCCCTCTCTAGCTTGAAAGGGCCAACTTCCAAATTTAAAGTATGGTTTTGAGGTTACTTCAGTAATTCCCTCCACAGTTGGGGTTATTTTTGAGTGATATTTTGCATCATTAAACATACTCTGTAACACCCTCCTCCCACATTTACCCAAGATAACCAATCCATCAGGGTAAAAATGTGACGAAGAGTTACTATGATATGATTAAAATCCCTAAGTGCAGTTAAAGAAGTGGAACAAACAAACTAACACTTTACAGACCTCCCTAAGGTACTACGGGACCCCCAAGAGATAATATACTACTCCAGCTGCCCAATGCCCGATTTATAATTTCCTTTGAATGAATTAAACCGCTAGTCGATCCCATGACAAGGCATGCATGTGTAATATTCCCAATTGGGAAGGGCAACAATAATGAACAGTTATGCATTAAAATAACGCAGATCATCAAGATTATAGCAGGAGGAAAATATGGAGACCCTTCTTTCACATTTATAACAAAAAATCATATGTACAATGAAGCCCATAAGGTGTACAAGAGGAAATAGAAGTTTCCAATGAAGAAAAATCCTCAAAAAGAGGTGCAACAACCATGCAAATAGACAGAAGCTGCCTTGAAAAAATTATTTTTATTAAGTTGCAACAGCTGTTGATTACAACTTATATATAGAGCAAAATAATGCATGAAAACTCAGATCTATGATAGATCCATACACTATAAAGACTCTTCTTCAAAATTCCCTTGGGGTTTTCAGTAATACATGAAACACAGAGTAGATCTGAGATCTAAAGCTGCAGATCTGCAGAAATATTCAGATATTCAGGAATATTTAGATCTGATCTAATGTATACAATAATATGATCCTCTTCAGTGGATCTCAAAGGTGAAGGGAAGATCCCCAAAACATGAAAATCACTCCTCCAGAATGTTATGCCAAAATTCCCTGCAACAACACCTACGAGAAAACGCAGATATGAAAGTAAAACTGCGCTGTAGGGTTTAAGATAAGTTTGGCCACATGCCAAGATCTGAATCTGATGCTCCAATGATCCAATACTCTCTTACCAATGGGATAGTAGCCTTCCCCACTGAAAAGAGGCACTAGAATGGTCTAGATATGAGTAGATCTAGCCTCCACTTACTGCAGCTTACAAAGACAACCAAACCCTCAACATGATCTGCGTTGTAGTTGGAAGTAGAAGCTTGGCCTTCAGCCTGATAGTGGAAAATAAATGCAAAGTTCTTCAAAGAGGCCTCTCAAGAAAAGAGATGGGATTCCTAAACAGGAAATCCTTGTGCTAAACAACACTATTATCTGCTAAACAACAAGGAGAATGAGATATGTCTAAACATACAATATATTCTGAAAAATGTAATCACATCAACAACTTCCTCATGCTGCCATCCTCTTCCTTTTATAAGATGAGAGCTTGCAAAAACCTAAACCACCTTGAATGAAATAACTCCTTTCCCATGAGCCACCTCCATCTAAAACTGCGCTGTGCCTCATTGATGGCCACTCCTCCAAGACAATGCTGTAGATTTGGTCATGGTTGATCCAGTCAAAATGTTTAGCCCCTTTCACACCTAAGGGTGCCTTCTTATTCAGCCAAGATATAGCCTTTTTCACATTTGGCATTGGTTTATTTACTGTTTAGGAGTTTTATTATCCTCCTTTACAATTTTATTCATGAAACAAAAAAATAAAACAAAATTTAATATTCCCTTTACATTAGGACTAATTGCGAATATTACAGTCCTCCCCTGCAAACTGTTGCTTGTCCTCAAGCAACTGATAAGGTGAGTGTTGCAACTCTCCTCCTCCTCCATTGGTGACACAAACATGTGATAAGCTTCATCCATAAGCTAAGTGTTCACCAAAACATCCCTCCATGAATTGCTCCTCCAAAGTTCTCATGAGATGCAAATAGCCCATCCCATAAGAAGACAATAAATCACATGAAGCAAACATGGTTTGCCCAAATTTCTCCCTGAAATATGTAACATAAGGTACATGGAGAATATCCATCCCATAGGGCACATACATACCTTCCCTCCTCCCTCCATATATCCCCATAAAAAGTACAAGTACATCATCAATGTAGGGGATCAAAACAATGAATATGCAAACATAAATTTGTGTATATGGAGGTGGGTCATAGTCCCACACGTGGAACCAGCGCAGTGCATCTCCTGCCTGCATCAGATCTAGATGTGGTAAGTGGTTTTACCACCACTTACTTTCTGCCCATACCATCTCACCATAGATGGAAGTGTGAGATATATTTGGTGCCTTAGAGAAGCACCCATCATGCTGCAAAATCTCCCTTTGCTCATCAAGGGAGTGGCCAAATTCAGAAATTTTTGTGGCCCAATATTGGCCATGAAGTTTACAAGATATAATACTCCTCCTTGGAGCCATGGCCTGCATAAACATGGTGAAAGAATGCATACAATCAGAATATAAAACATTTTTTAAAAGAGCATGTTCTTCACCAACAATCCTTCTCATGCAAATGGAGTGGTGCCTAGATCTATCCCCTCCCTCAAAAAGAGAAAGAGAGGGCTGATTTAACTCTTCCATAGAGTTATATTGCTCCTCCATCTCGACATGGTACATGCATCTTTGAAAATGCTGATATAGTTCTTTTTCAAAGCCCTCCCAATAGTAGCTCCTCAAGATGATGTTGTTGAGCTTCATGGAATATGTTTGGCTGAAACAGAACTCTTCATAGCCCCTTTGTAGTAACTTCTCCTTGAGATTGGAGGCTCTATACAAGAAGATACTACCATGATCATAGATTACTCCATCTTGGATTGAATAAACCTCATCATGTAACAAGTCATCAAGAATCATGCATGTGTGAAGACCCTTGGAATATTCCACCAACAGTTGGGATTCCCAATATGGATCTAATTTTCCCAATAATGACAACGTTGATAATGTGTCAACTGAAATGTCTGTTATGCTGCTGCTCTTCTCCTTGATATTTCCCATGCCCAAGGTGTATGTTGGAAGGCCATGCCTCCCATTTCTCTCCTCCTTGACATCTCCCATGCCAAAGGTATAAGATGGAAGGTTGCTATTCCTTCCTTGCAACCCTTCTTGCATATGCACATGATCAACAGAAGATGGAGGTTCTTGGAAGTTGGTCTCCCATGGAAGGCTATCATCTATCCAAAACCTCCTTGGCTTTGCCAAAGTATGCATGTGTGACCACCATCTCCTATCATGTATGGAAGCTTGCTCTCCAAATGAAATTATCTTCTGATTCTTCACAACCAAGGATTACCTTCCTTGCTCCATGATGGTGTCATTCTTCATCCTTGCAACATATTTTCTCAATGCAATATGAGATGAGAGAATAGATAATGGTGATAAGGGAAAAATATTTCCTCTCTTCTTGAGATTTCCCACTACCCTCAGCGCTGTAGTATGGTCTTCAAATGCTCCCTACCTTCTTGGATCTATGAATGGAGCATTAATGCATGAAACATTTTTCACCAAATTTGAATCAGGTGGTCTCCCAGGTGGTTTACCACAAGATAATGATGTCTCATGGCTCATTCCCATGTGCATAACAGATGGGATCATCAAATCATTGCTTCCATTGTGCAAATCCATCTCTGATTTTTGTGTGGAAGTCCCATGATAATGGGGTATCACTCTTAAGGATGCAAGAGTGCTTCTAGTTGGAGAAACTTCCCCATATTTTCCTCCATATAATAATGGATCACCTCTTGTCATGTCAGCACTATGATCCTTCCTCTTTTCTTCTTCTCCTACCTTCTGCAAGATCTTACAGTCTAAGGTGCTTCCTTTAAATGTAGTTAGCTCATGAACACCCAACATCTCCTTGGTGTCAAGAGTCTTGATCACAAAGGACTGATCTATCATAGTGTGTGTTCCCAAAACTGGATGTAATGTTGGAACACATTCCCTCCATTGTTTTGTCTCATTTTTTATCATCATAGACACATGCTGTTCATTCTCTTCATGTGTAAGATCCTTGGGAGCTTCTTGCAAAGAAACAAGGGCTCTCCTAGTGGAAGCAAGTGCTTCACATCCATCTCCCAATAAAAGTAGATCTCCTCCCGCTGTCACAATGCTGGAGGACCTTTCCAACTCTTCTTCTTTCTTCTCCTCATTAATAGAGAATGCCTCATAATTAAGAGATCCTTTCTCTTGATCTCCTATTGAAAAAGGAACCCTCATGTCTTCTTCTTGAGAAGAATGTTCTTGCTGAAGTGGGTCCTTTGGCCTAGGAAAATCATGTAGCAGATATTTAACCCCCTCAACAATGTTTTGAAATGGAGTTATCTCCATGGATCCTCCCATATCATGCAAAGGTTATGACTTCTTGGGCTTGGTTGGCTCTCCCAAAGAAGTTTCAGATGGCTTAACATCAAATCTTTTCACTAACCTCCTAGTGAACTTTTCATAATTAGAGATATTGGCATTTTTCAATGAAGAAGATTCAAATAACCACCAGTCATGAGCCTTACCTTGGAGATGCAGTGCTCCTACTCTAGTGGTTCTTCTTCTGAAACTTGATGCAGCTGGACATATGTGTCTAGCTTCTTTACCCAAGACTTGGCTGAGCTCTCACGTGATCCATCAAAAGTAGGTAGAAATATCCTACCCAAAGTGTGCTGCATGCACCCTCTTCTTCTCTTGTATATTCTGGATCTTCTTTATTCTTTAAGTTGTAAAAACTCCGGGAAGCTTAGATGCTCTTTGAATATTTTATACTGAGATTCATATTCTTGGAGATAGTCACCAAGAGTCTCCTCCTTTGGTGTTTCCCCTTCTGCTTCTTCTCTTGCTAAAAATGTACACATGCTACAACGTTGTAGATCTGATTGTGTGGCTGAGTGATCACACACTTAATATGAAGAACTAGGGCTTTCTTCATGTGCAATTATTCTTTAGGGATCTTGTAATGTTCTAAAATTTTAGCCTCCAGGCTAAATGGAACATTAGAGTTAGCAGCATCTCTAGCCGGTAAATAAATGGGTGGAAAAGCTAATAAGTCTCCTAAGGAGGATAAAAACACTCCAAGTGTGAAAGGAGAAATTATTTATAGCCTAATAAAACACCTCCATGTGTGAACAGAGATAAAATCAAACTGCTTTGACTAAGTCAACAACGCAGTCCTAGTGGAGGAAGAATCCAAGGATGAATAACACAATTTTGGAGGGAGAAGTAACTTGGGTTAGAAGTAACCTAATTGAGTGGGGCCAAGGGCAAGAAAACTCATCTTATATAAGGAAGAGGATGGCAACATTATTCTTCATGTTTTAGATTATTATTCTTGGCTACCAAGAATTCTTGCTGCTTTGCTGCTTCGCAAAGTTGCAGTGCTGTTTAGCACTGGGTGTTCTCGGGCGGGAATCCCACCTCTTTCATTTGAGGAGCCTCATTGGGAGAGTTTGCATTCATCATTCCACATCAAGTTTTCAGGCCAATCTTCATCCATCTTCATCAGCACAGCTTTGCTGGAGATTGTGCAGTGTTGCTGGGTGCAGCAGTGGAAGGGATTGAAATTCCGGCTTCTGAGCTTGTTTCTCATTGGAGGAAGCTTTCCTTCACTTGAGAGATCTGTTTGGAGAGCTCTATGACTTATTTCAGATATTTTGTATCAGACCACACATTTCCCATACCCTCCCAACATTTTTTTTGCTAGGGAGTGCGTTATTTTTGAGGCAGTGTTCATTACATTGTTTAGTAGCTCCATTGTTGAGTTTCCTTGTGATTGAGAAGTTCATACTTTCATGGTAGGAAGACCTTGAGGGATATACATCAGATCAGACATATTTCAGCCTTGTACACTCATGTGCTTAAGTTTTGCAGTGATTATAAAGTAATTTTCTGAATATCACATCTTGTATGCAGAGTGTTTGACAAGAAACCCTTGCCGGTTTCTTTTGTATTTTGTATAGGAGATTATATCTTTGTTCTTCAGCATTATTTATCAATACATGAGTATATCTATTGTTCTCCTATTATTTTATGTGTAAAACCTCTCTTAGACTGCGCAATCCCTTGAGCAGCTGCTCCGGCATTTTGCAGTCTTGGGGTTTTGGCACTTTTTGGCAATCCTAGGTGTGGGAGATTTGTTTAACCCACCTAGTTTGCTTTTTAAAATCTATATTATTGGATTTAAGTTTAATATTTTCTAATGTATGGGATACAAGAGTCCATTTCACTTTTTTATTGCATTTTTTGTTGGAAATGCGTTTTTCATTGCATGATTCATGAGCTGTCCCGAAAAAGGAATATTACAGTGGTATCAGAGCATGATCTCTGGCACAGCCTATGAGATCCAACTATCAGAAGAAGGAGAGATGGACAGAAGCCATAAATATTTAGCATGTGAAAGGAAAAAGGAAGACAAGCTCACAAAGCTTCTTCCAAAATCCATGAAGAGCTTTCAAGGAGAGCTGAAGAAGATGAGATTGGAGATGGGATCTCCAAAGGAGATTGAATCTAGAGCTGAATCTAGATTTTCACTTGGTGAGTGTGAGCATGCAACTGCACTCCATGATGCACAACACAGTCAAATGCCCAGAGCTATCTTGAGATGGATGGGAGGAGGAAAAATGCCTAAAAGGAGAACTCTTAGTGATTTGTTGCAGGAGTATGAATCTCAAACTGAGAGGTTTAGAGATCATACTAATTTCCAAGAGTTTTTCAAGATCCAGGTGGAGAAGAACCAGCAGCAGGATGCAGATTTATTTCTTCTATCTACTTTTGCTGGATCACCCACATGTTTAGCTGGAGCTTGGGTGAAGGAGCTAGACTCCTATTTGTAGCTGCGCCATATTTCCAGAGATGAATCTATCAGAGTTGCAGCACTGCATTTCAGAGGTAAGGCTCATGCATGGTGGATTTTTGAATCTTATTCCTTAAAGAATGCCAACACTTTCTCTTATGCAAGATTCATAAAAATATTGATGGAGAGGTTTGGTGAAAAACTTCCTGAGACACATGAGCAAGGAAAACTTGAGAAAACAAAAACCTTGCATGTGATGGAGGGAAATCCATTTCAGAAAACCATGGGAGGAGCTGATATCTTGCATTACACATTGCCGGAAGCAAGAAATTTAGTTCATATTCTTGGATAAGAGGGCATAGGGATCTCTTTTTCACAAGAGGATCCAACTGTTGAGATGTTGCCCACACACATTGAGAGAGATGAGGGCAACAACGCTATCACATCTAGAGCACATATAGTGCCTCATGTAGAGGAGGGAGGAGCACATGCTCCAATAGGAGGGATTCTTGTGCTTTTGCAAGAAGTTCCCTAGGATCTCATACATAGAGGTCCAAGCACAATCAGTGAGCAGCATGATTGTGCAGCATTGCAGCTGGAAGGAGGAGGAAGGGAGGAAGAGCAACATCATTTGATGAGAGGTACACACCCTTCTCTATTTTAGAGAGCAAGTGCAAGAAAGAGGCAGACTAATTTGCGCTGTAAGGGAAAGGGAAAGGTTTCCCAATCATATGTACAATCTACTCTTGACATTGATGTCTCACTACATAGAGGCATTCCACCAGGGAGGCCACCGGATCTACAGTTGACGAGAGATATCTTGTCTTTGGGTTCACCACTCTTGGATTTTGGAGAGGTGAAGAGTTTGGAGGAATACTTTGGCATGGGGGATGTCAAAGTAGTAGGCAACATCATGCGGAGAGCTTCACATGCCAGACCACCAGCGCTGTCATTGAGGAGGATTGATCCTTACTGGAGATCTCAGCTCTTGGTAGAGTACTCCAAGGATCTTGGTGCATGCGTGATTCTTGATGATCCGGATAGAGATGACAGATACATGGTGGATGGTGTGGTCATCTATTCTTATGGTAGGATCTTCTTGACTAGATCTTCTAGTCTCAAGGAGAAGCTGCTACATGCAGCACATGAGGACTTCTCTTCTATGCACTTTGATGCATATTTCCTTTTGATGGAGGAGTTCACTTGGGAGGGCATCCAACAAGACATATATTAGTATATGGAGAGATGCATAGCCCAAATGGTGATAGAGAGGATGTCACATCCACCTTCCTACTCATTGGGAGTGAGGGAGAATTTCCATTGGAGCCATTTCAGCTCAAGACCTCAAGTACATAATGGAGGAGGTATCATTTCATGTTTTGTATTGTACTTCTTTCCCTTATTTGAGCAGCATGATGTAACAAGAAGGAATATTTCTTCTTGCATATTGTATGATGATGTAATTGCAACTACTTATAGCATTGATCTTGGCTATCTTTTTGATGAGCTGTGGAGGAAGCCATATGTCTCTTGGTGTGCACCAATGAAACCATATTGTAACTTCATGTTTTCATCTTATGAGATGACTATGGCAGCAAACAAGTGGCTGGAAAAGCACTTGTTATTTCTTATTTTGATGCAGGCCAATGATGCACTACACTGGTTCCATGAGAGAGACCATGATTCACTCTCTGGTTGTCATTTGGAAACTTGTTTTTATTGTATCTTGCTTCCATGTATTGCTGATGTGTTATTGTTCAAAGGAAGCTTTGTATGGAGAGAAGAACCAATTGGATGGCAAGGTACCCATATGATAGAGAAGCAAAAGACTTGTTGGTATGGGACATCATACAAGTTGACCTTCATGATCTTACTCTATGGGTTGTATGAGGGAGAGATGAGGCAGCAACAAAAGTTGTTGTTGCTATGGTTGCACTTGGGAGAGTATGGGAAAAATTCTTCCCATACTTTTCATAATATTTCTGAAGAGAAGAAAGGCACATTCAGGGTGCAAGGAGGCTACCCTTCAATATTGGAGGATCATGAGAGACTTCCATGTCAGAATATTATCTTCTCACATAGCAGCATGATGGTGTATGGCTTTAGCATGTGGAATGTCAAAGGGAGAAGTCATGGAGCCTTATTCTTAAGGCCTACAGTGCTGTCACATGGGAGTGTGTTCTTCCAAAGTGTATGTGTATCCTTTCTTCTTGCAGATTTTTGTAAGGGAATCCTCATGGGGGAACTTATACATGGACCTCACTTTCAGCTCACACATGATGTATGGTAAGAAAAACATTTATTTGCTTAGTGATTACTCTATTAAGTATTTGTATTTTCTCACCATATGTAAACAGTGCATTGCTCCACAAGAGAGCAAGATTATTTATGGGTTTCATGGTCAGTTTGGGGCCAAATCTTGTATTATTGATAACCCATCTCTACATGACTTGGGGCAAGTATTGTATTGTGTTGATTATATACAACTGATCTATATTGCTGCTTACTACCTTATAGTAGATGAGCTAACATGCATAGCTGGAAATTCCATGGAGGAAAACTTGCCACTTGATATTCTGAATCAGCAGTTGGGAGGACTGCGCTGCAACCACCAGAGAGACCATATGTATCATCCAAACTTGCACATAACCTTCAACCATTTTCTGATTTGGATGCCATGTGGTGATGATGTGCCATTCATCTCGAATGGAATGGTTTGGGTTGGCATGTTTCATGATTTTGGAGGAAGAATCCTTGGAGGCTCAATCTTATTTTTTCCATTGGAGGGAAATCATGTTTCAGCCCAAGATTAGCATACCTTCTACACTTATCATAATTAGAGGGGAGGACAGCGTGGGATAGGCCCTCTTTCCTATCATGTTCACTTATTCAGCCCACCTACATTTCAGGAGCCACAGGTGGAAGATACTTTTCATGAGTTACCATGTTGGAGGGTAACTCACTTCATTTGGATGATAGCATGGGTGAGGGAGGCACTCATTCACCATGTTGGTCATCACTCATATTTTTTGGAGTCCATGAGACAGCTGACGGGTTTCCATTCACACTTTCCACCTTTGATTGATGCAGACACTTTGGTTTTTCACACTTGGGAGGAAGCATTGGATGACAATATATTTGCAGATTCTCTTGATGCAGTGATGGAGGCTATTGATGGAGGCCACATGAGGAAGAGGGGAGAGATTTTTTTCTCCTTATGCATTTTCTTGAGGACAAGCAAATATTTTGGAGGGGAGAATTGTAATGTTCCAAAATTTTAGCCTCCAAGCTAAATGGAACATTAGAGTTAGCAGCAGCTCTAGCCGGTAAATAAATGGGTGGAAAAGCCAATAAGTCTCCTACGGAGGATAAAAACACTCAGAGTGTGAAAGGAGACATTCTTTCTAGCCTAATAAAATACTTCCATGTGTGAACAGAGATAAAATCAAACTTCTTTGACTAAGTCAACAACATAGTCCTAGTGGAGGAGGAATCCAAGGATGAATAACGCAATTTTGGAGGGAGATGTAACTTGGGTTAGAAGTAACCTAATTGAGTGGGGCCAAGGGCAAGAAAAATCATGTATTATATAAGGAAGAGGACGACAACATTATTCTTCATGTTGTAGATTATTATTCTTGGCTGCCAAGAATTGTTGCTGCTTTGCTGCTTAGCAAAGTTGCAGTGCTGTTTAGCCTTGGGTGTTCCCGAGCGGGAATCCCAGCTCTTTCATTTGAGGAGCCTCATTGGGAGAGTTTGCATTCATAATTCCACATTAGGTTTTCAGGCCAAGCTTCAGCCATCGTCATCATCATAGCTTTTCCGGAGATTGTGCAGTGTTGCTGGGTGCAACAGTGGAAGGGATTGAAATTCCGACTTCTGAGCTAGTTTCTCATTGGAGGAATCTTTCCTTCACTTGAGAGATCTGTTTGGAGAGCTCCGGGACTTATTTCAGATCTGTGGTATCATACCACACATTTCCCATACCCTCCCAGTGCTGTTTCTGCTAGGGAGTGCGTTATTTTGGAGGCAGTGTTCATTGCATGGTTTGGTAGCTCCATTGCTAAGTTTCCTTGTGATTGAGAGGTTCATCCTTTCATGGGAGGAAGCCCTTGAGAAATATACATCATATCATACATATTTAAGCCTTGTACACTCATGTGTTTCAGTGTTGTAGTGATGATTAAGTAATTTTCTGAATATCACATCTTGTATGCAGAGTGTTTGACAATAAACCCTTGCCGGTTTCTTTTGTATTTTGTATAGGAGATTATATATTTGTTCTTTAGCATTATTTATCAATACATGAGTAGATATATCATTATCCTATGATTTAATGTGTAAAACCTCTCTTATACTGTGCAGTCCCTTGAGCAGCTGCTCCGGAATTTTGCAGTCTTGGGGTTTTGGCACTTTTTGGCAATCCTAGGTGTGGGAGATATGTTTAACCCACCTAGTTTGCTTTGTTTCAACTCTATTCTTGGATTTGAGTTGCATATTGTCTAATCTATGGGATCCAAGAGTCCATTTTACTTTTTTATTGCATTTGTTGCTGGAAATGCGTTTTTCATTGCATGATTCATGAGCTGTCCTGAAAAAGGAATATTACAGATATTCATGTCTTTCCCTCCTCATTCCCCTGATTTAACTTTTAAGCTCATGCATAGTTTGGAACATAGTTTTTGAGAACTCCTTCCCTTTCATTCTTCCAGATAAAGGGGTTTTACCCTTGTCTTCTTTGTCTTCTATGTAATCAATCTTATTCTTCTATCTTTTATTTTCTTGAAAATAAATATTGGCTTCTCAATAAGAAAAGTCTGTGCCTAGATGATGCTCTGATCCCACTGTAATATTCCCAATTGGGAAAGACAACAACAATGAACATTTATGATAAAATAATGTAGATCATCAAGATTATAGTAGGAGGCCAATATGGAGACCCTTCTTTAACATTTATAACAGAAAATCAGATGTACAATGAAGCCCATAAGATGTACAAGAGGAAATAGAAGTTTCCAAAGAAGAAAAATCCTCAAAAAGAGGTGCAACAACCATGCAAATGGACAGAAACTGCCTTGACAACGTTATTTTTATTAGGCTGCAACAACTGTTGATTACAAATTAGATCTAGAGAAAAATAATGCATGAAAATTCAGATCTATGACAGATCCATGCACTATAAAGACTCTTCTTCAAAATCGCCTTGGGGTTTTCAGCAATACATGAAGCACATAGAGTAGATCTGAGATCTAAAGCTACAGATCTATAGAAATCTTCAGATATTTAGGAATATTCAGATCTGATCTAATTTATACAATAATACGATCATATTCAGTGGATCTCAAAGGTGAAGGGTAGATCCCCAACACATGAAAATCACTCCTCCAAAATGTTATGCCAAAATTCCCTGCAACAACACCTACAGAAAAACACAGATCTGGAAGTAAAACTGCGTTGTAGGGTTTAAAATAAGTTTGGCCACATGACAGATCTGAATCTGATGCTCCAATGATCCAATACTCTCTTACCAATGGGATATAAGCCTTCCCCACTGAAAAGAGGCACTAGAATGGTCTAGATCTGAGTAGATCTAGCCTTCACTTGCTGCAGCTTATAAAGACAACCAAACCCTCAACAGGATCTGCGTTGTAGTTGGAAGTAGAAGCTTGGAATTCAGCCTGATAGTGGACAAGAAATGCAAAGCTCTTCCAAGAGGCCTCTCATGGAAAGAGATGGGATTCCTAAACAGGAAATCCTTGTGCTAAGCAACACTATTCTCTGCTAAACAACAAGGAGAATGAGATATGTGTAAACAGACAATATATTCTGAAAAATGTAATCACATCAACAACCTCCTCATGCTTCCATCCTCTTCCTTTTATAAGATGAGAGCTTGCAAAACCCTAAACCACCTTGAATGAAACAGCTCCTTTCCCATGAGCCACCTCCATCTAAAACTGCGCCGTGCCTCATTGATGGCCACTCCTCCAAGACAATGCTATAGATTTGATCATGATTGACCCATTAAAAATGTTTAGGCCCTTTCACACCTAAGGGTGCCTTCTTATTCAGCCAAGATATAACCTTTTTCACATTTTGCATTGGTTTATTTACTGTTTAGGAGTTTTATGATCCTCCTTTACAATCTTATTCATGAAACAGAAAAATAAAACAAAATTGAATATTCCCATTAGCTTAGGACTAATTGGGAATATTACAGCATGTGACTGGAGCCATATATTCGCTCCCATAATGCCTGCAAGGGAGAGACTATAGTATGTTTCAGCCAATTATGTGTTAGAGACTGCGAGATTTAATCCACTTTTTCAGGGCTAGTCTCCAACCACTACCTGGAACTTGATGAGAATTTCCGAGACAATAAATGACACCAAGACAAAGCTGCTAACACAAAAATTAATCAAGGACTCAACATAACCAAGCCCAAAAATGACAGTCATTTCATCAAACATATCAGAAATATGAAATCTACAGGTCTTAACAACAAATCTGAGCATAGGGGTCTCATACTTATCTGAGAACTGCTAAGAAGCATTGATGCCTTATCAGATTATTTGAATTATCATCTATTACGTCATATATTAAATAACCAATCACATATTCATCAAACATGTCAAGAGCCATAAATAATATACATCATAAAACTAGCATATAAAATAGAAATAACCAACATATAAACCATGGCAACACAATCATAATGTCACCATCATAATCAATACATATGTTCATAGATCACAATATAAAATACCTATTATTAATATATGAAAGTGCTAACCAAGTCAGGGACTTCCATGTACCACCCAACCATAGACTGGGATGAACCAAATATTTCTTTCAACCAGTCAACCCTGTACCATATTCCAAGCATGAATGTGGGATTTCATGGAACTATCCAAATAAAACCAAACCAGGGCTTCCATAGGCCAAGCCAACTCAAACCTAAACCAGTGATTCCACCTCGCGGTTGGATATCAATAACCATTACCAAATCGGTCTCTACAGAAGCTGTCCAGGGCTCTAGAGTGTTTGTTCCAATCAAGGCTCCATGACCAGTAACTCAACCCACAGCTATTGCCAGGCTCCAAAGTGTTTGTCTAACCAAGAATCCAGGATTAGTAACTCAACCCACTAAGGGCTCTAGAGTGTTTGTCCAACCAAGGCTCTAGGACTAGCAAATCAATGCAAGTTGTTACAGGGATCCATAACATTTGTCCAACTAAGGCTCCATGAACTAATAACTCAACCCCAAGCCAAAGGAACATGATAAATAACTGGAAAAAAAGGGAAAGACTCCCACAACACCATGGCTATCTAGGAAATGGAAAGGCTAAGTAATACCACTATCAATCCATGCAATCCTCAATGCCAATGATAGATCATGACTTAGAAACCACATGTATCTACCGTGCATGCCAAAACTAGTAAGGAAATCATCAAGCAACTTGGTACTTGTAAGTAAAACCCAGTATAGATGTTGATCCCGATGTCCTCTTGCGCTTTCCTGCTTCTCGTTTTCCTTCTTTCTCCAAATCCAAAGTATGCCAGAATCCTCCAAGAGTGCTCCAAGAAAACTCTGTGTGTCTAAGAGAGAGAGAATAAAGAGAAAGCTCCAAAACCAAACTCACAAAAGTCTCTGAATTGATCCTCAAAAGAATTTTTATAGAAGAGGCCTCTATTTTCTTTATTTTCCATTATTTCCCTTCATTTTCCTCCTCACATGAAAACTGTGACCTTTCACATTCCTTTTCTCCTATTTTCCATTATTTTCATAAATAAAATGCCAAAAAATGCCTCTTTTCCTTTCCCATGCCTTTTCCAATTTCATTATCCATAATAAACCAAAGTGACACCCACTAGGATGTTTTTCCCAAAATTCAGCTTGGAATGTGTCCCATGACCTTGGTATTATAATTTTTCACAAGTATTTTTAACCAGGGATGTTACATACTCAATGCATGTAGGGTAAGTGGGTGCATACCACTCCAAGATTACATCACCCCGAAACTAACCATCTCGGAGGTTTCCCTTAGCATGTCAAGTCATTTCTTCCAAGATTCTTTACTGCTGATTTAATTCCTCCCGAGAAACCTTCTCGCTGAGAACCCATCTCGTAGAAAACTCCATATCAGAGATAACCCCAAACCTTTAATGAGACTCCTCTATGAAAAACTTTCTCGGGGAAAAATCCCTCTTGAATGAAAACCATTCTTAACGAGAACTATCTCAAAGTAAGCTCCAACTCGCAAGAACCTTTCTAAAAAAAAATACCTCGGAGAAAATTCTGAGAGACCTCACTCAAAATCCCCAAGAATGTAATGAAATGGCCCCGCATACTTAGTCGTTAGTGCTTAGGGTTCTTTGCTCATACATTGTGACCACCCACTAGGCCTTACCCTTCCTGATCCTTTGGTTTTCTTACACAACATTTTTATCTGCTGAGATTACATTAACTCTTTCGTTGTCTCATCCACCAATCACACTATCCCATGTTAGCACCCTCCACATGTCCCCTTGGTGCCAAGTCACCCTGACTCTTTCGTGATGGTGAGAAAGGGATTATGAAGTTCTAAGGTCCATGTCTCTTTATAGCTAACCTCCTTAGTAGAAACTCTATTCTTGACAAAAATATTCTTGGTGAAAAATATCTCATGGAAAACTTCCAAGAGACCTTGCTCTAATTTTCTTCTAGACTATAATGGTGCAGGCTCATGTCAAGGTGAAAAATAAAACAAGTCTAACTCCCCAGCGTGCTCTGGACATGACCCTGTGAAAGGCTTCAAAACTATAATTTAAACAAGAAAACATGTCTCTATACTCCAACAACACTACAATGTATGCATATACGTTCATAAATGGGGCAAATGATTCGAGAAGGACTGGTTCAACATATATGCACTTCTATAATTTATGTGTTTAGTCTCCCTCCTACATACAACCATTAGTATAAGAATTCCTTGTATTTAGTTGTACTATGCCTAGGGGGGATAATAGAGGGTATACCTAGGGAGGATAATATGAGGTACATAGGGAGATACCCAAGGGAATACTATGATGTAATAATTTAATGAGAAATATTTAATAAATAAAGTGGTTAACCCACATTATATAAGGGACCACAAGTAGTTAGGGAATAATGTGATAAAACCATTGTATTAGATGTATGGTATTTAAATACCCATGGAAATTACCCATGGTATTGTGTGTATGAATCCTATATATAGGCTAGAGACTCTCCATTGTAAGATGTCAAGGATTATTGTATTAATAGTCATATGGCTTGTGGAGTGATCTCCTTCCTTAAGGAGTAGTTGTATGGTGTTGCCCTACCTCAAGGGTTTTTATGAAGATATCAATAAAGAAGTATTTCTATTCTTGGATCGATTTTTTTATTTCTTGGGAATATTTTCCATTATAATACATTTGCAGGTCATATCTATTAAAAGTGGAAGGAGCACTTTCTTGGGAAAAGTGGGTATATATATTTTTTGTAAGATTTGTTTGGGTGGTGAAGTTGCAGAGAAAATTTGAAAATTTGGTACAAAATTTTCAAAAAAAATATATAGTAAATATGTATTCTATGCAAAAAAATAATCAATTAAAAAAAAATCAGTCGAATCAGAGTCCGATGAGGGAGATATTGCTGATTTTAAATCAGCAGTGTTATAGAAATTTTAGTGACGACAATTCGTTGATGACGACTCTCCTATAATTTTTTGTAGTTTTTGGTGCAAAATTTTAGAAATATTATTTCTTATGTGAGATCCCCTTGAAAAATCACCCGATTTAAAAAAACAAACTAGTCGAATCGGAGTCCGTTTGAGGGTGTTATCGTTGATTTAAAATCAACTAGTTTTTTTTTTCAGAAATTTTGTGAAGGCGGGACAATTGCAGCATGGATTTGAGTTTCCAAAGTGCCCTGATCAGGATTTAAGCCTTAAAAGGAAGATGCAGAATGGCTATTCCATTTCCAAAAACAATCTATAATAAGGATTCTGAGCAATATTGACAAAGTTGTGGCCATTTTAAATTTGTTGCACAAAGTAGGTAAATTTTTTCCAAAACCCTCATTCTATTTTAAGGGTTATAACAAGATGAAGTTTAGAGGAAAAGATGATGGTGCTAATATTGAAGAATTTATATAATATCAAAAGTCTCAAAACCCTCCGGATGCGGATGTCTGTTTGGGGTGATGGGACGTCAGTCCCTATGCTACTCCCGAAGGAGCTCGCGTGGGGTGGCCATATGGCACCCTGCACATGCATTTACGAAGTCATTACTCTGTCAGCTTGCAAGGATTTTACTCTTCCCGCCCGGATGCTACTTCATCTCTCTCTGCTCCTCCATTCTGTAATTGAATTTGTCTTCGGCTGTTCAGCTTGCTACGGTGACAGTTGTGGTTACCTTCCTCCTCTGAGTGGTGCCTGCCCTCCTGGTTGCGTTGAGCCCAACACTCGCACACAAATAGGACGCCGCTGCACGCTCCTTGGGTGCTTAGAAACGCTGCCAGGACACCATTTCTCTCAGAGTGTTTTTTGTTGTGTCAATTCCCTTCATTGTGCTCAGTCTACTGATAATTGTAGATTTCCTTTTCTTCTTGTCTGCTCTAACTGTCACAAGAACTCCCAACCCGCCCCTGCTACTATGCCACGCCTCTGCCACAGAATGAGGTGCTGGTGTGGCTCTAGTCGGGGCCGTGCTTCCCATTCTCGGCCCTCCACCAGTTCGAATTTGGAGTCATCCTCAGAAGAAGCGACGCGAGACCATCCTCCGGTGATGCGCAGCTCTAGGGGCCATGTCCGCCACTTTGAAAATGTCCATTTTACCCAGCTAGCTCCGCCTCACTCTGTAGACCCTCCCAGAGCTTCAATTCCTCATGCCTCCCGTGGGTCTGCCAGTCTTCCCCTACGTCAAACCTCTCAGAGAGCTGATTTCCGCTTTGAATGTTCCCTAGATAGGCCTATTGTCATTGTTTTTGTCATTGTGACTATTCGAGAAGAGTCTCCTCACCATGACCCCCCTCTTGCGGCATTTCCCCTGCCCTCTCTAGTCAAGAAAGACGCCATGAGCTCGGAGGTGCCTGTAGGTATCGTTCAATCTGCCCAAGACAAAGAGCGTAAGCTGGAAGCGGCTGCTGACAAGGAAGGCGTTCCCAAAGAAGACATGGACGACAACAGAGATGAATATTGGTGAAAAATTGTGGAGGAACTGCCGTCCCCTGCTCATGATTAGTGATTCTCTTGGCCTTTAGATTTCTTTGGTACTTCTGTTCAATTATTTTGGGAATTTTTTGTTTATATGTTTCAAGGCTCAGATGGAAAAGCTGAATGTTATCTTTAGGTTATATTTCTCTGTCAGGATGTTTTGTATGAACTGTAGGCCGGTTTCCCTTCTAAAGGCGATCAAACTGTTTCTTAAAGGACTGGTTTCCCTCTCAGGGCAGTCCAGACTCATTTTTTTTATCATGACTATTAAGCCCAGTGTTCAGGCTTTCACAGATGACGCTGTGGCAGTTTTGTACCAGTAATTTTTATACATAAATAGAATTAGTATTATTTAGAAAAAAAAAAGTCTCAAAACCATATTTTTGGACAGACATCATACGGCTTCATTTGAAAGATGAGGCACAAAAATGGTGGTACTCACTTGGCAGTTCAGTATGAAAGCTTCCCAATGAAGAAAAGGAAAAAATCATTTTGGACAAGTGGTCTGAAGCCGGAAAGAAGGACACCAAGAGCCATTAAGGCTTATTTCCTACTAATATTTCCATATTACAGGTTCATGGATGTCTTCAAAAGGAGAATATCATTGTGTCTATCAATCCTAGTTGTAAGCAAAATATAATTAATCTCAAATTGGCCACGTGCTTGCAAGATCCAACAAAACATATTGAAAGAACACACGTTGAAAGGGCACATATTTAAATATTTAAGGACTTGAAGGTGACCATGGATAAATATGTATTTATTCTTTAGACATGGATGAGGCAGATATTGTTCTGGGTTATCCCTGGATGGATTCAGTTGGTACCATCAATATTAATATACAAAAGAAATTCCTGAAGTTGTGGTTTCAAAAAGGAAGAAAATTACACTACAAGATATTTCCATCAGTAAACAGGTAGAGTCAAAGGAAGCTCAAGCAATGAACTCTAAGGTACATACACATCAGATGAGGAATAAATGGTGGCAGTAATAATGGAAGACAAGAAGAAAGAGGAGGTACCACAAAAGGAACCTGATACCACTGAAGCTCCATCAGGTGGAAAATTGAATAAAAATAATCCATCAGTTAAAGCTTCAACATACCACCATCTGCATCACCTAGCAAGACAACAACCAAAAAGATGGCAACGAATTAGAAAAAAGGAAAAAAACCCCTGGACAACACATAGAGAGGCGCACTGATCCACCCACAACACATCAACACAGAGGAACCACCAGAACCAACTTCCATCTCAAGCGAGCGAGGCACCGACTAGATCGAGTTTTCACCTTTCTCTAGGATGGCTTGATGCACGTGCATGGTACTAGTGGATGAATCTTTTGAATAGATCTTATTATTTGTGTTCTTCTCATGTTTTTGGGTCGAAACATGCTTAAGGGGGGTGGGATGTAGTATACCTAGGGGGGATAATATGGGGTATACCCAGGGAAAATAATATGGGGTACATAGGGAGGTACCCAAGGGAATAATGTGATGTAATAATATAATGGGCCATATTTAATAAATAAAGTGGTTAACCCACATTATGTAAGGGAACAAAAGTAGTTAGGGAATAATGTGATAAGCCCATTGTATTATATGTATGATATTGAGAGACCCATGGTAATTACCGATGGTATTGTGTGTATGAAACCTAAATAGAGGCTAGAGACTCTCCATTGAGAGATGTCAAGAATTATTGTATTAAAAAGCATATGGCTTTTGGAATGATCTCCTTCCTTAAGGAGTAGTTGTATGGTGTTACCCTACCTCAAGGGTTTTTCTGAAGATATCAATAAATAAGTATTTCTATTCTTGGATCGATCTTGTTATCTCTTGGACATATTTTCCATTAAAATATATTTGCAGGTGAGAACTATTACATTGGCATTCACTAAAATGAAGTCCATCCACCTCATAATATTATTAATAATAATGAATCTAATTAGTGATGGTAGGATTGACATAGGTCTTCCTCCAAAGTCCCTCTATGTTCATAGTTTTCCTTATATCAGCTCAAAAATTAAGCTCGATATTTAATTAAATTGATATAGTTATTATAACTTTGTTATTGTTTTACTTCACCAAAGACACAAATGTAATCACTCTGTGCATTCAAAACTAATATAGATATATGTATTCCTACATATAAAATGTTAACGCAACACCATTGACACAAGGAGATATTTATTCACATTGCTTAGTAACGACCTATACACTTACAAACCCATATTAACTTGGAGATTTCTTGATCTCTTGGGATAATAATAAGCATATAATAAGTGGCATAAAAATAAGCAGGAAGGTTAAAATAATTAAATACGCCTCGTGTGAGTGCCTTCCCCATTCCACAATCATGATTGATGCAAGTATAGACAAGATTCATTTCCACAATTGGGTGAAGGAATCACCTGCATGAAAGCATAGATGTACACACACACACATATCTGTTTATGTGTGTATGTAACCTATACACCCATGAAATATACCCTTCTTGAGCTTAAATATAATGGAACAAGGCTTCATAGCTAGTTCTGTAAGTGATACAATAACTAGAACAAGGATTTTCCCCTTCGTCATTACTAAGGCCCATCGAACCAATTGAAAACTAATAGAAAATCATGAAAGTGAGAATGAATCATACAAACCCCAAAATCCTATAGGAAATCACTTTCCACAGGTAGAATAGAAGTCTTAGTTCTAATTCAATTCTCAGGCATGAATCACACATTTGAACATTAAACTTAACATCACTATAGGCTCATATCCCACTCAACATCTACATAACTGATGTGTGCAAAACCAACACTCCTTAATATTAGCATGATATTCTCCTGATACAAACAACAACGAAAATATAATAAAATCAAGCATAAGCATAGGTTTATACTTATCTTAAAGAAGCTCTGGAAACTGAGAGTAGGACTCTAACTCTCCACCCAACCATAAATAGCTGCAACCAAGTATTACTTGTAAATGTCATCCCCGAGCTAGATTCCAAAGCTTGTGGTGGAGTGCTTCTAAGGGGGTTTTAACCAAAAAAACAACTAAAACATATGCCACCAAGCCACCCTTCCTTCATCCACCATATCTAAGCCTTTGATCTCTCTCTATGATGCTTATGTACAACAAAATTTTAAGAGGGTTCTTCAACTAGTTTTAACCCTCTCTAATGCTCAGTAACCTAGCTCGAGTTGCTACCTTCTCTACCTTTTACACAACTTTTGCGTACCCAAAAACCTCCTCCTCTTTGTGTATGTTCTGCATGGACATGGTAGAGAGCCCATGTATCAATGGAATTCCTATGTGAATGTCCTTCCTCTTCTTGATCTTTCCAACCCACTAATTTCCCATTCTCCCCCATGATTGCATAACAATCCATCTCTTAGACAACTCAACCCATGTTGCCTTCAATGCTTTGTCCTGTTCTTTCTTGTGGTTAGATTTAAATGACACTTACCCATGTCCTTCTTCTTTCAGTTAATTTATGGCATAGTCAACCCACTCAAACAACCTAGACTAATATTTGAAACAACAATTCCCTCAAGCAATGGAATCAATGTCCATCTCTCAACCATTTAAAATGATTTAAATTATTTAAAAGAGAAAAGTATTAACTAGGGGATTTCACAAAAACATTGTCCATGGAAATAACAATACCAAAATAACCACACAATGTTGTATATGCATGCTAACATAAAGACACAAATAACAAGCATAGGTTTAAAAGTGCTTTCACTAAAAATATTTATGCTACATTATCTATCATGTTGAGGCTCGAGCTCTTAACCTCTAAAAGGAAAATGATCAAAAAAGGTTTAAATCATAAAACCCTTGAAATTTCAAACACCTAACCAAACATAATGGTAGCAATGTGGTACTATTTTTCAACAAACTTATATGAAATTCAAAAAGAAGAGAACAATGAGATAAAGGAGAATCATGGAAGAATGTGATACTAGTTGTCTCTCTTATATTCACATGACATTGAAAGAAGTGTCTAATATTACTTTCATGTTGAGATTTTAAAGGCTTGTGAGAGTCTTTAAACCATGGAGAAAGTTCCAAGAGGGGATCTCATTATAGGGAATGGACTTTCATATATTTGTGAAAATATAAGAAATTACTATCGTCATGATGACAAAGAGTTCATATATTATTAACACTATAAAGATCAAAACCTCATTGACAACAATTCTCTATAATTAGAAACATAATTTTTAAAAATAAATAATAAGATAATTATTACATCTTTATTAATTATAATATTTAACAAAATTCTATTTTTAAATTTTTTTTTTGCTCGAAAAGAAACCCATATTTTCATTCATAGTAGAAGAAAATACATTATATATAAACATTTTCATATATATTCTTTAAGGATTTTCCCCGATCCTTTTGTGGAAAAAACTATTAAAAATATGTATCAAGTTCTATATACTAGAAGCATACTATCCAAGCTAAAATATAAAAAAGAATACATGAAAATCAGTTCATGTTTATACACTATGTAAGTAATGTGAGGATCATACAATGTTTGTAATGTAAACATACAAAATGGGCTGCAAAGAAACGATATAAAATAGTATATAAATTACGCAGTAATATAAAAAATATGCCCATCCATATAGGGCTGATGAAAAAACTGATAGTGATCATTACCCCAAAACTTTTTCACCATCCATAATCTTGGATCCATGAGTAGGCCTTGCTTAGAAAGACTGCCAGTGACCCCGTTCCTTTCCTTGTAAACATGGCAACATGTAAAAGATAAGAAAACATGTTTTATACACTGCATTTCCTCCACAATATAAACAAGTAAAACATTTCTACAACACTATGTCATGTTAACCTGGTTGATAACAATAAAGGAATCACCAAAGCACTATAGATGAGAAAATCCTTTCTCAACATAAAATTTAATAAGAACACAACATGCATTTACCTATGCCCAATTATTTCCCCCCTTTCCCAACCCCATTTTGACATGAAATTAATGATTTTTATCAAGCTGAAGAACAAAACGAGCATTGCACTGAGGCACTTCCCACCTGGGAAGAACCATCGAAAAAGCCTCACAACTTTGTAATATTCGAAGATTCAATACAAACTGACCTGCCGTTTAGTTAAATTCTAGACTGTGGGAAATGAGAAAGTATGGCCAAACCATCGACAACATTTTTTTTTATATATCATGATGAATCCAAGATGGAAATAACTTTGTTACAGACAATTCATATTCCTAAAAATAAAATAATAGGGAGCACATGAAAAGCAGATGTATCTCTATTCTCAACACAATATTTCCAAGTCTCTGCAAAACAGAAACTAACCCAAAGACAACCCGACCCAAAAAAATATTGACATGTATCCCAAACACACATAAAAAACATGCATTGAATAAAAATGTGCTATGAAGACTCCACATTGTTTTTACAAAGAGAAAAACAACCCAACCCAATTTTATACCTGCATTGCATAACATCCCATGTGGGAAACTTACTAGCCACAATACACCAAACCAATAATTTTCATTTTGACAAACACTATGTTTTCCAGAGGACCTGCCACCACCATGCCAATGCAACATTATAATCATAAAAACTAAGACACAAATATCCTAGTTTCGAAATGTATATACCATGAGGTGAATAGGTCCACAACAACTCATTACCGTAGTCATAAATCCAAATGTGAGTATATCACAAAGAAGCAAGATAATGAGGTCATTCCACCCAGAATTTGTTTGGAAAATGGATATTTGTGGCATACAACCAACCTTACTACCAAATATCCGAGTGAGATGGAGCATCCAAGTGGGTCAATCAAGTAATGCCTAGGTCACACAAGTGATCAATGAGAAGTTGAGAAAGTAGATGGCCATTTCCGTAACTGGGCCACATATCATATCCAATATGTATACTGGAACCATTTCCAATCCACCAAGCCAAACCCAGAGACACCAACGTAAATGAATTAAGAACTGCCTACTAGACCACACAGATATTATGCCGAGGGTTGATACGAATTTTAACCCCATCATCCAAGGATAATGGGGCGATTTATTTATGAATAATAACTTTCGTCCATAGAATTTGAGTGGATAGAAGCCACCAGACACACTTAATAGCAAGATATTTTGAGAAAATATATGTTTTTGAGATCCCATCCCCCAAGGAGTTTAGGGACAACCAATCTTCTCCACCGAACCCAAGGAAAAACATACTGTTCCTTAGAACCTTCCCATATAAATTTAAAGCAAATCCTTCAAAATTTCTCTAAAACACCCTTGGCCGGAATCTAAGACAACAACATTTAGTAGACAATAATTGCTTCCAAAACCAATTTTACTGGGATCAATTTTCTTGCATGAGATAAGCACCGAAAGCACCAACATGAGAGCCTTTTCTCTAGCTTGGCCAATAACCACTACTAGTAAGCTTTGATAAAACAATTTAAAACCTAAGTCTAACTCTAAGATTTAAAAGGGGAAGATAGTGCGGATGTGACAAATCTCTTGCTCCTCCCAATCATGAACTACAATGGTAGAATTCCAAGCATTGATCACTATTCTTGTCGCATAACAAAACAAATCTAGAATCTCAACCAATTTACCCATGTCATGAGTCGTGCCATTGGAAAAAATTTATATGTCATCCACAATATTTAAAACCTAAGTCTAACTCCAAGATTTAAAGGGGGAAGATAGTGCATATGTGACCAATCTCTTGCTCCTCCAAAGTATGAACTGCAATGGTATACTTCCTAGCATTGATCACCACTCTTGTCGCATAAAAAAAAAAATCCAGAATCTCAACCAATTTACCCATGTCATGAGTCGTGCCATTGCAAAAAATTAATATGTCATCCACAAATGATAAATGAGAGATTGACAACAAATGGGTAATAACCACACCCTGAAAATCCCTTCTTCTTACAACATCCTTAATCATATGAGTCCTTCAAAAACATGTAAAAACATATTAGTGCTTCTCAAAAGACTAATCTTCTCTCCTAGGCCTATCGTGAGAAGCCAAGGTGAAAAGTATTTTTCTTGAGCTATGAGGGTGTATATATAAAAATGATGTGGCTCTCCACCTCCCTTGTGACTCTTGGGCTTCCCTCATGACTCTTGAGCTCCCATGTGACTTTTCAAACTCCTATGAGACCTTTGAGATTCTACATGACTCTTCACATTTTGTTTGCGACCCTTGGGCTTCCACACTTTTTATATTTTATCATTCTTCAAAAATACAATATTACATTTGAAAAAATGCAATGACACATATTACTTTCATGGTGACACTTTGAGAAGCCATGAATTGGAAATGGTGGCATGGAACTTCGTTGTATTATATCAATGGCAAGCTTTTATCCTTGCTACTATCTTCACATCTTCATGATTGGTATTTCTTGTTCTTCAACTTCATTCCCCAAGAGGCTCTTTAGGATATGGATTCTCCCATGTGAACTTGATCTTCCTTCTTCTATCATGATATAGTGTCCCTTTATCTCTTTGATTGACGATCCTTTTAAGTCTATAACTTCATAAATGTCTTCTTGTAACATCTCCTTGGTATCCTCCTTGAGCACCATCCTGTCATGCCAAGATAATAACACCCGCAAATAGAGTTCACTCATGAAAAGACGACATCAGTCCAAAATCCTCCTAGTCTATCTTGTTTCTCATACAACATACTTATTGAGCTAGGACATTGTACAGGATTGAGTAGGAGGCCTAAGAAATGTGTAACAAGTAGGAACAAGAGGAAGGGAATGAGGGTCTTGGATCAGTGACTACGTAGGGTGTAGTGGATGAGAGGTACAGAGACATGAATTTATAGTTGGGGAAGTTAGGGGGGATGGATGGCATGCTTGTTCACTATGATTGCACACAACACAATTATGAGAGGAAGGGTTAATATATTGCATAACTGAGCACTGTATAGGTTGAGTCATGGCCTGACTACTGATTGAGAATGCACAATGCATAGTGGAGGCAAGAATGGGAAAGGACTGCGCAGTAGGAAAGTGTAGCTGACAATGACTAAGCACTAGGATTGTGCAATGCACAACTAATGGAAGCGATTCATTGTGACTACGTAATGAAAAGTTCAAGGATGCAAAGGATACTTGGTTGTGTCTTGTGATTGCACAGTGCATAATTATAGTAAAAAAAAATATAGTTGCTTGGACGAGAAAGTTGCAAAGACAAGAAAAATACAAGCTTGACTGAGTGTGGGATCAATAAGGTAGAAAGATGATACCATAGCTTGTAACAAGACTTGAACATGATCACTTACATATAAACAAACAACCACATGGCAATGAAACACTTAGCACCCAAAACCAACATGCATCCATTGAAATGCCAACAAAATGACACTTACCTCCAAGTGCGACATTTAAGATATACCTTTTAAACAAGTGTCAAATACAACAAGAAAGTGCAAAATACCTTGAGAATGAGTCCAATGCATGTATGTATGATTGAGATAATCCATTAATGAAAAATAAAGCACAAGAGTTGCCTCTTAAAGGTATTCCATGACTACCTTTCACAAAGAACGACACTTGGAATTCCTTCAAACAAGGACTCAGAAAATTAAGAAGCAAGCATAAGGTGACTCTAACAACTAGAAATAATAGTTCACATGATCAAAGAGAGGCTCCAAAATTTGAATATGGCCCAAAATTTGGAGGGTATTGTAGCAACGAAAATAGTTGACGATTCACTAAAAGAACTCCCAACTTCTCTGTTTAGGTTCTAGATTTAGGCATAGGGTCTAGTATTTTAGTAAGTATTTATTCATCATGTATATTACCTCAAATTACCCTTCATATCAATTATAGAAATTGTCTCTCCTGTTCCCTTTATCAACTTAACACAATTATAAAGATTACCATATCACAATTATTTCAATCTAGGAGAAGGATAATATGTAGTCGCAAGTTTGGAATGATCAGAGTTTTAGTTCCATATCTGGTGTTTCTCTGCTGCCATTAGGCCCGTTCAGTACCCTAGAGAGGTCTCTACAGTAACACAAGCATACTTCATTTCCAGCGAGCTTGTTCAGTACCTCGATGAGGTTTCTTGCTTCACCTCTTTGTGCAAGTCTCCTTTCTCTTATTCCACCCCTTATTTTATGTTCAATATGCTCATTGGCATTTTATCAACATTTATATCACCAAGGTGGAAGAGGGATCCCCAATTATTGAGATAAAAATAGGTTATTACTTTAGAGGCTGTTATATACCTCTGAAATTAGTATGCTTGCGTTTGATATTCTCCTTTCCCTTATTTACTCGATTATATCGGTATGCAAAAACACCATTCAATTATAATACCGAGTCAAGGAATGAGTATGTTAAAATAGATATGGGCATCATGGTTATTCTTATAGATTTCCATTTGAATGGATCATATTTTCCATCTAGACATCATTGACCTTAAAGATATCAGACCCAAGCGAGGAAGAGGGACTGAAAGTTAACCAAGTGTTGTTGTATGTCACAAAGACCCTTAAACCTTCTGCCACATTGTTCAAAACTAGAAAAAACACTTCCACACAAGGTCTAATGTACAAAAATGACAAAAAAAAGACAAAGGAAAGGACAAGACATGACATAAACCAAATAAGGAAAGGAATATGTACATAGGTATAAACACAACCCAAGGCTACTATTTAAAATAACACTTGAGATCTTGGCCATTGACAGGAAGAGAGTCCATCTTCCCATCTAAGGATCGAAGATAATATGTATGGTGGCCAATATTGTCATAAAAAATGAAGGATTTGATCCACATGGATTTGAATTTCGTATGTTTACCTTTCTCTTCATGGGATTTATCCCATTTTAATACGAGGCATCCCACACCAAACTCCTTGTTCCCCGCATATTTCTTGTCAAAATAATGATTGATACAATTCTAATGCATACAAATTTTTTATTTTGATTTCCACATTAGTTTCTCTAACTTAAGAAGGATTTATATCCTACTCTGAACAACAAGATATGGTTTTCCTCGAGATTCTTGATAAAGTTGAAGGGTTGGGAGGTATATGTTCAAAGGAAGGATAAATTATCTACCATACATGAGGAAGTAAGGAGAGGTATGTAGAAAGGTTTTTGGTGTGACATGGTCATCCCACAAAACATTAATCAATGCATTATGCCAGTTCCTTTGCTCAGAGTAAATACTTTTCTTAATGATGTGAATTAGATTCTTACTAGTAGATCCAGCTAAACCGTTTCCTTGAGGGTAGTAATTAGATGAGTGCTTTAAAACAATACCATTTTGTAATGCAAAATCATAAAGTTTTAGTGGTGAAAATTAAGTTTCATTATTGAAAACAAGTGACATTGGAACGCCAAACCTAGTAATAATAATTTTCATAAGGAAGTGGATGAATTCCTGCTCGTTCACTTATTTAAATGGAACTGTTTCTGCCCAATGTGTAAAGCAATTTTTGGTAGTTAAGATGTATCAGTGCTGCTTTGATGAATGTGGAAAAATTTCGACAATAACATCCAATCTTAATTATTGCAATGGATCTTTAAAATTAATGGGTTGAAATGGGGTGGTTGAATTCTTATCTTAGCAACACATCTTTAAAATACATAACGCTTATGGGCGTATGTGTCTGTATCCTTAAATAATGTGGGCCAATAATAACTAGCTCACATGAATTTATGAGCAGTAGTGTCGCTAGCGTAGTTCCCACTAGTTGGCCCATCATGAATGTATCTCAATAACCTTTCTGAATCTTGTGTTTCTAGGTATCAGAGCAGGACATGGTTGTGGTGCTTCCTAAAGAGCACACCATGTACAAGTTGATAAGATCAAGCTTTAAGTCAAATTTCCCTCTTCTATTTCATTGATAAGTGCGAGGATAAGGTATCATGCTCTAGATAGTTTCATAAATCAACGTACCCAGATGTGGTTGTGTTTGTAGGGTTGGCTTGCTCAATATTGTACATTTCAATTCCTTGTTCCCATCTAGAAGAAACCTATTATGGAAAATTTACTGCTTCTACTGCATGTCGATAGAGACCATGGCCTTTTTATTGTATTAACTAGCTTAAATTCTAGATCATATTATTAAAGGATTGTCATCCAGTTCACCCTCTTCTCACCCAACTCTTGTTGCACAAAGATAAATCTAACTGCTGGGTGAGGCAAAAAGATGATAACATTAATTCTTAAGAGATTGCACAAAGATAAATTTAAGTACTGGGTGAGGCACAAATATGATAACATGAATTCTTAAGATATAAGTCCTAAAATGATTCACCACCTTGTATACTGCATAGGCTTGCTTATCAATGGCAGGATAATTCAATTCAGATTCTTGTAGGCCAACACTCATAAATTATATTGGGCTACTCATTTCCTTGATTATCATTCTGAGTAAGAGTGACTGCAGGAGACGTGTCCGAAGAAAAAGTATACAACAAGAAATATTTATTAAAATATGGTTTATATAACACCGGGGAATTGTAAATCACTTGTTTAGTGCAGGCAAAGGCATATTTGTCCCTTTGGTCCCACTTGTAAATTGAATCCTTCTTGATCATCTCTTGTAATGGATTGATAATCTGTGCATAATCCAAGATGAAATTTTGAGGAAAGTTGACTTTCCCCAAGATTGATTGCATGGCCTTATTATTTATGGGAAAGGGAATTTTAGCAATGGTCCTGACCTACTCTGGGTCCACTTTAATTCAACTCTTGGGTATTATGTGTCCCAAAATGTTCCCCCCAAACACTCTGAAGATAGTCTTCTTAGGGTTTAAAGATATACTATATTTTAAACATCGCTCGAAGATTTTCCTTAGATGATGAAAGTGATCAGCTATTTTCTTTGAAAATACTGTAACATCATCCAATTACACAACCACACTTTGTCCAATCAAACCACATAATGCAATGTCTATATCCCGATGAAAATTACCACCAACATTTATGAGTCCAAATGGAATTCATAAAAATGAAAATGTACCCCATTTAGTCCTAAATGTATTATTTAACATGTCAAATTCTACACTAGAACTTGGTTGTATCCAGAAAATATGTCTAATAACGAGAACATTTATGATCCATATACCGTCTGGAGTATTTTCTCCATAGATGGCATGGGACAATTATCTTTATCTGAAGCCTAGTTTAGGTTGTGGAAATCAACACATAATCGCATCTCTCTGAACTTATTTTTAGCAGGAACCAAATTTGTGACCTAGGTAGAATGACGAACTTTGAATATGATCCGAGCATACAACAATGTCCTTAGTTCTTTCTGAATAAGGGGTTCAAGCGTAGTGTGAAATTTTCTTAACTTTTCCTGAAATGGATTTATCCTTTATTTAATGGGTATCACGTGTTGGTAATTCATGTGTCATAGGTATTCAAATCATCATAGGTCCACGCGAACACATCTTGGTACTGTTTGAAAAGACGAACAAAATATTTTTGCTCTTGGGGAGAACATCATCTACCGATATTCACATATTTAAGATCCTAATTAGTACCCATGTTAACTTTTCCATGTAACAGTGTGGAACTATAAGTATTTTCATTGAACGAACCCTTAAAGCGGTTCTACAGGTCATAAAGCTTCTCTAAAGATACCATATTTTTAGGCATGATATTTCCGTTATGTCCCTATGCCGATTCCTGTAAAACCCTCTCGTGCTCATCTTCATCTATCACTGCATATTTAAACACATCAACATTGGCCATAAAATCAAGTATAGAAGGTCATCATTGAAAACATGAAATTTAGTAACATTATTAGGTACATATGGCTTATAAGTCATCTAAATGGAAAAACCATCTCTAATAGGTGATAACCTAGCAATAGTATTACGTAATGTGTCTGCAACTGTATTGTGAATCCTAGGAACATAATTGATAATAAATATTGAAAGAAAGAAATAAGATTCCATACCTCTAGCCAATAGTTCTTAAAATTAGGTGACACACAATGTATAGTGTTCCATACCTGACTTGTGACAATATTTGAGTCACCTATTACCTTTAGCACCTCCACCTTGAGGTCTATGGCTTTCTTTAATCCCAAAATGAGCGCTTCATATTCAACAATGTTGTTTGTGCACTCAAATTATGATCGACAAGAGATTAGATACTTGTTCTTTCATGGGTCAATCAAAATACAACCAGCTCTAGAACTTTCCAATGTTTTTGAACCATCGAAATATAAAGTCCAAATGTTAGTAGCAACACGGTTAGTTCCTACACCAATACTATTTCCATATATGTTAGAAAATTCATTAGCGCCAATTGGATTACAAGGAAGGAGTTCCAAAGTGTATTTGGTGGTATAGGGGATGGTTATGCAAGATAACATCCATGATCGAATTATAAAAAAAAAAAATTCTGAAAATTACTTGTGCATAGCAAATAGGTTCATTAGGAGCTTCAAGCATCATGATGATATGTTTGATGAAAGGTTCACTATTGACTTGAATTTGATTATTCTTGCCCTTGTAGGGAAGCCGCAAATGTGACTAGTCAGTAGCAAAGTATCCTTGTAACTTGCTAGACCAATCTATACTTAAAATAAGTCCATAGGCTTCCAGAATGTGCACAATGAAAATGTCCATACATTGGTGAAATTTATGATTAGATGATAAAAAATTTATAACATTGTTAATCTTCCCAATTTTCTGTACTAAATATATATTTAATAGAATGATTCTAGCATCAATATTTTCCCATTTATAATTAATTTTATTTGCAACATATAAAGGTATGATATTCAAAGACACATCTGAATCAACTAGGCAATTACGACCACTATAATTAAAAATCTCAGAAGTTAAAAGAAAAGGGGGGCAAGCAGATCTAGAATTTAAATTAGATGCATTAACGAATGATTGGAGGATAGTGGGAAACTTACTGGATGAGGCTTGAGAATAAAAAACCATTCTACTTGATGGAGGATGAGATTAAAATGCTTGGATTATCAACTTATGTTTCCCTTCCAACTTTTCTAGATCAAATATTGAAATATTCGCATTATATTTCTTCACATTTTCAGGAAAATTGTAATCTATATCTTCATCTTGGGAAGGGTGTGCTGAAGTGGTAGGTGCTGTAACTTTGTTCCATACCTCATGGGTGAGAAACTTGTTCATATTATTTCCAGAAGCATTCTTTTGATATTAGATCCCTATATTACTAATGTAGTCCCTTATTGTTGTTAGTGTAGCCCCATTATTATTATTTTTGTACCCCTGTAGCCCCCATATTGTTATTATCGTGCCCCATAAAAAGCCACTATTATTATTGTTGTGCCCTTACATTATTATTGTTAGGTCGACTAGGATTATATTATGAGCCCATGGACTCCTATATATAGAAAGGAGGTTTTTTCATTTGTATCATACAAGAATTGTTCATTTATGTAATGTAAAGGAGGTTTCCCCCTCGAAGTGGCTGATTTCTAAGGTGTTGATCTCTCTTTTCTTCTATTTTGGGAGCTGGTTTCATAACATTTGGTACTAGAGCTTTGGATTCTAGGGTTTCCCTGCTTCAAACAGTTCATCGTGACATTTTCGCTAAATTTTTTCTACGAAGGTTCAAACGCTAAAAAAAACCCATTTGCGAAGAAATCCCGAGGAAGCTCGTGTAAAAATTTTAGATCTTGGTTTGCAATATTTTTGGAGATATGATCTGTGGAATTTAGGGTTTTTGTAGGCTCTCGAATTTCATCTCAAAGAGGTGACCTTGGGAAATTCGTCATAACTATCTCTCTCAGCATTAGATTGGAATTATGTAAAAAGTGGCCAAAAGTACACGGAATATAGTTTTCTATGTATCAATTTTAGAGCTGAAAGAGGAAAAAATGACACGTGGCACACTATACAAGTTCACTCTACTGAACCAATCCATCATTAGGTGATTGTGGGAGATTGGGCATAACTTTGCCTTGAAGAATCCAAATCAGGTAAGACCTGTGGCATTGGAAACAAGACTCAGAGGACTATTACAGGATGAAGCTTAAATCTTGGGGATATGGAATTACAAATATACATCAGTTTCAATATCGAGCTCCTAAAAAGCAAGGAAAATGTGTGTATTTTTTTTTTAAATTGCATAAGTCTTGTTTGAAAAATCAGTTTGAAGTGATTCCAGGGGCATATTGAAACATAGATATCAGTATCAGGTTATAAAATTCCCCCCTAAAAATAATTTAACACCCATTAAGCCCTCAGAAGGCTCTATTATGACTCATGAAGAGGAAGAAGTGAAACATGGTATTCAAAATTACAAGAGCAAGTGCAAAAAATTTCGCTCTCGCAAAGAGAAAAAATAAAATGAAATGGAAGTTTTGAAGAAAGGCGTGGAGGTTAAGATGTATGGTTTGAAGAAATCCATGGAAGATAAGATGGATGGTTTGGAGAATGACATAGAAGACATGAAAGAAAAAATGGAAGACATGAACAATGATCTAAAAACAGACATGGAAGGTTTGACAAAGTTGGTACAAGAAATGATTCCTAATGGCGAAAATATAGTAGAGGAAAATCATGATGAGAATAAAATAAATGTTAATCGTGATTTCATAAAATATAATGTTGGATTGAAGAACCACCATATTCCAAAGATCGATATGAGGAAGTTTGATGGCAAGGATACCGTAACATGGATACTACAGATGGAGCAATATTTTGATCTCAATAATGTGAAAAACACAGAAAATGTATGCATTGCAACTTTATATTTAGAACAAAATACATTTGTATGGTATCAATGGCTTTTCTCCCGTAATTTTTTTTTCACTTGGTCAATTTTTAGGGAATAAATGATAGCACATTATGAGGATACAAATAAGAACACATTCTTAGCCAATTGATAAATCTCAAACAAAAGGTTTCAATGGTGGAACACATTGAGGACTTCCAAAAATTGAATATAAGGGTAGCTGATATTCCCGAGGAACACAGGATTGATGTATTCATAGGTAATTTAAAGGATAACATCCAACATGAGGTTCACCTTTGGTAACCTGATTCATTTCTAGAAGGAATTCAGGTTGGAAAGAAAAATTGAACTTAAAATTATGGCGACAAGGAAGCATACCACCCACATCTATAAAGATAGAAGTATTGCTACTCCTATACTTCCACAACTTGCAAGGTTGACACCACAACAATCGGAAGAAAAAGGAGAAAAAGGGATTTTCTACAATTGTGATAGAAAATACACTAAAGGTCATAAGTGTGCTGACAAGAAATTATTTTGCATAGATTGTGAAGAGGAGGAAGAAAATGAATAAGAAGCTTCAAAAGAAGAGGATATACAGAAATGAGTCCGACCATATCCTGTAATGCATTGGCATGAATTACCACTCCTAAAAATATCAAGATAGAAGGACTTATCAAGAAGAAAAAGGTAATAGTGTTGATTGATTCAGGTAGTACCCATACTTTTATTCATTGTAAGGTAGCCAAGGAATTGAAACGCTTCCTATACCCAACACCAGCATGTCAAGTGATGATTGAAAATGGAAACTATTCCCTGGAATGGAATATGTATTGAATAGTCTAATTCTTTCCATTCCAATGGGAGGTGCTAATTTTGTACTAGGAGTACAATGGTTACAATCTTTGGGGACAACATATTTTAATTTTCAAGAAATTTTCTTGAATTTTTTCGGAAGGAAAGGAAGTTGAATTACGGGGTGTCACAGGGAAGCCGAGAAAGATAATAAGCTCTAATGTCATGACAAAGATTCTAAAGAAATAACAATGAGGCGTAATTGCACAATTATGCTCACTAGAATTTACAACATCAAAATCATCTATTTCTCCAGATCTCCAAAAATTCTTGGACAATCATTCCAAGGTGTTTGAAACTCCCAAAGGACTCCCACCTATTCGTGATCATGATCATGCTATTCATTTGATTCCAGGGAGTGTTCCTCCAAACATCAGGACTTACATATATCCTTATGTCCAAAAGAAAAAAATTGAACGTATGATTGCAAAAATGTTAGAGGCTGGTATTATTCAACATATTCAAAGTTCTTTCTCTTCTTCAGTAGTATTGGTACACAAGAAGGATGGATCATGGCGCATGTGTCCAGATTATAGGGAGCTCAATAAGCTCAATACTAAAGATAAATTTCCCATTTATGTGATTGATGAATTATTAGATGAATTACATGGAGCAATTTATTTTACCAAGTTGGATCTTCGTTCAGGATATCATCAAATTAGAATGAAGACTGAAGATATTTCAAAAACAACATTTCGAACTCATGAGGGTCATTATGAATACTTGGTCATGCCTTTTGTTCTTACCAATGCAACTTATACATTTCAAGGGTTGATGAATTCCATTTTCAAACCCTTCGATAGAAAACTTGTGTTATTATTTTTTGATGATATACTAATCTACACCAGGTCTTAGAAGGATCATGTTCAACATGTTGAGAGGGTGCTCAAACTATTGAAGGAGAAACAATTATATGCAAAATCCTCCAAATGTTTCTTTGGAGTACAAGAGGTGGAATATATTGGTCATATTGTATCTCAGGAGGGTGTTAAGGTAGACCCTAACAAAATTAAAGCCGTTAAGGAATGGAAAGTCCCCACAACCATAAAGTAGTTGCGAGGATTTCTCGGGTTAACAGGGTATTATCGAAAGTTTGTTAATAATTATGGGAGAATAACAGCACCTCTAACAAAATTATTGAATAAAGATGCATTTTCATGGACTCCTGAAGAAACTAAGGTCAAGTGGTTATCTTTGGCTAATTGGTGGTATAACACTTCCTTCCATACTGCAGAGAAAATGACCTCATTTATGGAACTTTATGGATATCATCTACCGTCCATCAAATCATATTTAAGAGAAAATTATAAGGTTCAAGAAGTGGAAGATTACATCGAGCATCAACAACAAGTTCTCCAACTCTTAAAGGATAAACTAAATTTGGCACAAAATTGAATGAAACAATAGGCATATCAACATCATAGTGAGAGAAGTTTTGATGCAGGAGACTGGGTATTTTTATGGCTAAAACCATGGTTCTCAAACTTCTATGGTTGTCATTATTTGCAGAATCCAGATTATCCACAGTATCATAAAACAATGGTTGACGTTTCGAATCCCAACGGGGATCCATCTTCAGGATGAGAAATGAATGAAGAATGAATGAAGGTTGCAAGAAGTCAAGGTATAAATAGTGAAGTCTAATGATTATGAGAGGAGCCAACAACAAATGATTTTAATCTATTTAAAATAAATTTTACTATATTATTGTAAAATTTTCAAAGTTTTTTTTATTTTTAATTTAATTTAAATAATAAATATTTTAAAACTTTTTAATAAATATTTAAAATTTTTATTTAAATTTTATATATTATTTGAATTAATTTTAATTCTAAAATAATAACCCTAATTTAAAATACTTATTTATTATATTAATTTCATAATTGATTATATTTTAATTTTTAATTTTTTTAATTAATGTCTAAAATTTTAATGTAATGTCTAATTTTTTTATAAATAAACCTTGAGAGTAACTAAAATTGTTAAATTATTACCTAAAATGTTTTACCTAAAATAGTGTAATTAAATTATTAATCTAAGGGAATATATTAAATATTAATAATATGTTATGTTTATTTAATTCTAAATAATAATATAACTATTTAAATAAATGTTAATAAATTGATTAATTAAACCCTAATAAATTATTAATTTTAAATTACTTGTTAATTAAATCCCAATAAATTTTTAATTATAAATTTTTTTATTATATAAATAAGTTTGATTTGAATTTTTATTATAATTAGCTTCCATTTACTGATAATAAATATTAATTAATTAATTTTTATTAATATAATAAAATTAATTATTACGAGCGAGTGGAATCATAAGAGTTTTGTACTGACACGACCCTAAACTTGTTTACTAATAAGGAAGAGAAGCAAACCTACAAAATTATACCTGGGATGAGGATGAACCTAAGGAGCAAATTTGTCTAATAAGAGGTCGCCAACTGTCACTAATCTCATATCCTCCGTCCCTATTGATGTTATGTGGGTGTTTTATAATCTCTAGTGCTTCTCTAATCTTATGTCTCTGATACTGTTCCTCCCTTGTAATGATTTTAGCATCCTCAAGACGTAAGTGATGTTTTGTTCTCGAGAAGTGATCAGCAAGAGCCGAGGTTCGTGATCACTCATGTTTAATATCGGCACCATGCTCTTTCAGATGATTTTGAAGAGAGCGCCTAGTTTCACCAATATAACTCTTCCCACATGTTCAGTCAATCTTGTAAACACATTTAAGCTACTCCTCACTAATGCTATCTTTAACTGAGTGCATATTTTGTCTAATGGTTACTTCTGCTGAGAATTGTGCAAAAATGTTACTCCTTCCCAAAACCCTGGCAATCTTATCTGTCGCACCTTTAAAGTATGGCTACAACCATACAAACAAATTTCCCTCAAGCAAGCTAAGAAGGATAATAAATTATCGCCAAAGTACTATGGTCCTTACAAGGTGTTGCAAAAGATTGGTACCATGACATACAAATTGGATCTTCCTGCTTCGTCTCAAGTGCACCCAGTTTTCCATGTTTCATACTTAAAGAAGGTTATAGGTGACAAACTTCCAGTTCAAACAATATTTCCAGAACTTGATGAGGAAGGAAAAATCATATTGGAACCTGAAGCAGTCATGGAAACTAGAACTCGACAACTACGAAATCGATCAATTTTAGAGTATCTGATCAAGTGGAAGAACTTACCCACTGAAGATTCCACATGGGAGGATGAGGATTTTATACAGAAGCATCCAGAGCTAATCAAGTGTTGAGGACAACACTTTTTTGAAGGAGAGGGGCATGTTAGATCCCTATATTACTAGTGTAGTCCCTTATTGTTGTTAGTGTAGTCCCCTTATTGTTATTGTTGTACTCCTGTAGCCCCCATATTGTTATTATTGTGCCCTTACATTATTATTGTTAGGTCGACTAGGATTATATTGTGACCACATGGACTCCTATATATAGAAATGAGGTTTTGTCATTTGTATCATCCAATAATTGTTCATTTATGTAATGTAAAGGAGGTTTCCCCCTTGAAGTGACTGATTTTTAAGGCATTGATCTCTCTTTTCTTCTATTTTGGGAGCTGGTTTCATAACATTTGAGGCTGTGCACTTTCATATTTGTTCTGATTTCTCTAAGAAGGATTATTAGGAGGTAAAATATTTATTAGCAATTGTTTCCTCACGTCTTTCTTAGGAACTGGTCATTTGCTCCTAAAATTATATTTCTAAGCAGGTTTTTTAGGAGGAGCATCATCGGCTAGGGGATCACTAGCACCTTGTCTATCATTGTTCAAGATAAGATCAAAAGGGAAGATTGAATCACCAACACTTGTGTTTTCCTTTGTTGAGACTGGTTCATCTGTCTCTTAAGTCTTCTCCGAACTCTCTTCTATTGAAACACTTTCTATAACATTGGAAACCACAACATTCATTTTGTATTTACATTGAGGGAATGCTTTCTCTGAATGCGCTTCCTGATGAAAATTCCAATAGTTATCCATACCCAAGTTCTCAATGTTGAATACAACATTAGAAATATGTGCATACTTGGTGGTTGATTGATGTTCTTCTTAAGAAACAACTTAAAAGACTTTTTGTTTGTAGAAGCCCCAATTTTCTTCCTTTTGAGCTCAGATACTTCATTGGTTAACAAATTCAAGTATTTATTCAAGTTTTCCATGTCAAAAGAATATTTTTCTTTAGTCTTAGCGGAAGAGGCTTGGGGCCTTTTACTAGTGTCTTTGGAGGATTTTGAATCTTCCTGATCAATAATGAATCTAATATACCTTAAGTCCTTTTGAACGACAATTTCTTTTGTAAATTTGAGAACCAAAGTTTCTTTTGTAGCACACTTAACAAAAATGGAAATGTTAGTAGGCAAGGAAACAATATAATAATCTTTAATAATTGAATCATGAGGTTGTGCATTAGTGGGGAACTTATTCAAAATACATGTAAATATCTAATTAAAATCCTTAAAATTTTCTTTATCCCCCAATAATGTTTCTGCGTTCTTTAAGTAACATGGCAAGGGTTTAATCATCAACAAAATTTTCTAAGAATAACTGATTAAACTCCCTCCAATTATGGATTGAATTTGGTGGAAGGATATGATACCAAATTGATGCTCTACCTTCTGGAGTGTACATAAATAATATACAAGCAACATCATCAAAACATACCTATCACATTTTAAGATGCAAGTAGAAGTCATCAATGTGATCCTCGACCTTCGCTTTCTTATTTAGATCATACTTGGTAAGCAAAATTTCCAGGTTCTTTGGAAAGTGATGAAGATTTTCAGAAGAGTAAGTGGCCCTTGGGCCATCCAATCCAATTGGTCATCAACCATGTCTTCATTATCATCCTACTCCTCCTCCCCACTCTATGATTCTAAAGACTCTTCTCTTTCATCGTTCAAATTCTCGTTATTATTCAACCGTTAATAATCTCTTAGCTATTTCTCGTCAGAAAAATGAAAATCCTCTTCATCTCCTTTGAGATATTCCCCAATAGGTGGTAGAAGGTCTCCTTGATGAATAAAATATTCAAGTGAGACATCCAAATCCTCAAGAGTAGCAGTGACCAATTCCTCTATTGAAGAGACTAAAACAACACGATGAGTGGTATATTTCTTTGATTGGGTAAGAGAAAGAACAAATGTGACAAGAAGTAATCCAAGAGCGCTAGAAAAATGATGAGTGATAGGCCAAATATGACATAGATGATCATAGGTAAATTCATATGCACACTTTGGAACTTGGTGAGGGGACTCCTTTTTCATATATATGGGTTGAAGATGGAATAAAAAAATTAAAGCCTTGCATAGAAGGTTCTTTATGTGAATGTGGTGAATTATCAACCATAAAAAGACAACCATCCTTCTAGCACTATAATTGTTTACGGTGCTGGATGTTGACAAGAATCATAGGGTATCCCCAATATGAAGTCCCAACTGGACTTGACACATTTTGGAGTAGGAGCCCCATCCAGAAGAAAGGCGCAATTACCATATTCTTAATGATTTTCCTTGGTGCAATGAACGACATAAGAGAAACACACATAATTTCAAGGTAAACAAGTAAGTTAGCCTTGTGATGTATTCAATTGAAAAGTGTATAATGATTATTTCATAGAAAGTGGAAATAAAGTGTGTCCTTAAAAGAAAATTAATGGTACTATCCTAGTAAATACACACACATATATCTGAAAGAATCATTACTTATCTTGCAAAGTAGTTCACAAAGAAATAACGATCATGAAAAAAAGAGACACATAGTTCAAAGATGCATACTAAAGCCAACGAAATAGTTCATTTTAATTAGTATGTAAAAAAAAACATGCATCACAAACAATGAAAGAATAGTCTTACAATCATTCACGACATTTGCATGAAAGTGTTCTGGCTCCAAGAGCTTCAAATTATAAAGTAAAAGTCCCAAGATACACCATTACAATGATACAACACTAGTTCCAATAGTGGAACATTAAGAAACTACTTGCTTATCACAAGAATAATCTTCTCTCCTATGCCTAGCTTGAGAATCCAAGATGAAAAGTATTTTTATTGAGCTATGAGGGGGTATATATAAAAAATGAGGTGTCCGTCCGCCTCCTTTGTGATTCTTGGGATTCCCTCATGACTCTTGATCCCCATGTGACTTTTCAAATTCCTATGAGACCTTTTAGGCTTTACATGACTCTTCACATTCTATGTGTGACCCTTGGGCTTCCACACATTTTACATTTTCTCATTTTTTGAAAATACAATATTACATGTGACAAAATGCAATGACACATATGAATTTCATGGTGACACTTTGATAAGACATGACTTGGAAACGGTGACATGGAATTTTATTGTAGTATATCAATTCCAAGCTTTTCTCCTTGCTGTTATCTTCACATCTTCATGATTTCTCTTTCTTGCTCTTCAACTTCATTCTCCAAGAGGCTAGCTAGGATTTGGAGTCTTCAATGTGATCTTGATCTTCCTTCTTCTGTTGTGAACTAGTGTCCCTTTATCTCTTTTCTTGATGATAATTTTAGGTCTACAAATTCATAAGTGTCTTCATGTAACTACTTGGTATCCTCCTTTAACACCATCCTGTCATGTTTAGATAATAACACCTACAAATAGGGTTCACTCATGACAAGATGACATTAGTCGCAAAATATCCTAGTATATCTTGTTTCTCATGCAACATACTGATTAAGCTAGGACAATGTGAAGGATTGATGAGGAAGCCTAAGGAGTATTCTGTGCATATGAGTAGGAGGCAAGAAGTGAGGTTCTAGGCACTATGACTACACAATGCATAGTGAATAAGAGACATGGAGGCATGACAACACAATTGGGGAACTCAGGGAGGCATAAATGACATGCTTGCTCAATGTGATTGCACAATGAAAAATTCTAAGAGAAAGAGTCAACGCACTGTACAATTGAGCATTGTAGAGGCTGAGTCATGACTTGACTGCTTAATGAAAGTGCACAATGCGTAGTGGAGGCAAAACTAGGTAAGGGTTGCGCAATAGGCAATTTCCGTTTACAATGAATAAGCACTAGGATTGCACAATGCACAATTGATGGAGGCAGTTCACTATGACTGCGCAGTGCAAAATTCCACGAGGAAGAGGATGCTTGGTTGTGGCATGAAAATAACTAGAATTTTAGAAAATGTTCATATTCGATACATAAAAAAATTTGAAGTGTCAAAAATATGCTCCAAAAATAAAAGGTGTATTCTGAATAAAAGCTTTTCAAAATTGGGTGATTTTTTTGCTACCTCAAAAAAATGGGTAATCGGTAAAGGTCTCGTTTTTTTAGTAACTATGTTAGGTGCTTGGTCAGGAAAGTTGTGAAGACAATAAAACTCCAAGATTGACTAAGTGTGGGAATAGTAAGTGTTGAGCCCCAAAATTGCTTCTTTTTGACAACCCTATTTCACTCCATCTTTCTTATTTTTGACCTTAATAACCCAATTTTGACATTAGTTTATAAGGTTTATGGCATAGTAGGTACATAATCATATTTTTTTTCATAAATTTCATTGTTCTTTATTATCTAGCTTAATATTTACATGAGGTACAAAATTACAATGATTTTGTAGCTAATGTCTGATTCTGCAGCCAAGTGGAAGGTTTGATGGGTTCCGACACTCCAACCGAAGAAAAAGGCATTTGGGAAGGTGGGAAATAGTTGGCACAATGATTTTTTCCTATCGTTATAGCTTGTATTGATAAGGGAAGCACCATAGAAACTCATTCAAAGTGAAAGTCAACCACCGTGGAAGGCAAACCAGGAAAGCTAGAATTAATGGATGCCGATATCATGATATATTATCTATTTATGTTAATTATAGTCACTGTCGAGTAGGGAAGGGGCGTAATACTCTAAAAAGTTATGTGTAAGAGACTATAAATATGCCTCTCGGCATGATAGTCACAGACTTGGATTTTATTGTTTTAAAAACTCCGTTTTGTAATTAAAACTCTATTTCCCTTAATGCTTTTGTTGTGCATGGTATTGATGCGTATATAGTCTTGTAGAGGAGTCATGCCATTGCCTACATATCATAGGAGGACCCCCTCAAGTTGTAAGGCTTTCATTGTTTTTTTTAGAATATTTAATTCTGAATTCTATACAATGCGTTACTAAATGTTTATGTTTTGATTTTGAATGAATGTTTAATTTGAGTTTGAAGCAATATTTTTTAATTTTTTTAATTTTTAATTAATTTATTTATTTTTTCTGTATAAAGAATGAATGGAGACAAGACCTCTTATGCACGTGCAACTAGTTTGATAAAGTGTGGATTGATCTAGATTTGTAGTGTAGTTTGAGTGAAGAAGATTCAATTTCCATTTGATGTGATTATAGAGTTAGCATATTTTTGAAGTAATTTAATTTTAATGTCATTTTCCATAAGAAAGTGTGCTAATATCCTTTATGCAAGTGCGATATTTCTTTCAAAGCAAAGTGAGATATTTCTTTCAAGAAAAGTGTGATCTTTATTTTGGGAAAGTGTGATCTTTAGTTTAAGTAGGCAGGATAATTCTAATCAAGTGTGATCTTTCTTTCAAAGAAAAGTGAGATATTTCTTTCAAGAAAAGTGTGTTATTTATTTTGGGAAAGTGTGATCTTTATTTTAAGTAGGCAGGATAATTCTAAGCAAGTGTGATTTAATTCTTTTAAGTATAGTAGTTATGGTTGCAACTAATTCTTTTTAGGCAAGTTTGATCATTTTCATTTTAAGAGTGACATATTTACTTTCATACAAGAGTGATAATTGTTAGGAAACCATGCACATAACGATATCTCAATTTAATTTAGGAATTTCTTGAATAATAAGGACTTCTAGCACATACAATGCACATACACTTCTTCAGTATACTATCTCTGGTTGATAGTTTATGTAAGTAATTTAATGTCAACTAAATTACAAAACAGTAAGGTAGAATGATTATACCAGAGCATGCAACAAGACTTGAACATGATCACTCACTATAAAATATGGACCACATGAAATTGAAACACTCAACACCCAAAACCAACATGCATCCATTGAAATGACAAAAAATGAAACTTAGCTCCAAGTGCGACAGGTAATATATACCTTTTGACACAAGTGTCAGCTACAACAAGAAAGTGCACAATACCTTGAGAATGAGTTCAATGCATGTCCATATGATTGAAATAATCCATTAATGCAAAATAAATCAATGGAGCTACCTCTTAAATGTGTGCCGTGACTACCTTTCAGAAGGAATGACATTGCCCTTAACAAAGATGACACTTGAATTCCTTCAAACAGGGACTTAGAAACTTAAGAAGCAAGCATGGGGTAACTATAAAAACTAGAAGCGATAATTTTGAAGCATTTCGTCAACCTTTTCTTTCTTTATTCTCATTTATTTTTGTTGTCCCTCTATTTATATATCTCCTTCTCATCTGATTTTCTTGACCTTTGTCCTGACGATGGGTCTTGTTTTAGACTCGAAATGTTGATATTCAAATATGTCTACTATGGAGAAATTTTTGACAACTTAATAAAAAAATCCACCCCACATAGATCTAAAAACATTAATAAGTTCCCTATACAGAAGGGAAACATAGATTGAGGTTCGTTCTCTCGAAAAGCTTAGGGTTAAAATTGAGAGAAGAGCAACAATCTTAATTTTCTAAAACACTGTAGGGACTTCAATCTCACTCCACCCTTTGCTGATATCAAACACATGCTTAAAAATTTCCATAGTGACAAAGCATTCACGTGCTTTAGTAGAGCCCTTATTCGAAATGAAATCCAAAGAGTTCGGTTTGTGCTGGATAGAATATCCACCAAGGCTTACAAAATGCACCTCAAATTGATGCAAGCTCGACAAACCAGGACCATCCACCAACTGATAACCAAAACCTTAGAAGACTCTGATCTCCTCGATGTAGACAGAGTCGATTCCAGCGATATCGAAAATACTCCCTATGCAAGTATAATTCAACGCAACTCCAAACTCATCCTAGAAGAAAATAAAGCTAGTGCTCGTTCCCGGATCAAGTGTTTTGATAGTTCGAATACCTCCCTCACAGAAATTCCACCCTTGCATATTATTCTCCCTCCAATTCTGGATCCGATCAGAGAGGAAGGCAACAACACCATTTCAAATTAGACCTTCGCAGACACTCCATTAGAACAATGCTCCAATAACAACATCAAAAATCATTTAATGTAGGTAAAAAACATCGTTTACCCTCCATTTTTCATTACCAATCCAACTCTTATCGGAAATGGATCTTTGCATTCATAAGGAAACAAAAACATCGAGTTTGAACAGTCTAGAAACATCGTTTACCCTCCAAACTGTGTTACCAATCCATCTAAGACCAGACGGGGATATTTAAATTCAGAAGGTAGCAACAACACTGAGTTTGAATAATAAACAAGCATATCGAACATATTAAACAACATTCGAAGCCATAATAATTCTGTCAACATGGTGGATAACACCTCGTGGAAAACAAACAAATCCATAACAGTTAATTCAATAAATAAAAATTCTGGCATAAATAATTCCAATGTGGGTGAGCATAATAATGAGAGTAATGGAATAAGGATTAATAAAGTGGATAATAAACCAAGCTCCAACATGGGTATGCCGGGCGGTAACCCTCTTGTGCAAAATTCGCAAAGTACTACCCTAAATAAAAAAATTATTAATAATAAAAAATTTGTTAATGTTTCATCTCATGAGCTTAATACCCTCAAACTTGAAGTTCTAAACAAATGGCTGAACTTTGCAATAGCCCCTAGATGCATACCCTCTGAAGAAAATATATGTAACTTAGAGGATGGGATTCAAAATCTAAGTGATGAAAGAAAATAACAAGTTAGGTAGGATTGCGCAGTTATCTTTAGGAAATAAAAACCACTCAAAAGCAACCTAAGTAGAGGCCAAATTTTAGCTCTCAAAATCCTTAGACACAATGAAGACATTGTCATTCTAAAAGTTGAAAAATTAGGAGCTAATTTTGTGATGAACAAAGATGATTATGTCGCTAAAATGAAGGACCAGTTATACAATAGTGGAAGTTACTAAAAGCTTAAAGACAACCCAATTACCCACATCATAAGGAAGTTGAAAAAGCCATCAAGAAATCCAATCTTGATGAAGGAGTCAAGAAGTGCCTTTTACCCAACAACGAGATCATCTCCAGAATTTATGGGGCTCCCAATATTCACAAGAGTGGTGCTCCCCTAAGATCTATAGTAATCACAATTGGGTCCCCTACATATTGATTAGCTAAATATGTGGAAACTTCCCTTGCCCCGCTCTTGGGAAATACTAAATCCTATATTAAATATTCTAATCACTATGTGGAGTTTATTAAGGATAGAAGATATGATCTCGAAGATCAGATTGTAAGCTTTGATGTAACACAACTATTCACGAAAATACCTCTCAATGAAACTATCCAGGTTGTTAAGGAGGTGGCAGACCCTGAGATTGATATTTCCGAAGTTTGTTTGCATTCTACATTCTTCACTTTCCAAGGTGAGTTCTTTGAGCAAACCACAAGTGTGTCTATGGGGTCACCATTATCCCACATAGTAGCCAATCTTTACGTGGAGAAATTTAAGAAGTGTGCCTTGGAAAAATACCCACCTCAAAGCCAAGTATTGGATAAGGTTTATGGACATCACTAGTGTGGAGTAGCCCCATGGGGTTCTCAGTTTGAAAATTTTCGTAAACACCTCAATAGAATTTCCAATGATATTAAATTCACAATGGAGACTGAAGAAAACAATTGCATTCCATTCCTTGACATTCTTCTTCGAAGAAAAAGTGATGGATCATTGGGTCACAAAGTATACAGAAAGAAGACACATACATATAACTACCTCCATGTTGATTCACATCACCTTCCAATATAGAAGATGGGGATTCTCAACACACTTTTCACAAGAGGTTTAAGAATTTCCAATAAGGAGCATGTAAAGGAAGAAATATAGTATCTAAAGAATGTTTTCTTGAACACATGATACAAACTCAGAGACATCAATAAAGCAATCAAAAAATACCAATCCAGATCTGCCGCCAACTCCACCTTAGTTTCCTCTCAAACCCCCACCCCCCATAGGAAAGACATATATTCCGTACATCCAAGGTGTCATTGATAAAATAACCAAAATTCTGAGAAAGAAAGTCATATCAACCTTGTTCAAACCCTTGGAGACTATCAGGAAAAGGATGAGATCGATGAAGGGAAAATTGGATCACCTACAGTAGAAATGGGTTTACAAGATTAAGTGCTCATGTGGTAAGTGTTACATTGGGGAAACTGGAAGAGCCTTCAAAACTAGACTCAGAGAGCAAAATACTGACATCAAGAATGAAAGAATCAGATCCTCAACTCTTTCTAAACACTATAAGAAGACTGGGCATCATATATGCCTTGAGGAAGTAGAACTGATATCTAAAGAGAACCATTACTATAAGAGGAAGATGCATGAAGCACTGGAAATCATAAAACATCCCAACAATCTCAACAAAGATGGTGGGATTGAGGTTAGCAGAAGTTGGATACCTCTACTTACACATGAATACAAACCCTAAAAACCACTCCTTCCTGTTGGCCCTCCATTAGTATCATTGTACCATCATTAATAATAATCTAAAAATGATTAATTAAAATAGGCTATTTTACTATGGGTGGTTTATTTTAATTATCATTAATTAATAAACCTTAATTAATGATGATCTAGTCCTAACATGCGATTGCAAGCCACTGTAATGTATGCAATAATATATATATATGATGTTTCATAACGATGCCATTGATGTGATTAGAGTTCAATGCTTGAGCCTTAGACAAATTCGATTCAGATAAAGTGATTTCCATATGCAAGTTACTGTAGATAGAGGAACCAAGCCACCATGTGCGAAATTATGCAAATTATTATAATGTAGAATGAGCCATTCAAGCTTTAGTTTTTTCTCCAAAGAAAGTAACTTCAGTCCTTTGTTACAAACATCAAAATAATATAAGTGTGATCCATAGATAGGTAAAAGCGAGTTCATAATTGCGATCCTTAAAAATATATTCAAACCTCAGAACGATAATAACGATAATGCACGTCACCGAGTGTATTTTTCATTTTCCTCTTGAGCTTAGATCTTGAGCACAAAGTATAGATTTCGAATCCCTTGGATATTACGAACTTTAGAATTTTGATAATGACCTTCTAGATTCCAACAAAAATGTGATTTTCATGCCTACTTATTCAAACCTTAGATTTGTACCATGTTGAGAAATTAGGAGGATTATGAATGAGGGTAGATTTTTCATCTTTGATAATTTCTTGTGAATGTTGTTGCCTTCTTATTAATATTAATTATGTTCTTCTTCATCAAATAATCACGAAATGTCCAAAACATGAAGATCATAAGAAACAAATAACACAAGATATAGGATCCACGCTAAGGCAAAAACCCCATAAGGGAAAAACCCAAAAAAATTCTCTACTTATAAAATCAGATCAAAGTGTGGCATCCAAGACCCATGACCATAAGAAGACTCCACCCTTCAAGATGCCAAGTCAAACCCTCCTTCGACAAAGCAATTCCATCAACAACAAGAGACCAACAATATATGTAACATCAGAATGAACCTTCAACAAGAGATGTATCCATGCAAAAATTTCACCAATTAAAGCTCAAGAAAGTCTTCTTTACACCTGCCAATTTCAGACTTCGAACTCCCTTCTTCGCTATTTTTCTCTATTATATTTCAGAAATAATTATGTGAAAATCTTGTGTCCAAATGAATCCAACTCACCCTTTATATTTTGTCCAGAGTAGCTTGAATAAACATGTCTTTTGGGGCAAGGCCGACTTGAAATGTAGGGTCGACTTGGCATATAGAGACAATTTTGACCAAAATTACATATTTGAGAATTCCTTTCTAGACTTTAAATAAGTCTTTGACTTTAACCAATATAAATAATAATGAGAATGAAGAACATGCTTAAATAAATAAATTTTTTTACTAGAGCATGAAACCAATGCTTGAAAAATATTTTCTTCTTTTTGTTTTTACATAAAATATATAATGACATAAGTTCAAAGATTATGAAGAGCAGACCTAGTTACAATTTTCAACACTAAGCAGCCTTATTAATGACATACAAATGCAATTAACAACAAGGGAAATTCAAAGCTCAATAAGTAGTGCTTCAACAAGCCTCATGGAAACTTGTTAATAGATCTCAATAGGCCCATGAATGTTGACCTCTCTCTCTCTCTAGTCCATGAATTCCTACTGTAAATATATCCTTTTATTGGGTCAGAATTGCAAGCTATATGTTTTTCAACTGTATGCAATATGGAGCTCATCTATAATAATTGTTTTGATAATAGAAGTTTTGGTTCCACCTCTTAGTCTTCCTTTGAAGGAACAATTGTATGGAATATGAATGTAAACATGCTCTAAGTATTTTTCTGTGACAGAGCACAAAATTAATAGAAGAATTACTCATTTTTATTTAAAAAAAGGACCTAGGATCAAATCTCAACGACTACCACTATTCACCTCAATATCAAGGTATTCAAATTTTCCAGCCGCTTCGGGATTATAGGAATTACTCGTCGTGATTTTCAACATGTTCAATTTTTTGTCCACATAGGCTAAAATCTCTTCGAAGAATAGAACCCGAGTGGAGGGGGAATTAAACCCGCTAGTTACCACTTGAGCTATTGTCCTTTGAAAAAAGTTGCATGTACTTGTGAATTATATACCAACACAAATAAGTTGTGGGTTATTTGTTTTTTGAATAACCTAATTTGTATGGGATTGCTTCTTTGTGGTTATAATTAAAAGTTTTAATTAATAAATAAATATTAATTATTATTATAAATTGATAGTTTTTGTTTTTGTTTTGTTTTGGGACTAGAGGAATTGATAGTTGGGCCGGTTTCGTACTTGCATGACATGAGGTCGATTCCAACCACTACCACTATAACCTCTAGGTATATATGTATTCTCCTTTTATAGAAACAAGTAATTTGAGGAGATTTGAACCTTAAATCTCTTGGTACATAACACTTTATTTTCATGACACTTTCCAATTAAGCTGCCCCCCGAGGATAAAAAATTGATAGTTTTTTAATTTATTAAATATAACTGATTTATTTAATTTTATAATGTTAAAAGGATTTTATTTTAATTTTGATTCAATAATATGTTAGATTGTAATTGAATATAATAACTAGTTTTATATATGGAAAGTTTGTTTAAATGTTACTAAAAAGCATATGATTTCATTGGAACTAGAAATGATATTGGTTTTTATTGTTAACGATGATGATTAATGTCCACTAGGACCTATATGGTTTTCAGTCTTTAAGAAGGTAAGAGATTAATCAGAATTCTATTGCATTTTATTCCGTGCTCAAGGAGAAGTGAGAGAAGCGTTCCTAGATCAAAATAGTTTTTTGAGTTAAAAGGTCAAGAAGGTTGGTATCGTGACAAATATTTTGAAAATGAGATCAAATGTAAGCATAAGAAAAATAATATAAGAGAAAGTGGTTTTCATCTTCAACCATCTTAGGATCACGCAACTGACAAACTCTTTAATCCCATGGTATTTCGGGAATTGACTAATTTCTAGTTTCACTATGAAGCTAATGAGAATTAGATCTAATATTGGCAATGTTCATTTTCTTCTTGACACTATTCAAGATAAATAGATAATTTTGATTTTTGAGATTGAGGTGGATCATCTCCTTTTAATATTGTAGTTTCCTTTTTCTCTCTAGCCCTTTATTTCCCTACAATTTATCCTTAAATTTGGAAGTAATAATATATTTAATATTATTAATATTTCTCAAGATGATATCCTCCTTTATCCCCATATGGTCTAGTCAACACTGAGCATCTTTATTCCACCCTTGCATGAGCCAAAGCTGGGGTCTTTGGCTAGAGTTAGAATAAATTTTAGGAAACCTCTTGGAGTCCATGTTGTATAACTTATTCTTATACATAATATATATAGTCACAACCACTCTTTCAATGGGGAAAATACTTGCTTCAATCAAGAGGAGGTTGTAGGTTTTAAATTTCTTTTGGATCTATTCAATATTTCTCCATGATTCTCTGGATATACTACAACGCCAAACCTTACATCCATATAAAATAACAAGAGTGACACTAGTCTCAAAGATGAGTTTTTGTTGTACTATTTTGTATGTAAATCAAGATTGTTTTTTTGGTTCTAAAGTAAGATATACAATTTTGGACGTAGGTAGATATATTAAAGGCCCAAAACCCGAAGGCATTTGGGAGGAATGAAAGTCTAGCCCCTTATAAATTACCATTGGATTATTTCAAGGGTTAAATAAATAAATATTAATAATTATCTTCATTATTTTTTTTTCTTCTTCGTAAATTATACCTTCATATATATATATATATATATGGTTTTCCATTAGGGAAACCAAACATACATATAAAAGCATGTCAAAATTTTTGAAAAGAGGTGCCAATATAGAGTAAAAACTAACTAGATAGTTGAGTCCATAACAGAGAGTAACAAATAACATGAAAACTTTAATAACTATGTGCAGAGCTAGGAAAGTTAGATCGAGTGCCTAAGAACCAGAATATATAGACATACTTTATTTTTTACTATTGGGAGACTCCACTTGGATAGATATGGGGCCTCCTCATTTCTTTTGAAGGTTCAGGTTGGTTAATTTTTTGGCAAAATTATTGAGCTTGTGGTCCATCTTGTTGAATAATTGCTACAGGGCATCAATGTGAAGGAGGATTTATTCATGAACCTAATTTCTCTTGACAAGAACCTTTCCCATTATGGTATTTTAACTTCCAATATAAATCCACAATTTGCATGTATTGAATCTGCTTAGTGTGAATGTTTCCAATGTCAGGATCCCATTGGCCAACATTTTCCTCTACATGTATTTCCATGGGAAATCTTCCCTTAATTTGAGATTCCTTCTTACATCCTCTATGTCTTCCTGAATCGAATGGGGAGTGAGGTATTTGAATCTTCGTGAAACAACTTCCATTCTCAACTAGGCACATATATGAGGGCAAGGGGCTATGATTTTCTTGCGAGACATATTGATAGTATTGAAAAAATATCACGAGTTGGAAAAGCCATGAGAGGAAGTAGAGCTTCAAAAAGTGTAGAGTAGAGAGGGAGAGTGAAAAGAATTGGGGTAGGTTGAGGATGTGGAAGAGGCTACAAGGGCGTTATGAATGCATGACTCAGAATTGAGAGGTTGAAAGACCGAGGGAACACCTCAACGAGAGAGGGGAAGAAGAGTATCAAAAAATACACATAATAATTTCAGAGGCAACAAATTACCACCATGGAGTTGAAACAAAACTATTATTACCTCTATTAGGAAAAGCGAGAAACTCGAGAGGGGATCATGGAAAAAACAACTATAAAACTCGCATAAGTCGAAAAGAAAAAATAAAATTATTAGGAGAGGGAAATGTTGCATTGAATTTGGGAATAAATACTTCATTACAGTGTACACGAACCAAGCATTGAATTTCCAGGATTTCTATCACACAACCCAAAACTGAGATGTAATGATTAACTGTAGTAGGTGTATTGATGGTGAGGTGACAATGCTAAATGAGGTGATGGCTAACTTTAGAGTATTAATCATAGTACGCATGCTAATAACGTGACGATCATTGAGGAGATTATTTGACAAGTGGACTTTGATTATTAAGGTTAGCTATAGTGATCGCTGCACTTAAAAAAATACTTTTATTTATTATCAATTATCAACCAAATTATAATAAAATTCAAAATTCAAAAATATTTTTTTATATAAATATTTTTCTTTTAAAATAAATTAAAATTTATATTTTATTGTACTTGTCGTAGGCATGGTATTACGCATTGAGTTTTACCTTTGATTGCATATTTGTTAGCCTTTGACCAAAAATTTATGCCACTTATCCATAGTTTAATATTGGGAATTCAATATTTGTTATTTATTATTAGCCACATCCTAGCCAAGCTTTATGGGCTCATTTTGGAAATGAAGCTTAGCCTTTCTCTTGAAAGCCAGGACAAAAGAGCTAAAGGACAAGCTGGTTTTAGGAGACATAACTCGACTATCGACCATCCATATTCTCACTCTTGGAATCATTGCAGAGGAATGCCGCAATAGTAAAGTCGATCTCTTCTGTTGTTTTGTGGACTTTAGAAAATATTTGAACACTGTTCCTCGAGATAAGCTTTGGAAGAGACATGAAGAGATCATGGTTCCTCCTGAATTGAGGATTGCTGTGATCTGCCTCTACGATAATGTCACTACCAAGCTTAATACCAACAAAGGGTGGTCTAATGAAATTAAATGCAATATCAGAGTCAAGAAAGGGTGTCCCCTATTCCCTACCATTTTTGGCATATACATTGATAAGCTAGATGGATGTATAGAAACTACGGGATGCAAGGGCACCAAGTTTGCTGGTGTAATCATTACTCTTCTCCTTTACGTTGATGATATCGTTCTTCTTGAAAAAACCATGATGACCTAGACAAGTAGCTTAAGATTCTTCATGTCTACTACTCCAAGATTGGTATGACAGCTAATACAGAAAAGACTAAAGTCATGATCACTAAATCCAAAAAGATCACCCCTGGTAGTTTCGTTTATAATAACCAGTACTTAGAGTAGGTTTCATCTTATAAATATTTGGGTATTGAGTTTCCTCATCAACTTAACTAGAATTATATCATCGAGAAAAGGATTATTGGAGGCTGGAAAGCTTATTACGAGCTTGAGATGCTTCAAAAATCAATTCATAATCTACAACCTAAAGATCAAGGGAAACAATCCCTATCATATCCTCTTGATCGAAGCTGGTTTGTCCCCCATTGAAAGTACGACCATGTATTTAGATATTTGATGTATAAGAAGAAGCTTTACAACATGGAATACAAAAAGCTCCCAAAAATTGCTTCTAACTTTAGTCAAAACCCCCACCTTCGCCTCAAGCGTGGGTGGCATAAGGATGCCCAATCTTGGCTCAACTATTGGGGAATTAACGAGAAGATTAGTATGGGAAGCAAAGATAGTATCAAAGATACTATTACCTCCAAGTTTAAGGACAAGTTGTGGGAGGATAAGGAGCTGGGAGTGATCCAGGTGGATATTGGTGGCCACCCACCTATTCCACCTAGACCTCTAGTCGGTTTCATTAGTTTCCTTGTTTATAAAAACATTTATTATTTTTAACAATTTTTCGGGTCCCGAACTTTCGGAGCAGTGTTGACCCCTTAAATGGTTTTTTTTGAGGCCCACTACAGGCCCATAGCCATAGGCAGAGGTTTGTGACAAATATTGTAGTACTTGAAGAGATGTTTCCGATGATATATTGTACGTGACAAACAGAGATAATATGACCAAGTTACAACCCCAGGAAGTTGGCTGCCCAACTAACCCTAATGGGGCCCATATACTCTTGGCGTTTCATCTCCTAGGGTTAGGGTTTTGGTTGTTTATGGTTTCTCATGTTGTTCAATAATAAAAATTCCCTTGAGCCTCATTGTAACGCAGTTAAGAGGCATGTATCCGCCACATCTCTTCTCAGAGATAAGTTACCATCGCCCTAGCTAGTTTATTTCCATTCTATCTATAAACATATTCAAGTTGTTTGATATTAATGAAATTAATTTTAATTTCTGTTGCATATCCGTGTTTATGTTTATTTCTGTATTTTATTGCATTCCTACATAAGTCTGGATCAGTGGTATCAGAGAGGTCTGCACTTTCTCAATCTTTCTTTGCATGTCCCCATTGAGGTTAGGGTATAAGGAGTTAGGACTCGATCTGGTTGAACCTTTGTAAGATCAACCTTGCAAACCCCGATGGCCTCCCATGGTAGAAGAAAAGAAAGACAAGGGGACAAGAGATCCTATCAAAATATTGCTCGAGGAGGCCCTCTAGAAACAAAGGAACGCGATGATGGATAAATTTTCCAAAATCCTTCAATGACTACCCACCAACGACGCATCTACATCCAGAAACCACTATGGATGCATGACTCCTTTGAAGGTACAAGTAAACTTTGAAATTCCCATATTTGAGGGCCAAATAGATGCAGACGCCGTAGATAGATGGATGAATCTATTAGAATGATATTTCTCGGTTCATGAATTTTCCAATTGGGAAAATATTACTTTTTTCACTCCTCAAAGCCACCGCCAATGTCAAGGATTAATGGGAAACCTATTGTGAGCAAAAGGACTAGAGGGAACCATTTATGTTCTCGGTTGCACCCACTTGGAATTAATTTTGAGACACCATCAAGGAACAATATTATCCCATGGGGAGCTACGAGGAAAAGTACATACAATAGACTATGCTGCGGCAACAAAGGGATCAAGATGTGCATGGGATGATGAATATGTTCCATACCCTGTGCACAAAGTTGGGTATCAAATATTCAGAGAAATATTTGGTACTGAAGTACCGCTCTTTTCTGCACATATACATTCAGGAGGAAATGGAGTTCCTTGAAATCTCCTTGCTTGGTGCAACACACTCGTAAGCTACCAAGATTGAGCATAAATTCAAACAGAAGAAGTGAGACTTTGGATCTATGAATTAGAAGCAAGGGAAAGGTGTCCCCAAACCATAAAACAAAGGAAAAATCCAATGCGGGGAGGCCCAAGAAAACCTACCAAATCCGCAAGAGAAGAAAAACACCATGAAGCCAAAGAAGGACATGGGAAAGCGGCGTAAGTTCCATAAGGTATCCATTCACAACACTAGTGAGTGTCGGGCCAAGCAATCACTAGTGGCTGAGCTGCAGGCTTCTGAATCAGATGCGTGTTTTGACTCTAAGTCAGAACCCGAAAAGGGGAATGACAAAGGGAAGTGAATTATTGATGCAGAGCCCAAAGCCACCGTTGCCACCACCAAGATCTAGAAGGAGGAAGTTTATGAAGATCTAGAGGAGGGGGAGCGCCTCTTCTATTCCCAAATGTGGGTAAAGAGTTTCCCGCTGAAAATTTATTGTTGATAATGGTGTTATGGCCCTATAATTTATAATATTGTCAAGAATAAACGATAGAGGACAACATAAAACCACTTTGGAATGCAAGACCTAGCCTTCCTAGACTCAGAGAGGGCTCTCTCTATTTTTAGGATTTAGCTTGATGGTTATAAATGCTGATATTACTAGAAATTATGAGGGATGTTTGTTTTGATTGATTTTGTTGGTTGGATGAGCGGGTCTACAGAAAACTAATCCATTGGGCTATGGAGTCAAACAGGGGCTGGTTTTGTGCATCAAAATTTTAAAAGCATCACAGGGAAAGCTAACTGTGTGCTGGATCTTAAAGCAGCAAGGATTGTGAGGTGAAAGAAGTAGTGAATGTGCAGTAGTGGTTAAAAAGGAATTAAGATTTTCTTAACCATATTGCATGAAGAAAACATTAATATTGTAATCATAGACAAAATTAAGGTGCTCCAACGTCAAATATTAATCTAAAATTTCTTTTTTACAATCAGCTTAAATGATACGCAGTGAGAAAAAAACAATGGAATCATTCAACATAGAAAAGGGAATCACATCACCAGATAGACACAACTCAAGTATCTTGTAAATGGTTTCTTGCTATTGATGCTCCAGGTCCCAAAAATTACAACGTTCCAACAGTTCTTACAATGAAAGTTTCAACAGGGTTTAATCAACCAGCCCTTGATACTGCTAAGGCATGCATTATTTAACTAAGAACTATGTTGGTTTCCCTAATCTAACTCGACAACCTTCATTGATTACAATTAATTTAAAATTATACAAGTGTGGCCATGAAAAGGGCCAAGACAAATACATTTAGAAATCATTGCATATGGCTTTTAACTTTGGAAGCTCTTCAAGAATCCAAAAAGTAGGCTGAAAGTGGCTGAGGTGGTCACAAAGAAGAAAAAATGGTGGCTTTAAAATCTGGCTCTGTCATTCAGACTGCCTTTGCTGGATCATTAATTCTAATGCAGCGCTGACACTGCTGCTTCTAACATGCCAACTCCATATTTCCCTTCTCGACTATTTTTCTCCTTCCCTCGTAGGCATGGATTGCTCAAATATCACAAGCTGAGATGCAGGCTCTATTTCGTTTTCCAACTAAAAACTAGAACACAAATCAGAGTTCTGCTGAGGGGATGGAAAATGTTCTAATGTTACAGGCAAATATATAAGCTTTGTTTTGTTCTCTGGCTGCAAAATAGAACACATATCAAAGACTCTATTCGAATTTATCATCCCTCATGGTTCCTTCTGAATCACCATTTGAAATTCCATCTTGTTCTTTAATTTGAATTAAATCAGGACAAGTCTCAAGCTGGAAATTTTTAGATACTTTTGTCGTTTTGCTGCGTGGGAGGGGTGGCAATTGTTTAGATTATAAAGGCTCATACATATGATTTTTCTTAGCATAAAAAAGAACAACCATCCCATGACAATGACTAGGTTGAGGAACGTTATCACTATTTTCATTTATGGCTTCACCAATTTCTGTTGTTGGTGAGGTATTTGCACCATTCCTATCTGTCCAGATAGGTTGAGGACTAGTTTGACATAGATCTTGTGAAGTGGACTTTCCTTGCATGAAGCTTAACTAAGTCTGACTTTTTTTTGCGATCTTACCATAGTTTCCCTTTGGAATATGCAGATTAATATGAATATCACTAACAACATTCACTGTAGAAATTTTACCAGCCTCTGTTACCGGTGAGGTCTCTGTATCAGTTGATCTTTGCCTGGATGAAATTCTCCTTTTTCGAAAGGATATCTCTATAATCTGGTTTGGTAATAGGCACATGATATATTTCTTCTTCAAGTGTGACTCGCCTGCCACATATACCATATTCTCTCAAATTTCTCCCAGATTCTAGAAGCTCCTCCCATACTAAGTTGGCATAAGTATTACCAAGAGATTGGAACAAGTTTATAACAGAAGGCTCCCAAACCTCAACATCAAGGGTTAAAAACCTGACCTTTGATATATGTACACCAAGGTTGCGGTGAACCCTGAAACTTCGATGCAAAGTAAAACACCAAGGTTTAGTGAGGCCCAGCCTGGTTCAGGTTAACCACAATTTGCACAAACATAATTTCCGGGAACATTTCTGAAAATCTCAAGGGGGATCTCCAGCTTGCGATGTATCCTGAATCCATGCAAACCTCTGCCCGAATGGCCATAGTGTCCTATAAGATTAAAATTCTGTAATGCATTGTCTTCAGGTAATGTGTGATCAAAATCAAAAGAGCTGCCTAATGAGCTGCTCTCACTAGCTGTGCATTGATGTCCACTTCTCATTTGACTACAAGGAAGCTTCTGCTCTGGCATTTGAGAACACATAAGTGAAGCAATTACTCCTATTATTTTATTAATCCAATCCATACGATCTATTTCACTCTGTGCTTGCAAAGTATAGTGTTTTGATTGTGAAATTATTCTGAAACAAAACCGAAAATATGTTTGTTTTGCATCCACCTTAATAGTTGATGTAAGCAGATTAAAAGAATGATATTGAACATAATTCTCATCTTGCGATGTCCCATGGTGGTGAGATGAAAGCAAATGACCAAATAAGCCAGATACATGATCAGTCGCATGATGTCCCTTTTGAGTAGAGTGACGACTTGTGGCTCCCATTGGTTTTCCCCATTGTTTACGGCAATAGAAAAAAAATCCACGACTATCAAGAACAAAGAATATCCTCTTCCAATCACCTCTAAAATTTGAGGAACACTTTGATAGATAACCTTGCTTGATTTTATGGACTTTTACTTTTACAGTTGACTGCATGGCTGCTTCAATAATTTTATGTGAACTCCTTCCAACAGCCTGGATCCCATCTCCAGTTGGAGAATTTTGTGCACCGCTAAAGGACCACTAACTTTCTCGATATATCTACCTTTTAAATTCCTGCATCCTCTCTGCAAGTGCTGCTTGCTCATAGTTTGTACTTTCTCTCGACTATTGTGAATATGCTAATCATTTGCAATAATTGCTTCAGAACCCACTTGTGGTATGCTTGGAAAAGAGGACCCTAATTACGAGAACCTCAACTGGGTGTGATTTCCATCAACCATCGTAGCATAATTATACTGACTAAATTTACATAAATTATACTGTAAATTAGTTTTCCTTTCAACTTGGAATATGTTTTTGGCACAACCACCTGAGGAAGTTCCTTTCTCATCATGATTTTCATAAGCGTCTAGCACTTGTAGTTTAAGTTTATGAATAACATATCCAAGACGCAATTTCAGAACCCAACCTACCATCAAGTCATTTAATTTCAGTGCATTCAGCATCTGGAAATTGAAAATCAATTTCTCACTTCCCAACTTCTCTGATGCTTCCACAGAGCTTGTACGCTGGCTTGTACACTGCTAAGTTGCTCATGAAAAACCCACAACCAAATTTAGGAGGGGGGCGCCTTTGGTTAGCGGTATTGTGAAGGGGGGGTGCGAACATATACTCCTCTTTCCATGTGGTTAATGGCTAGTATTTGAAAACAACCCATTTTGTACCCCCCTCCTCCCTTAAACTTCGACACAAGCAGGGGGTTCTGAAATTAGATTGGAACCGTTGATCTTAATCAACCATCATCGCCCATAAGCGGAATATGCATCAGTTTAACCATTTTTTTTTAATATAGAATTAATTAATTAATTCTACATTTTAAATACATTCAATTTCATTCAAAATAAACCTTGGTGAAGCCCTATCAAATTTGTCCCACCATCGCCAATGCATTTAAAAAAAAATATGCATGCCAAGGTGAAAATTTTAAAATTGATCCCGTGCTAACATCGGCTCCTTCTGGGGATGGAAACTCTGGAGGAGGTGTCAAGAATCTTAGACCTCTCGATTCAAAAATCAGTGCCTTGTCCATACAACTCAGTGACCAGAAACTAGCTGATTTTTCCTTCTGACTTTGGCTGATAAAAATAGGCCACATGCTTGCCCAGCTAGCTTATTAGCATACTGAAATCTGAACTGAAACTACAACTGAACTTATCTATTGAAAAACATCAAATTGAAAATACTGCTGCACCCAAAAAATCTGAATGTTGAAATCTGAACTACGCTGAAACTGAAAACTGAAAACAATCTTAAACTAAAACTGAGAAAATGATCAAAGAACTAAGCTTATTCGCACACCTACCTACCCTAATCTATTGAAATTACTATCTTTTTAAATGATACAATAATGCCAATACAACCAGTCAAGCAACTGCTCCAATAACTTTTTCCTTTCAATACTTTTCACCAAACTCAGAAACAAGCCTATTAATGGCCTTTGATAAAGACTTTCAACCTGATTTTCTTTATAGGAAGCTTGGTAAAACTGAAAAACAACAGAAATGTTGGAAATGTATGTTGGCTTTGTGATAAACAATTTCTCCATATAGATAGCCACTGGATCAAGATACTCTTGAATTATTTTTGGGTATTTTGACTCAGCCAATTCAAAATCATACCCTGGTACTGCAAATGTGCTCCTCATGTCTTCAAACAACTCGGAACATTCTTGCATTTTACCTGATGATTTTTGTGCCACTACTTCTACTGAATCCGAAAATGGGGAAGACTATATGATCATATCCATATCATAACAAGTTTTGAGAGCATTATGAATACAAGAATATTGACTTTGAAAGTAGAAACCATCCAACACGTTTGCTATTGGGTCATGTGGTGCTTTAGATGGTAGTGTTGGTTCTTTTGAGACCTCATGTTTTCTCTTATGATTATTAGCCAGAATGTGATCCAAATTCCCTTTCATAATTTGAAATGCATTAAAGCATAAAGGTAGAGACTCAAATTTGATCAATTCAACATCTGTTTCAGACTCTGTGATTTCATCTGCTACTTGACATTCAGAAGGAGTCAAGGGTTGAACCCCTGGATTTTTATTTATTTTTATCATGCATGATTTCCTCATCCGATTGGTGAGAGAGTTCTCTTGTCCTATGATTATCAACTAGAATGTGATCCATATTCCCTTTCATGATCTGAAATGCATTAAATCATAATGGAAAAAGAATCAATCTGGATCAATTCATCATCTGTTCCAGATTTTGTGACTTCATATGAGACTTGACATTCGAGATGATTCGGGGTGTGAACTTCTGGATCTGAAAAAATTTCTGTATCATCCCTGATTTTCTCTGATGATTCATTAGAACATTCCTCATCCTTCATATTTACAATCTGCTTGTAATGTTCTCTTAAGAGTGAGGGAAAAGATATAGGAAGACATTTTGCACTTATTTGAAAACTTTCTTCATTTTCCTCTTTACAATCTTGCTCAGCATGCATAGTTTGATTTCCATTTGTGCATTGTGATAACCAGGTTTTTTCTTTCCAAAAAGATGGTGCTGGTTGCTCTGTATAGTCAGCCTCAATCTCAACCGTATAGTCTTCCTCTCGATAATCATAGTCAAGATGGTTATTTATCTATGCAAGGTCATATATTATGTACATTGTTGCTGAGGAATTTCCTGCATCCCTCTGATTTTGGACTTCATCTTTGGCTGCGTTGTGGATGGAGTACATGAAACCATAATTTTCTGCCTTAGGATACCAAGGATGAGCTGTACATCGCTTGGGTAGATTGATCTTGGGATTTTCTAGAACCAATGGAACATGAGGTATTTGAACAAAAAGTTCCTCTTTCCTGCTAATCATATGCATCATTTCATTGACTGTGTTTGTCAACACATATAGCTTTATCTATGAAGATATTAATCGATATTTTTCTAATTTATCCTTCTCTGTAGCCTTTAACTTTGCCTCTTTGTTCATCAGGTTCACTTCCACATCAACTGCCATATTTTACATCTCTTCAAGGGTTGTAGGGTCCCTTTCTCCTAACTGGAATGCCATCTCTGGGTCAAATGCATCTAGGTAGTGCTAGAGAGCTAATACTGGGGGTGGATTTATCTTAGCAGACATCGAATGGTATACCTTATTGAACCTCGCTGAAAAATGCTGCACTGTCTCCCCTGGCTATCTTTTTAAATGGTTATACTCTTCTATCATGAGAAAAACGTTTCCTATCACCACCCATATATCCAGGAAAACTTGAGTGAATTGATGAAAATTGCTAATTCTTGCAGCTGGGAGATCTTTAAACCAATTTTTAACTTTACCTTGCAATGATAGGGCAAACATTCTGATACACACATCATCTTCTCCCACCTCAAACAGATCAAGAAAATCCTCAAGATTTTGAATGTTCTTTTCAGCAGTGAACTTTTCATTTTCTCCATCAAATCTAGGTAGATTATTGCTAAAATTGGTAGGGAGGTCATGGAGAATAGGAGGCAAAACCAAAGGCTTGTATCTGTCTGGGAATTTTACAGATATAGGCGGTAAAGTAAGAGGCTTATAACCATTTGGGAATTTAGCAAGAGCAGGAGATGTAGCATGAGGCTTATGTTTCACTGGGTTTTCCACAAGTGCATATGGGATGCGCACAGGGGTATGAGTATGTACATGTTCTAAAATTTGGGGCTTAGCTTCTTGAGGCTCACAAATTTGCAAATGATCGATGTAAACCTCACCAGTGTACTCTTGATCATGCTTAAAGTAGGATAGAACATAGTTATAGACAAAGCCAACAATTTCTTGAATCCAATTTGGGCTTGAATACTTTCTCTTTCTAGGTTGAATGGTCATGTTTTAGGTCCTTCCACCATCAACAACCAGATACCGATCTTGGAAAATACTCGAATCATATAATTTTGAATGGGGTTTCTGAGTTCTGATGAAATAATAAGATTTTCAATATCTCTCCCTAGTATCTGGGCTATGGAGTCAAACAGGGGTTGGTTTTGTGCATCAAAATTTAAAAATCATCACAAGGCAAGCTAACTGTGTGTGCTGGATCTTAAAGCAACATGGATTGTGAGGTGAAAGAAGCAGTGAATGTGCAGTAATGGTTAAAAAGCATTTAAGAATTTCTTAACTAGACTGCATGAAGACAAAATTTAGATTGTAATCACAAACAGAATTAAGGTGCTCCAATGGAAAATCTTAATCTAATTTTTTTTTTTTTTTTTTACAATAAGCTTAAATGATACGCAGTGAAGAAAAAAACAATGGAAAAATTCAACATAGAAAAGGGAATCACATCACTAGACAGACACAGCTCAAGTATCCTGCAAATGGCTTCTTGCTATTGATGCTCTAACTTCCAAAAATTACAGCGTTCCAATAGTTCTTACAATGCAAGTTTCAATAGGGTTTAATCAACCAACCCTTGATATTGCTAAGGCATGAAGTATTTAAATAAGAACTATGTTAGTTTCCCTAATCTAACTCGAAAAACTTCATTGATTACAATTAATTTAAAATTGGACAAGTGTGGCCATGCAAAGGGCCAAGACAAATACATCTGGCAATCATCGCCTATGGATTTTAACTTTGGCATCTCTTCGAGAATACAAAAAGTAGGCTGAAGGTGGCTGAGGTGGTCACAGAGAGGAAAAATGGTGGCTCTAGCATTTGGCTCTGTCATTCGGACCGCCTTTGCTGGATCATTAATTCTAATACGGCGCTAGCACTGCCACTTCTAACATGCCAACTCCATCTTGCCCTTCTAGAATACTGTTCTCCTTCTCTTGTAGGAAGGTATTGCTCAAATATCACAAGCTAAGATGCAGTCTCTATTTTATTTTCCAACCGCAAACTAGAACACAAATCAGAGTTCTATCGAGGGGATGGAAAATGTTCTAATGTTACAGGCCAAGATGTAAGATTCATTTTGTTCTCCGGCTGCAAACTAGAACCCATATTAGTGTTGCATTAAAAATTGTCACCTTGACATTCTGCTATTTGTATGAGCTCATTATCACTCATACTTCCTCCTTTGCAAGTCTAACACATCAATTCCTCATGTCAAGCCTTAAAAATAAGAGAAAAGTTATCAAAAATCTATTTAACTCTGGTATCACACTTTATCTTTGTCTTGCCTGCGGTCCGGCACTTAATGTTCATGACTCCTGCGTACCTGAACGCACTTTCTCTGTGTTAAGGGTGCGGACCCCTGTAAAAGATTAAAAAGGCGCAAGTAAACTCAAAAAGCCCACTTTCAGTAATTTCTAGAAGCCTCTGGAAGGAATCTTGCGGTGGCAGAACTGCTCTTTTGAGGTTCATGTATCCCTTACCTTAAGGAGCTAACCCCTTGATGTGAGGAGCTTATCCCTTTGAAGGAGGATTCTATCCATTCATAGTTGGAACTGAAACCTCCTCTTTTGCACTATAAAAAGAGGCATTGGGTAGCCTCAAAGGGGAGTTCAAGCTTTAGAATTTTTTGAGGTTAAGTGCTGTTGGGATTCAGACTCATTTAACTGAGATTTTGTGAGGAGAGATCACATACCTCTATCTCTCTCAGTTGGAAGAGTGCAAGGCTTGTCAAAGTAGAGGAGATTCCTACTTCGGACCCCGGGAAGGCTTGTTCAACATCAAGGCTAAGGTTGTAAGGTTTTCCTTCTTTCAAAGTTAATACAAATGAATTCATTTTTCTCAATAAGATGTTAATTAACTGTTTATTTCATGGATTCCTTGATCACCATGATAGGCATGATTTACAATATTTACTATACAGGTGCTATTTAATGTTTGCTTGTTCAAAGTTGTTAATCACTTAAAGGAGTTAATCACGAGATCATGTCCAAACCTTTGAGACAATCAATTCTATTTCATCGGGGAAGATAGAAGATCTGCGCACATTACAAACGGTAAACCTCGGATTAACCATTTCCAAGGAGCCTGGGGTCACTTGTTGGTAAATCTCGGATTGACTACAGTTCTAGGAGCTCTATGTATTCGAGCTTTTGTTATCGTTTCCCCTTGTGCGCTGTAGAACGTGATCGAGACTATTCTCTGTATTTTTTGTTGTTGGTAACCTTAGTGTCCATAAAATTAAGATTATTTCCTAAGGTGACGGTGAAGGAAAGATCTCATTGTACCTGGAGTAGATGTCGACTATACTCACTTGGACTCTATGGGGGGTTCTCTTCACTCGAGATGGTTTTGTGAAGAAACTTGTGCCAGTTTGTTTCATTAAGCAGGTTGTCGGGGTAACTGTTCCAACTGCCATTTCTGCATTAAAATTCTACGATGTTGGATTTCATCACCAACTAGTGTTTTTAGTGCGGGAATCTACTGTTTGTGTGTGGTTTGACTCCTATATTTGATAGCGCGTGTTCATTTGTTTGTTTTTACTTTTAGAGACCATAGGTGTGAATTGTGAATTTTAATTTTTAGGTGTGAATTGTGAGTTGTTAATTTTAGTTTTAAATTATTAATAAAATTCACTAAAGTTGAATATAATGGAAATTGTTCTGGAATTTACCAACCAAGGAACCCCTCTTAACGAGAATCCTAGTACTTTTCCTTGCTTTGGAAATGTTCTTCCTCCTTATATGGCTACTTTTTCATTACCTGGATTTACAATAGGTTTATCGATATGGTTATTTTCAAATTCATTGGCCCCGAATACTCCAATTGTTCCACCTCAACCGGATGCTTCACCTCAACAGAGTTCATTATCTCAACATCACCAACCTTCTGTTGACCCTTTACCTTCTTCGCCTAATATTTCTTCCTCCATTTCTTCCTCTTCGCTTGGTAAAGGCCTTATAGTTGATGCTGGGTAACCGTGACTATTGTTGTTGAGAAAAAGGGAAGAAGAAGAAGAAGCAAGATAAGGAAGAAGTCAACCAACCAACCATGGATGTAAGTGTTAGTTGTGTTGAGGAAACTTCCAACATGCATCGTAAACCCAAATACCCTTGCAGGCTTTGTAAGGGTGACCACTTCCTTATCAATTGTCCTGGTATTCCAAAGGTCTTGGAAGTATGGTCAGAAAAATCTCATCAAATTTTCGTTGATCCATCAACCAGTGATAGTCAGGTTCCTGGGAAAAAGGGTAAAGTTAGGTTTCCTTGTAAGTTATGCAAAGGGAGTCATCAAAATCACATTTTCCCTCACATGGATGAAGCCTCAAAATTATTGGAAAACCTTACTATTCCACAGTAAGAATTTCCAACTGGTTACTATAAACTTTCTCCCAACCTACCGTCAACTGACGGAGTGATTGATCTAATTTCAAGTACAGTCGATCCCACTCTTCCATTGGAGAGTGAAACTCATATCACTCAGGTTGATGATCCATTAGTTGATCAAGTGGTCGATTCGATTTCACATTCGGTCGATTCCATTCTCCCTGTAGAGAGTGAACTTCATACCGCTCAAGTTCTTCTTGTTACATCAGATTCTTCTACGCTAGGGGGCATTTCACCTATTTCTACAGAACCCCCTCCAAGTACTGAGGTCTTTTACTTTGATTGGAATAGACTGAAAGAACCTCGTCTTCCTTCCTCCATCCCTTTCCAAATCATTGTGAAGTTTGGTGATAGGGACATACACTGCACACAGGTAGATGAAGGTGCTTCTGTTAGTATTTTATCCTCAACTGCTTGGAAAGCTTTGGGTTTCCCTCAGCTTGTGCCTATTACGTAGAATCTAAAAGATTTTAACAGAACCATTAGTGAACCTTTAGGGATCCTTCCTAAGTTTGCTATTACTTTGGAAGGTAAAACTGTCTGTATTGATCTTATGGTAGTTCGAGGCCCCTTGGATTTTAATTTACTCCTTGGGCTAGACTATGTCTATGCAATGAAAGCTGTAGTGTCGACACTCTTTCACGTGATGTATTTCCCTCACAATGGAAATATTGTGACTATAGACCAGCTTTCGTTCCCTAGTCTTGATTCGACTACTAATAATCCGACATCCCTGAATGTTCCTCATACAAAAGTGGTATCTACCCCGCCACGGGTTAATTAGTTGGCAACTAGTCCCATGTTTTCAGTTATCGATGTAAGTGAGCCTCTCACTGTTTGCTCATCTTCCTTTGACTTAGATCAGGTAATTGACATGGAAAACTCTATGGGATTATTTGAACGCGATGTTCTTATCCCTTTTGAGTCCCTTGACATGTGTTCCTTCCAGAGAACTATTCTTCCTTCTGATGAAGACCTCTTGGAAGCCATGATCAAGGTGTGTCCATTGACATGTGTTTCTTCCAATTGGAAGCCATGATCAAGTTTCCGAGGATAGTTCCGTTCACTGTGTCAACCTCATTAAAAAATGAATCAGTGAGTCTGAGGATAGTTCCTTTTACTGTGTCAACCTCGTTAAAAAATGAATCAGTGAGTCTGAGGATAGTTCCTTTTACTGTGTCAACCTTGTTAAAAATTGAATCAGTGGCCCGCGAGGATAGTTCCTTTTACTGTGTCAACCTCGTTAAAAAATGAATCAGTGAGTGTGAGGATAGTTCCTTTTACTGTGTCAACCTCATTAAAAAATGAATGAGTTAGTGGAGAGCATACTTCCTTTTCTTGTGCCAAGCTCGTTTAAAAAATGAAACAAGCTTCCAAGAGGAAAGTTCTTTTCTTGTGTCAACCTCGTTAAAAATTGAATTAGGTATGAGGACAGTTCTTTTCCTGTGTCAACCTCATTAAAAAATGAATCAATAGGTAGATTGTAGAGAGTAGATTAATAGATTATAAATAAGTAGTTTCTGAGGATGGTTGCTGTTACTGAGTCAACCTCATAAAAAATGAATCAGGTATGAGGAAAGTTCCTTTTACTGTGTCAACCTCGTTAAAAATGAATCAGTGTATTATGAGGAAAGTTCCTTTTACTGTGTCAACCTAGTTGAAAATGAATCAATGGATCAAGAGGAAAGTTCCTTTTACTATGTCAACCTCGTTAAAAAATGAAACATGTTGCCATGAGCATAGTTCTTTTCCTGTGTCAAGCTCGTTAAAAAATGAAACAAATCCTCCCTTAATTGAGTCGAGTCTTTGACTAGATCTCGTAAATGTTAAGTCATATATTTAGGTTAGTTATTTCAGTTTTTGCATAATTTTCTTACAGTTTTAGGTCAGGTCTTTCATATGATCTTGTAAATGAACCTTCATTCCATCTAGCTATTAATTACCAACAGTGTATTTAGTTGAATGAAATGAAGCTGGGGGGGCATGTGCTCTAGCAGTTACGCTTAGGGGGCATCAAGCACAGTTTTCTCTCTGTTTCAAGCTTTTGTAAAAATGAAACCACTATGAAGCATAATTTTTCTCTGTTTCAAGCTTTTGTAAAAATGAAACCTATCTTGAGTTAATTTAGGTTATTTTCAAGACTCGTTAAACTCATGAAAATCCCAAGATTATTTTTATATCTTTCATTCTTGTAAAACACATGAAAATGCCGAGTTCTTTCCGTCTTTTCTTGCTCGTTAATTAAATTGAAAGTCGGCCACATGAGTATATTTTTATCCCTTTTTTGAAATCGTTAAAACTTACAAAAAAGTGAAAACCATGAGTACATTTTTATCCCTTTTTCAAACTCGTTAAAACTTACGAAAAAGCTAAACCCTGGAGTTCTCTTTTAAGCCCTTTTCAGACTCTCTAAAAATGAAAAGATTGCGAAGCACTTGATTATTCGAACTTGTTAAAGTAAATGAATGATCGTCCCTTCAGTATAAGTTTACCCCTTTTACGGACTGAAATGGATTATTTATGAAAAAGGTATACGTTGACTAATTACAGTCAATAGAGTTCTCTCCCGCATTATTTTATCCTTTTTCAGGCTTGAGAGACTAAATTTATGAAAAATTACACCCATGGAGTTTTCTTAAGTTTTTTCTTCTGACTCTCTAAAATTGAAAAAACACCGAGTTTCTCCTATACTGGACTCGTTAAAATTAACAGTAAAGGACCTGTTCGATTTTAAACAGGAACGAACCACTCCTTCTTAGGGTTTGAATTTTAAACTAAGTTAGACTCTTCCAAAGGATGAGCTTATAAACAAGAAAATGTTATCCTCCTTAAGCTTGTCAAAAATAAAGAGGTACTTGCCAGAAATGGTGGGGGAAAAGAGAGAAAAATGAACCTGTTTCTTGTATTTTTATTTTTCGAAAAGTCGTTAACCACTCTTGAAAACAACACTTTCGTTCACCTGGGTTGGCAAAATCCTTTTCCTAACATTTAATAGAACCATATTGAAAGTATTTAGCCAGTTTCTGGGTATTAGCTTTGGGTCAATTGTCACCAAGCCATCTGTAGTGTCGTTATGTGTTCAAGACGACAGTTCAACCAAACCATTCATTTGCAAAATATTTTTCTTCCATTTTGACCATCCATGAGTCAGTCCTTTCCAATATATTTCTTCAAAACTTGATCTATGATTTCGTGTTGTGGGCTTACCTACGACATATCACTTTCTATCAACGACATCTCATTATCTAGGAAGTTGAACTAGAAATTGTCAGTACCTTGAAATCTGCATGCCTCAATGGTAGGTTTCTCGCCCTCGACGACAGGTTGCATCATTGACCTTCGATCGAATGATTCCGTGACATGTTCGACTTCAGCTCATTTATTCACATTTCATGGATTGTACTGAGTACTTTGAGAGCCATTGACATTACTGGTGGTTTCTCTCACACTTGTTAACAGTTCACATTATTGACTGGTAATCAAGTGGTTTCTACCATGTTCAACTTCGACACATTTATTCACATGGATTGAATCGTACTAGTTCGAGAAATGGAAATCAAGACCCTGGATCTAGTTTCTGTTGGCAATATGATGCAGAGTGTTGTCCTTGATGGCAACCCACTAAATGAAGATGAAGACATGAGACTGTTGACATGTGTTGTTCTTGATGGCAAACCACCTGATGAAGTTATTCTTGTCTTGATGGACTTGGTAAATGATGTAGATCTGATGTGATATGATGTTTGTTAGCAATATGGTGCTGAGTGTTGTCCTTAAATGGCAACCCATTTGATGAAGATGATGACAACTTACTTGATGAAGTTGTGCTTCTGAGAGATATGTCCTTGATGAGGTAAATCTGATGTATCTACAGAGAATACAGAAGGCAATGAAGAAAGGAATTCAATATATGCTAGATCTATGATGAAAAGAATATGTCTCTAGGCATACGCGGATATGTCTAAGGGAAGTCGCGTATGCACGCGGGAAAGAACGTGATAAGTCGCGTATGGGCAAAAGCGCTAAAAAAGTGCAAAACCAGGGGTAACCACCATGGTATTGACCCATTGTATTGGGTAATGATTCGCCTAAATGACCCCGTCCAGGAATACCATCGGAAGTAATGTGGTTTTAGCTCATGGTATTGAAAAAGGGTAGACCTATATAAAGAGAAGAAATTCATTGTGCAAATGATGAGTGTGGGTGCATGATGTCTGAGCTTGAATGAATACTTCTCTCTGAAGTAGATCTGAAGGGAAAGGGTTGAAGTTGAATGAAAAATCTGAATGTATGATGCACCAATGATGAAGAAGGGTATCTAGATCTGAAATGTACTTGTATCTACTAGATCTACTTATGGAAGGCTTAGATCTGAAATGAGGCGAACATCTGTCTGAAGTAAAAGGGTAAATCTGAACTGATTATCTGATCTGAAGAAGTATGCTGCTCTATAATGATCGAAGAACCATACGCTAGTTCGCCGCAGAGGAAGCGCGTATATACGCGGCTTTGCTGAAGATAAAGCGCGTATGCACAGTGAAATTAATACAGAGGTATACGCTGGTTTATGTGGACAAAAGCGCGTATATACGCGACATAAGTGAAAGGAAAGCGCGTATGCAAAATAGGGTTTGCTGAAGCATGGGGTATGAAATCTTTGATCAGATATGCTCTGTTTTAGCTATCTGTTGTTGATGTTTGACTGTGCTTAAATGTATGGAGAGGGTCCAGTCTGAAAATATGATGAAACGTGGCCTGCAAGTTGTGTTCTTTTGAAGTTGTTGGATCCAGTGTGAAAATTGATGAAACGTGGTCCAAGGTGGTGCTGAGGGTTGTAGCCTTCAGTCAGGGGGTTGTAGCTCCCTTCCAGGTGAGGCTGGTAAACGAGATCGGGGGGTCGTAGCTCCCTTCCGGGAGAGGCTGGTAAACGAGTCAGGGGGTTGGAGCTCCCTTCCAGGAGAGGCTGGTAAACGAGCGCAGGTGGGTGCCTGCGTGCTGGTAGGAGTCTGCACCAACACATATGTTGTAAGATGTTTTCTCTATAATAAAATATTGAAGGCTGAGCAACTGCAGCGGTGGTTTTTTCTCGACTTGGGTTTCCACCTAAAAATCCTGGTGTTCATGTGTGATGCTTTGTGTGATGGTTTATTCTGTTCTTACTGCACATGTTTACTGTTTATTGAACATCTGATGTATGAATAATGGAATGATATAAGAAAAGAACTAATGACATAATTAGATCTCTATGTATACGCGAGTTGCATGAAAGGTATCCGCGTATATACGCGAGTTTACTAAAGGAAAGTAGCGTATGGGTTTTAAGGAATGAAAAAGTGCAAATTTTTGAGTATGCAGTAAATACTGATTCACCCCCTCCCTCTCAGTATTTTTCCCAACAATTGGTATCAGAGGCAGGTCCTTCTGCAGAAGCTTGATCGCTTGAAGGAGATCCGTCGCAATGGGAAAGAAGCAAAAGAAGAAGGCCACTGAAAAGGAGATATCTCAGAAAATATGTGCAGCAGAAAATGGAAAAGATAAAACAGGTATTGATAATTGTTCTGATGACTCTCTTTCTTGTGCATGCAATGATGAAGATAGTGAAATAAATGTTATGGATCTAGAAGAAGTTCTCAAGATCAAAGTTGAAGAACAACAAAGAGAAATTAAAGAGAAAGGCTCTATCGAAAAAGAGATGATCTCTAGAATGAAGGAACAGATAGAAATGCATGAAAATCTGCAGAGAAGGCTTGAAAAAGAAATCCTCGCTCTCAAAATAAATCTGGAAAAATCAAATAAGAAAAATGAAGAACTTGGAGAAAAAATCATCTCTGTCATAGAAGAAGAACTTCTACAAGCATTTGAAGAACAAGAAAAGGGGTTGAAAGAAGAGATTTTAAATCTGAATCATCAAGTAGAAGATGGAAGAAGGAAAGAAGAAAGCATGAAGAAGCAATGCCAAGGCTTGGAGGTTGAAGTAAATATTCTCAAAGGTAAACTAGAAGAAAAAGATAAATTATTGAGGTTCCAAGATAGTTCAAAAATTTTGGACAACATTCTTAGTAATCAAAGGTCTCCTTCTATTAAACTTGGTCTTGGTTTTCATGAAACGGTCAAAGGAGAATCTAGCTCACAAGGAAGTGCAAAAACCTCAGAGGATGTCAATGCAAAACCTGAAGCATTGAAAGAGACAAAAGGTCAACCAAAAGTCATGAATTCTCAAAGGAAATCATTCAATAATGTTGAATGCTTTAGATGTCATAATTTTGGACATGTTGCAGCAAATTGCAGGAGCATATCATTTCAGCCTCAAACAAACAGTTCCTACATAGAAAGGTACTCTAGTTTCTTCAACGGATATTGTTTTTCATGTAACAAGTATGGACATAAAGCTGTTGATTGCAATAGAAGGAAGAATAGAAAAGCTCATTATGATTCTTATACTTATTTCTCTGGCCACATGAGATGTTATGCTTGTAACAAGTATGGACATATAGATAAAGAATGCAGGATGAACAGAACTGGGAAAGTGGACAATCTCCAGCACACAATTAGAAAGTTCAAGCAAATCTGGAGAAAGAAGGAGGACCGGTCAGAAACGTAGGGAATACTAACCCTACTGCAGTCATACGCTTCTGAAGCTTACTTCTCTGATTGACTGCAGAAATGATACATTATGAGATTTAGTAATGTATCGTCATAGGGGGAGCAATGCATGATGACTCTCATGGTTGATTTGATTAATCTGGTTATGTTTACTTCTGACAGCGCATCTGATGTGGAAAAGACAGGTACAGGAGGTACAAGCTCAGGAGGAGATGAAGGAAGATGAAAAATTTCTATGCTTCACTTTCCATACGCGGGTTCTATTAACAAAAGTCGCGTATACACGCAAGTTCCAGCAGACACAGTCGCGTATGCATTGATGATAAGAGAATTTATATGATAGCTGAAGATCTGGAGCAGAGGCTCAGGGGGAGCATCAGTCTGATTGTTAATAACTATATTATTGACTCTGTATCAGCTTAGTTTCTCAGTTCTAAATAATGATGTTATGATACATGGTTTCTTGTGTTGAAGATTGTGGATGAGTCCTGTTTGATTGTTGATGAAGAGTATTCATGAGATGAAAGTCCTATAATTCGGAGATAAGGGCAGCCCATGCAGAGATTGTTGCTGATGACTTGCTGATGAACGTATTCAGGTTCCACAAGTTAAGATGGAGCACTGGTTCAGGGGGAGCAGCAGGTTGAATACTAATGATTGCATTGTTGGCAATATGACTTCTTATTCTTTGGTTTTTTTGTGATACTCATGCTCAAATGATGATGACTTGGTACATGGTTTATTATAATGAGATTTTGAGCCCTGGTTGCTGATAAGTATCTTTTGTGCTCACACATGGATGAGTTGGATGTCGTTTGATTCAGAAATAAGAATAGATCATGCAGAGGTTGTTACTATGGTTGAGATCTTTTGCCTACATATGTTACTTCATGTTAAATCTTGAATATCTTGATGATATTGGACCACATGGATGATTGCTTGACACATATTTGAAGATGTTGTTCTGGTATGATAATCTCTCTTGGAAAGATTGTATTGATGCTGCAAAGAATCTGAAGGCTTGGTTACTAATGTGCTTATGCTACAACCATTGGATGACGCTTGAAGACACAACTACACTGTTCTATCTATCTGAAGTTCAGGGAAGCATTCAAAGATCCCAGAAAGAAGCTGAACACTGTCTTTTTTCTCACAGAGGATCAGATCTAGTTAAAATATAGAAGATAGCATTGGATACGCGGGTTTCATGAAACACAGTCGCGTATATACGCGAGTTCCTGCACATAAAACCGCGTATGTCTGATTGATGACAATTTTCTGTTTGGAGTCAGCTCTCTTTAGCACAGCTGCAGTGCTGCTTGGTATCTCTGATACTGTTTGGTATCTCTGGTGGTGTTCCAGTTCTTATAATATTGTTTCTATCTCTGATGTTTTGATAAAGATACCTTGATGATTTGTTGGTGAAAGTGTTCAGGATGCACAAACTAAGGGGGAGCCTTAGTCATTTGGAAAGGATGCTTGGATGCACAGATTCAAGGGGAGCATTAGCTTTGCTGAGTATAATGCATTGTTGGCATTATGGTGGTTCTGATTCATGATCTCTCTTGAGGTCTTTTTGGTGTTGGTTATGAAAAGTCATATTTATATTTTGATGAAAAGGTCATGATGTAAAATTGTAAATTTCAGTCATGTAAGGACTTATCAAAATTTGTAAACCCACTTGGTTGGGTAGCTGAGTCAAATTTTGTAAATCCACTTGGATAGATCTTTGATGTAAGTATGAGTCATTGGTGATAGGAAATTCATAGAGTCATGTACTCCATTGGAAAATATGTTTGAAGATTCAGCATGAACTCAGGGGGAGCTTGGTCACTTCAGTATATATCAGATATGCAGAACGCTTCTTCCACATGAGGAGAAAAGGGGGAGAGTATGTTGGTTTTGATCTGCCCTTTGCCCTTGATGTCAAAGGGGTAGAGTGAAATGGTGTTTGAATGAAGATAATGGTGTCAAAGAATGGGAGAGTGACATGGTTTCATGGTATTCTTAATGTACCTATTTGTTGTGGTGATCAAACACCATCGTGGTTGCCATCAAGTCCAAAGGGGGAGATTGTTGGCAATATGATGCAGAGTGTTGTCCTTGATGGCAACCCACTAAATGAAGATGAAGACATGAGACTGTTGACATGTGTTGTTCTTGATGGCAAACCACCTGATGAAGTTATTCTTGTCTTGATGGACTTGGTAAATGATGTAGATCTGATGTGATATCATGTTTGTTAGCAATATGGTCTTGAGTGTTGTCCTTAATGGCCTCCCATTTGATAGAAAAGATATTGACAACTTACTTGATGAAGTTGCACTTGATAGAATATGTCCTTGATAGGAGTAAATGATGTATCTGAAGATACGAGAAGGCAATGAAGAAAGGAATTCAGAATGTGCTCAAAGTATGATGAAAAGAATATGTCTCTATGAATACGCGGATCTGTCTAAGGGAAGTCACGTATGCACGCAGAAAAGAACGTTCCAAGTCGCGTATGGGTAAAAGCGCTCAAAAAGTGAAAAACCAGGGGTAACCACCATGGTATTGACCCATTGTATTGGGTAATGATTGGCCTAAATGACCCGAATCCGGGGAATACCATATGGAGAAGTAATGTGGAATGTGTGACTTTAGCTCATGGTATTGAAAAGGGTAGACCTATATAAAGAGAAGAAATTCATTGTCGCGAATGATGAGTGTGGGTGCAAGATGTCTGAGCTTGAATGAATACTTCTCTCTGAAGTAGATCTGAATGGAAAGGGTTACACTTGAATGATAAATCTGAATGCACCAATGATGAAGAAGGGGATCTAGATATGAAATGTACTTGTATCTACTAGATCTACTTATGGAAGGCTTAGATCTGAAATGAGGCGAACATCTGTTTGAAGTAAAAGGGTAAATCTAAACTGAATATCTGATCTGAAGAAGTATGCTGCTCTATAATGATTGAAGAACCATCAGCTAGTTAAACGCGAGGAAGGAAAAGCAGCGTATATGTTGTGACTTTCTTCGAAGATAAAGCGCGTATGCGCAGTGAAATTAATACAGAGGTATACGCTGGTTTATGTGGACGAAAGCGCGTATATACGCGACATAAGTGAAAGGAAAGCGCGTATGCAAACTAGGGTTTGCTGAAGCATGGGGTATGAAATCTTTGATCATATCTGCTCTGTTTTAGCTATCTGTTGTTGATGTTTGACTGTGCTTAAATGTATGGAGAGGGTCCAGTCTGAAAATATGATGAAACGTGGCCTGCAAGTTGTGTTCTTTTGAAGTTGTTGGATCCAGTGTGAAAATTGATGAAACGTGGTTATAGAGGTGCTTGAGGGTTGTAGCCTTCGATCAGGGGGTTCGTAGCTCCCTTCCAGGTGAGGCTGGTAAACGAGAGCAGGGGGTCGTAGCTCCCTTCCAGGAGAGGCTGGTAAACAAGTCAGGGGGTTGGAGCTCCCTTCCAGGAGAGGCTGGTAAACGAGCACAGGTGAGTGCCTGCGTGCTGATAGGAGTCTGCACCAGCACATATGTTGTAAGATGTTTTCTCTATAATAAAATATTGAAGGCTGAGCAACTACAGCGGTGGTTTTCCCCCGACTTGGGTTTCGACCTAAAAATCCTGGTGTTCATGTGTGATGCTTTGTGTGATGGTTTATTCTGTTCTTACTGCACATGTTTACTGTTTATTGAACATCTGATGAATGAATAATGGAATGATATAAGAAAAGAACTAATGACATAATTAGATCTCTATGTATACGCGAGTTGCATGAAAGGTATCCGCGTATATACGTGAGTTTACTAAAGGAAAGTAGCGTATGGGTTTTAAGGAATGAAAAAGTGAAATTTTTTGAGTATGCAGTAAATACTGATTCACCCCCTCCCTCTCAGTATTTTTCCCAACAATTGGTATCAGAGGCAGGTCCTTCTGCAGAAGCTTGATCGCTTGAAGGAGATCCGTCGCAATGGGAAAGAAGCAAAAGAAGAAGGCCACTGAAAAGGATATATCTCAGAAAATATGTGCAGCAGAAAATGGAAAAGATAAAACAGGTATTGATAATTGTTCTGATGACTCTCTTTCTTGTGCATGCAATGATGAATATAGTGAAAGAAATGTTATGGATCTAGAAGAAGTCCTCAAGATCAAAGTTGAAGAACAACAAAGAGAAATTAAAGAGAAAGGCTCTATCGAAAAAGAGATGATCTATAGAATGAAGAAACAGATAGAAATGCATGAAAATCTACAGAGAAGGCTTGAAAAAGAAATCCTCGCTCTCAAAATAAATCTGGAAAAATCAAATAAGAAAAATGAAGAACTTGGAGAAAAAATCATCTCTGTCATAGAAGAAGAACTTCTACAAGCATTTGAAGAACAAGAAAAGGGGTTGAAAGAAGAGATTCTAAATCTGAATCATCAAGTAGAAGATGGAAGAAGGAAAGAAGAAAGCATGAAGAAGCAATGCCAAGGCTTGGAGGTTGAAGTAAATATTCTCAAAGGTAAACTAGAAGAAAAAGATAAATTATTGAGGTTCCAAGATAGTTCAAAAATTTTGGACAACATTCTTAGTAATCAAAGGTCTCCTTCTATTAAACTTGGTCTTGGTTTTCATGAAACGGTCAAAGGAGAATCTAGCTCACAAGGAAGTGCAAAAACCTCAGAGGATGTCAATGCAAAACCTGAAGCATTGAAAGAGACAAAAGGTCAACCAAAAGTCATGAATTCTCAAAGGAAATCATTCAATAATGTTGAATGCTTTAGATGTCATAATTTTGGACATGTTGCAGCAAATTGCAGGAGCATATCATTTCAGCCTCAAACAAACAGTTCCTACATAGAAAGGTACTCTAGTTTCTTCAACGGATATTGTTTTTCATGTAACAAGTATGGACATAAAGCTGTTGATTGCAATAGAAGGAAGAATAGAAAAGCTCATTATGATTCTTATACTTATTTCTCTGGCCACATGAGATGTTATGCTTGTAACAAGTATGGACATATAGATAAAGAATGCAGGATGAACAGAACTGGGAAAGTGGACAATCTCCAGCACACAATTAGAAAGTTCAAGCAAATCTGGAGAAAGAAGGAGGACCGGTCAGAAACGTAGGGAATACTAACCCTACTGCAGTCATACGCTTCTGAAGCTTACTTCTCTGATTGACTGCAGAAATGATACATTATGAGATTTAGTAATGTATCGTCATAGGGGGAGCAATGCATGATGACTCTCATGGTTGATTTGATTAATCTGGTTATGTTTACTTCTGACAGCGCATCTGATGTGGAAAAGACAGGTACAGGAGGTACAAGCTCAGGAGGAGATGAAGGAAGATGAAAAATTTCTATGCTTCACTTTCCATACGCGGGTTCGATGAACCAAAGTCGCGTATACACGCGAGTTACAACAGACACAGTCGCGTATGCATTGATGATAAGAGAATTTATATGATAGTTGAAGATCTGGAGCAGAGGTTCAGGGGGAGCATCAGTCTGACTGTTAATAACTGTTTTATTGACTCTGCATCAGCTTATTTTCTCATTTTGAAATAATGAGGAAACGATACATGGTTTCTTGTGTTGAAGAGTGTGGATGAGTCCTGTTTGCTTGTTGATGAAGAGTATTCATTGTTGAGATGAAAGTCTTATAATTCGGAGATAAGGGCAGTTCATGCAGAGATTGTTGCTGATGACTTGCTGATGAACGTATTCAGGTTGCACAAGTTAAGAAGGAGCACTGGTTCAGGGGGAGCAGCAGGTTGAATACTAATGATTGCATTGTTGGCAATATTAATACTTATTCTTTGATACTCATGCTCAAATGATGATGACTTGGTACATGGTTTATTATAATGAGATTTTGAGCCCTGGTTGCTGATAAGTATCTTTTGTGCTCACACATGGATGAGTTGGATGTCGTTTGATTCAGAAATAAGAATAGATCATGCAGAGTTTGTTACTATGGTTGAGATCTTTTGCCTACATATGTTACTTCATGTTAAATCTTGAATATCTTGATGATATTGGACCACATGGATGATTGCTTGACACATATTTGAAGATGTTGTTCTGGTATGATAATCTCTCTTGGAAAGATTGTATTGATGCTGCAAAGAATCTGAAGGCTTGGTTACTAATGTGCTTATGCTACAACCGTTGGATGACGCTTGAAGACACAACTACACTGTTCTATCTATCTGAAGTTCAGGGAAGCATTAAAAGATCCCAGAAAGAAGCTGAACACTGTCTTTTTTCTCACAGAGGATCAGATCTGGTTAAAATATAGAAGATAGCATTGGATACGCGGGTTTCATGAAACACAGTCGCGTATATACGCGAGTTCCTGCACATAAAACCGCGTATGTCTGATTGATGACAATTTTCTGTTTGGAGTCAGCTCTCTTCAGCACAGCTGCAGTGCTGCTTGGTATCTCTGATACTGTTTGGTATCTCTGGTGGTGTTCCAGTTCTTATAATATTGTTTCGATCTCTGATGTTTTGATAAAGATACCTTGATGATTTGTTGGTGAAAGTGTTCAGGATGCACAAACTAAGGGGGAGCCTTAGTCATATGGAAAGGATGCTTGGATGCATAGATTCAGGGGGAGCATTGGCCTTGCTGAGTATAATGCATTGTTGGCATTATGTTGATTCTGAAAAATGATCTCTTTCTTGAGGTCTTTCTGGTATTGGTCATGTAAAGTTATATTTGTAGTTTGATGAAAAGGTCATGTTGAGACCCATGATGTAAAATTGTAATATTCAGTCATGTAAGGACTTGTCAAATTTGTAAACCCACTTGGTTGGGTAGCTGAGTCAAATTTTGTAAATCCACTTGGATGAATCTTTGGAAGTGGTAAGTATGAGTCATGGTGATAGGAAATTCATAGAGGTGCATGTACCTCCCATTGGGAAAATATGTTTTGAAAGTCAAGGCGAACTCTCGGGGAGCTTGGTCACTTCAGTATATTTCAGATCTGCAGAACGCTTCTTCTACATGAGGAGAAAAGGGGGAGAGCGTGTTGGTTTTGATCCGCCCTTTGCCCTTGATGTCAAAGGGGGAGAATGACATGGTGTTTGAATGAAGATAATGGTGTCAAAGAATGGGGAGAGTGACATGGTGTCATTGTATTCTTAATGTACCTATCTGTTGTGGTGATCAAACACCATCGTGGTTGCCATCAAGTCAAAAGGGGGAGATTGTTGGCAATATGATGCAGAGTGTTGTCCTTGATGGCAACCCACTGAATGAAGATGAAGACATGCGACTGTTGACATGTGTTGTCCTTGATGGCAATCCACCTGATGAAGTTATGCTTGACTTGATAGACTTGGTAAATGATGCAAATCTAATGTGATATGATGTTTGTTAGCAATATGGTGGTGAGTGTTGTCCTTAAATGGCAACCCATTTGATGAAGATGATGACAACTTACTTAATGAAGTTGTGCTTGCTGAAGAAAATATGATGTATCTACAGTGTGTGAAGAAGGCAATGAAGAAAGGAATTCAGAATGTGCTCAAGTATGATGAAAAGAGTATGTCTCTATGCATACGCGGATATGTCTAAGGGAAGTCGCGTATGCACGCGGGAAAGAACGTGATAAGTCGCGTATGGGCAAAAGCGCTCAAAAAGTGCAAAACCAGGGGTAACCACCATGGGAACCCCTCTTAACGAGAATCCTAGTACTTTTTCTTTCTTTGGAAATGTCGGTCCTCCTTATATGGCTACATTTTCATTACCTGGATTTACAATAGGTTTACTGATATGGTTATTTTAAACTTCGTTGGCCTCGGATACTCCAATTGTTCTACCTCAACCAGATACTTCACCTCAACATAGTTCACCATCTCAACATCACCAACCTTCTGTTGACACTTTACCTTTTTCGCCTAATATTTCTTCCTCCATTTCATCCTCTTTGCTTGGTAAAAGCCTTGATGCTAGTAACCAGGTGGCTAAGAAGAATAAGAAAGGGAAGAATAAGAAGAAGAAGAAAGATGAGAAAGAATTCAACCAACCAACCATGGCTGTAAATGTTAGTTGTGTTGAGGAAACCTCCAACATGCATCGTAAACCCAAATACCCTTGCAAACTTTGCAAGGGTGACCAATTCCTTATCAATTGTCCTGGTATTCCAAAGGTCTTGGAAGTATGGTCAGAAAAATCTCATCAACTTTCCGTTGATCCATCAACCAGTGATAGTCAGGTTCCTGGGAAAAAGGGTAAAGTTAGGTTTCCTTGTAAGTTATGCAAAGGGAGTCATCAAACTCACATTTTCCCTCATATGGATGAAGCCTCAAAATTGTTGGAAAACCTTACTGTTCCACAACAAACTGGTTACCGTAAAATTTCTCCCAACCTACCGTCAACTGATGGAGTGATTGATCTAATTTCAAGTACAGTCGATCCCACTCTTCCATTGGAGAGTGAAACTCATATCACTCAGGTTGATGATCCCTTAGTTGATCAAGTGGTCGATTTGATTTTACATTAGGTCGATCCCATTCTCCCTGTAGAGAGTGAACTTCATACCGCTCAGGTTCTTCTTGTTACATCAGATTCTTCTACGTTAGGGGGCATTTCACTTGTTTCTACAGAACCCCCTCCAAGTACTGAGGTCTTTTCCTTTGATTGGAATAGACTGACAGAACCTTGTCTTCCTTCCTCCATCCCTTTCCAAATCATTGTGAAGTTTGGTGATAGGGACACACACCACACACAGGTAGATGAAGGTGCTTCTGTTAGTATTTTATCCTCAACTTCTTGGAAAGCTTTGGGTTCCCCTCAGCTTGTGCATATTACACAGAATCTAAAATATTTTAACAGAACCATTGGTGAACCTTTAGGGATCCTTCCTAAGTTTTCTATTACTTTGGAAGGTAAAACTATCTGTATTGATCTTATGGTAGTTCGAGGCCCCTTGGATTTTAATTTACTCCTTGGGCGAGACTATGTCTATGCAATGAAAGCTGTAGTGTCGACACTCTTTCGCGTGATGTCTTTCCCTCAAAATGGGAATATTGTGACTATAGACCAGCTTTTGTTCCCTAGTCTTGATTCGACTACCAATAATCCGACATCCCTGAATGTTCCTCATACGAAAGTGGTATCTACCATACCACAAGTTAATTATGTGGCAACTAGTCCCATGTTTTCAGTTACCGATGTAAGTGAGCCTCTCACTGTTTGCTCGTCTTCCTTTGACTCAGATCCGGTAATTGACATGGAAAACTCTATGGGATTATTTGAACGCGATGTTCTTATCCCTTTTGAGTCCCTTGACATGTGTTCCTTCTAGAGAACTATTATTCCTTCTGATGAAGACCTCTTGGAAGCCATGATCAAGGTGTGTCCATTGATATGTGTTTCTTCCAGTTGGAAGTCATGATCAAGTTTCCGAGGATAGTTCCTTTTACTGTGTCAACCTCGTTAAAAAATGAATCAGTGAGTCCGAGGATAGTTCCTTTTATTGTGTCAACCTCGTTAAAAAATGAATCAGTGAGTCTGAGGATAGTTCCTTTTACTGTGTCAACCTCGTTAAAAAATGAATCAGTGGCCCGCGAGGATAGTTCCTTTTACTGTGTCAACCTCATTAAAAAATGAATCAGTGAGTGTGAGGATAGTTCCTTTTACTGTGTCAACCTCATTAAAAAATGAATCAGTTAGTGGAGAGCATACTTCCTTTTCTTGTGTCAAGCTCGTTTAAAAAATGAAACAAGCTTCCAAGAGGAAAGTTCTTTTCTTGTGTCAACCTCGTTAAAAAATAAATCAGGTATGAGGACAGTTCTTTTCCTGTGTCAACCTCATTAAAAAATGAATTAGTAGGTAGATTGTAGAGAGTAGATTAATAGATTAGAAATAAGTAGTTTCTGAGGATGGTTCCTGTTACTGAGTCAACCTCGTAAAAAATGAATCAGGTATGAGGAAAGTTCCTTTTACTGTGTCAACCTCGTTAAAAATGAATCAGTGTATTATGAGGAAATTTCCTTTTACTGTGTCAACCTAGTTAAAAATGAATCAGTGGATCAAAGGAAAGTTCCTTTTACTGTTTCAACCTCGTTAAAAAATGAAACATGTTGCCATGAGCATAGTTCTTTTCCTATGTCAAGCTCGTTAAAGAATGAAACAAATCCTCCCCTAATTGAGTTGAGTCTTTGACTAGATCTCGTAAATGTTAAGTCATATATTTAGGTTAGTTATTTCAGTTTTTGCATAATTTTCTTACAGTTTTAGGTCGATTCTTTCATATGATCTCGTAAATGAACCTTCATTCCATCCAGCTATTAATTACCAGCAGTGTACTAAGTTGAATGAAATGAAGCTGGGGGGGCATGCGCTCTAGCAGTTATGCTTAGGGGGCATCAAGCACAATTTTCTCTCTGTTTCAAGCTTGTGTAAAAATGAAACCACTATGAAGCATAGTTTTTCTCTGTTTCAAGCTTTTGTAAAAATGCAACCTATCTTGAGTCAATTTAGGTTATTTTCAAGACTCGTTAAACTCATGAAAATCCTGAGATTATTTTGCTATCTTTCGTTCTCATAAAACACATGAAAATTCCGAGTTCTTTCCGTATTTTCCTGCTCATTAATTAAATTGAAAGTCAGCCACAAGAGTATATTTTTATCCCTTTTTCGAACTCGTTAAAACTTATGAAAAAGTGAAAACCATGAGTACATTTTTATCCCTTTTTCGAACTCGTTAAAACTTACAAAAAAGTGAAACCATGGAGTTCTCTTTTAAGCCCTTTTCAGACTCTCTAAAAATGAAAAGATTGCCGAGAACTTGATTATTCAAACTCGTTAAAGTAAATGAATGATCGTCCCTTCAGTATAAGTTTACCCCTTTTACGGACTCAAATGGACTATTTATGAAAAAGGTATACGTTGACTAATTACGATCAATAGAGTTCTCTCCGGCATTATTTTATCCTTTTTTGGGCTCTAGAGACTAAATTTACGAAAAAGTACACCCATGGAGTTTTCTTAAGTTTTTTCTTCTGACTTTCTAAAATTGAAAAAACACCGAGTTTCTCCTATACTGGACTCATTAAAATTTAACAGTAAAGGACCTGTTCGATTTTAAATAGGAACGAACCACTCCTTCTTAGGTTTTGAATTTTAAACTAAGTTGGACTCATCCGAAGGATGAGCTTATAAACAAGCAAATGTTATCCTCCTCAAGTTTGTCAAAAATAAAGAGGTACTTGCTAGAAATGGTGGGGGAAAAGAGAGAAAAATGAACCTGTTTGTTGGGAAAATCCTTTGCCTAACAGTTAATCGAACCATATTGAAAGTCTTTAGCTGGTTTCTGGGTATTAGCTTTGGGTCAATTGTCACCAAGCCATCTGCAGTGTCGTTATGTGTTCAAGACGACAGTTCAAACAAACCATTCATTTGCAAAATATTTGTCTTCCATTTTGACCATCCCTGAGTCAGTCCTTGCCAATATATTTCTTCAAAAATTGATCTATGATTTCGTGTTGTGGGCTTACCTACGACAGATCACTTTCTATCAATGACAACTCATTATCTAGGAAGTTGATCTAGAAATCGTCAGTACCTTGAAATCTGCATGCCTCAATGGCAGGTTTCTCGCCTTCGACGATAGGTTGCATCATTGACCTTCGATCGAATGATTCCGTGACATGTTCGACTTCAGCTCATTTATTCACATTTCATGGATTGTACTGAGTACTTTGAGAGCCATTTACATTACTGGTGGTTTCTCTCACAATTGTTAACAATTCACATTATTGACTGGTAATCAAGTGGTTTCTACCATGTTCAACTTCGACACATTTATTCACATGGATAGAATCGTACTAGTTCGAGAAATGGAAATCAAGACCCTGGATCTAGTTTCTACGATCCAGGCTGCGAGGAATTTTTTTATTCATTTATACAGTGGAATATTCATAAACATATGGCTGCGTCCATACTGTGTCTACACATGTCTATATTGTTGATGTATTGAAAATCATTCCTGTATCAGAATAGTTTAAATAAGTTTTCTAGTTAGTTTTGATCTGAGTATGGGAATGCCTACCTCAGCGATGATATGTCTACATATATATATTTTGCATTGATTGTTTTTACAGGTTCCGACTGGGGTGTCCACATGATGATCTTTGAAATGACAAAGTACTTCACTCTTCATACATGACAGACTCTATCTTCATCTATTCCAGACTTTTCACTTTAGGGGGAAATCTGTTGCACTAAAAATTGTCACCTTGACATTCTACTATCTGTTTGAGCTCATTATCACTTATACTTCATCCTTTGCAGGTCTAACACATCAGTTCCTCATGTCAAGCCTTAAAAATAAGAGAAAAGTTATCAAAAATATCTTTAACTCTGGTATCACACTTTCTCTTTGTCTTGCTTGCGGTCTCGCACCTAATGTTCATGACTCCTGCGTACCTGAACACACTTTCTCTGTGTTAAGGGTGCGGACCCCTATAAAAGATTAAAAAGGCACAAGTAAACTCAAAAATATCACTTTCAGTAATTTCTAGAAGCCTCTGGAAGGAATCTTGCGGTGGCAGAACCGCTCTTTTGAGGTTCATGTATCCCTTACCTTAAGGAGCTAACCCCTTGATGTGAGGAGCTTATCCCTTTGAAGGAGGATTCTATCCATTCATAGTTGGAACTGAAACCTCCTCTTTTGCACTATAAAAAGAGGCATTGGGTAGCCTCAAAGGGGAGTTCAAGCTTTAGAATTGTTTGAGGTTAAGTTCTGTTGGGATTCAGACTCATTTAAATGAGATTTTGTGAGGAGAGGTCACATACCTCTATTTGTCTTGGTTGGAAGAGTTCAAGGCTTGTCAAAGTAGAGGATATTCCTGCTTCGGACCCCAGGAAGGCTTGTTCAACATCAAGGCTAAGATTGTAAGGTTTTCCTTCTTTCAAAGTTAATACAAATTAATTCATTTTTCTCAATACGCTGTTAATTAACTGTTTATTTCATGGATTCCTTGATCACCATGATAGGCATGACTTACAATATTTACTATACAGGTGCTATTTAATGTTTGCTTGTTTGTGATTGCAGGTTTATAAAGATAACTCCTTCAAGTGACCGAGGGACGACAAATTCGAACAAGCATTGGATCTATAGTAAGACCTTAACACCTTTATAATATTATTTTGTAAATCACATATGTTTAGAGAAAGATAGTTTTATTTGGCTGTTTGTTGCTAGATTACCTTTTGGTACTAGGGAGATCGATCTTGTCCACAAGATTGATTTATCCGGTAAAAAAACCGAGGGATGACAACTTCGAACAAGAAAACATTAAATAGCACCTGTATAGTAAATATTGTAAATCATTCCTATCATGGTGATCAAGGAATCCATGAAATAAACAGTTAATTAACAACTTATTGAGAAAAATGAATTCATTTGTATTAAATTTGAAAGAAGGAAAACCTTACAACCTTAGCCTTGATGTTGAACAAGCCTTCCTGGGGTCCAAAGCAAGAATCTCCTCTACTTTGACAAGCCTTTCACTCTTCCAACCGAGATAGATAGAGGCATGTGATCTCTCCTCACAAAATCTCAGTTAAATGAGTCTGAATCCCAACAACACTTAACCTCAAACAATTCTAAAGCTTGAACTCCCCTTTGAGGCTACCCAATGCCTCTTTTTATAGTGCAAAAGAGGAGGTTTCAGTTCCAGCTATGAAGGGATAGAATCCTCCTTCAAAGGGATAAGCTCCTGACATCAAGGGGTTAGCTCCTTAAGGTAAGGGATACATGAACCTCAAAAGAGCGGTTTTGCCATCGCAAGATTCCTTCCAGAGGCTTCTAGAAATGACTGAAAGTGAGCTTTTTGAGTTTACTTGCGCCTTTTTAATCTTTTACAGGGGTCCGCAGCCTTAACACAACGAAAGTGTATTAAGGTACATAGGAGTCATGAAAATTAGGTGCGGGACCGCAGGCAAGACAAAGAGAAAGTGCGATACCAGAGTTAAAGAGATTTTTGATAAATTTTCTCTTATTTTTAAGGCTTGACATGAGGAAATGATGTGTTAGACTTGCAAAGGAGGAAGTATGAGTGATAATGAGCTCATACAGATAGAAAAATGTCAAGGTGACAATTTTTAGTGCAACAATTAGAGACTCAATTCTCAACTTTATCATCCCTCATGGTTCCTTCTGAATCACCATTTGAAATTCCATCCTATTCTTCAATTTGAATTAAATTAGGACAAGTCTCAAGCTGAAACTTTTCAGATACTTTTGTTGTTTTGCTGCGTGGGAGGGGTGGCAATTGTTTAGATTGTAATGGATCAGACATACAATTTGTCTTAGCATTAGAAAGAATATCCATCCCATGAAAATGACCAGGTTAAGGAACATTATCATCATTTTCATTTAAGGCTTCACCAATCTCTGTTGTTGGTGAGGTATTTGCACCATTCCTATCTATCCAGATAGGTTGAGGACCAATTTGAAATATATATGGTGAAGTGGACTTTCCTTGCATGAAGCTTAACCGAGTTTGACTTTCTTCTGCCATATTACCATAATTTCCCTTTGGAATATGCGGATTAGTATTAATATCACTAACAACAATCATTGTAGAAATTTTACCAGCCTCTGTTGTCGGTGAGGTCTCTGTATCAATTGACCTTTGGCTGGATGAAATTCTCCTTTGTCAAGGATATCTCTATCATCTAGTTTGGTAATAGGCACATGATGTATTTCTTCTTCAAGTGTGACTCGCCTGCCACAGATATCATCTTCTCTCAAATTTCTCCCAGATTCTAGAAGCTCCTACCATACTGATTTTGCATAAGTATTACCAAGAGATTGGAACAAGTTTATAACAGAAGGCTCCCAAACCTTAACATCAAGGGTTAAAGACCTAACTTTTGATATATGTACGCCAAGGTTGTGGTGAACCCCTGAACATTCGATGCAAAGTAAAACACAAAGGTTCAGTGAGGCCCAATCTGGTTCAGGTGAACCACAATCTACACAAACATCATTTCTGGGAACCTTTATGAAAAGCTCAAGGGGGCTGTCTAGCTTGCCATGTATCCTGAATCCCTGCAAAACTATGCCCAAATGGTGTCCTATAAGATTACAATTCTATAATGCACTGTCTTTAGGTAATGTGTGATCAAAATCAGAAGAGCTTCCCAATGAGCTGCTCTCATTGGCTGTGCGTTGATGTCCATTGCTCATTTGACTACAAGGAAGCTTCTGCTCTGGAATTTGAGAACACATAAGTGAAGCAATTACTCCTGTTATTTTCTCAATCCAATCCATACAATCTATTGCACTCTCTGCCTGCAAATTATAGTGTTTTGATGTTGAAATTATTCTGAAACAAAACCACAAATTTGTCTGTTCGGAGGGGGGCGCCTCTGGTTATCTGTATTGTGGGGGGGGGGGGGGGGGGTGCGGGTGTGAACATATCCTCCGCTTGCAACGTGGTTAATGGATGTGATTTGTAAACAACCCATTTCAGATCCCCCTCCTCCATTAAAATTCGACACAAGTAGGGGGTCCAAAATTAGATTAGAACTGTTGATCTTAATCAACCATCATCGCCCATAAGCGGAATATGCATCGTTTTAACAACTCTTTTATTTTATTTTAAATATAGAATTAATTAATTAATTATAAATTTTATATACATTCAATTTCATTCAAAATAAAACTTGGTGAAGCCATCGCAAATTTGTCCCACCTTCGCCAATCCATTTAAAAAAAAAATATGTGTGCCAAGGTGAAAATTTTAAAATTTATCCTGTGCTAACAAACGGGAGCCAAAAGAACCTCATTTTAGCAGAGGCCGTGAAGCGTCTGGGCCTGCCAACCACAACATAACCACATCCATACACTATCAAGTGGCTTCACGAAGGATGAGATCTACACGTCAGCCATCAGCGTCGCCTTCCCTACAACATCAAGCCCTTCACGAATGAGTTATTGTGTGTAATTGTTGCTCTTGATGTTTGTGATGTATTATTAGGCCAACCATACTTGTGGAAGTGATATGTTGTGTATGAGTCTAGGCCTCATGCTATTATTGTTACTTTGGGAAATAAGTTGTACATGATACCAGAGGTAGCACTGCTTATCACCATCTCTTTTATCATTGCAAAATAATGAGTAAGATCATTTCCAAAACCAAGGAAATTTTTTTCCTGATAATATGTCCTTAGGGAAAGAGGAAGACCTTGGCCATGACCTCTAGACAGGGCTCCTCCGCATGGAAATATAGATGGAAAAGGTCATGGAGAAGTACGGGGACATTGTCACCTCACCCGCAAGGGTACCTCTGCATTGTCAGGTCAAGCACTCCATTGATATGACCCTAGGCACGCCACTACCCAATGGACCGATTTATTGGCACTTCGCTCTGGAGAACAATGAAATCAGGAGGAAGATTCAAGAGCTGTTTCAGAAAGGTCACATTCAGTCAAGTTCATCACCCTGTGGGAGCTAGATTGTGTTGGTGCAAAAGAGGGATGGGACTTGGAGACTCTCTATTGAATATTGGGTGCTGAACAAGATCACTATCCAGAATAGGTATCAAATCCCGCAGATTGATGACCTTCTGGACTAAATCAAGGGGGCCAAGTATTTTAGCAAGATTAAATTGAAGTCTGGATATCACCAGGTACCAATCAAACCCTCCGATGTGTGGAAGACTATCTTCAAATACAAGGAGGGCCTTTTGAGTGGCTGGTCATGCCTTTTGGGTTGATGAATGCCCCCACAACGTTCATGAGGCATGGAAGACATCTTGCGACTGTTTACCAACTCATTTGTGGTGGTGTGTTTGGATGAAATACTGATCTTCAGCTAGAGCTAGGAAGAGCACCTCCACCACATTTGACAAGTCCTCCAAACATTGTGACACCACAAGTTGTGTGCCAATTTGGAGAAATGCACTTTTGGCATGACCCAGGTCTAATATATGGGATACATCATTGATGAGTGGGGGGTGCATGTGGACCCAGCCTGTATAAATTATACAAACAATACGTATATCATGGATTCAAGCTAATCTAACAATGTACTAAATCTAGATACTGAATCACTTCTAAAAATCGATTGCGGAAATTAAACATAATTGCCAATCACATGAAGAAAAGAAGAATCAATCAAACCACAACACAGATAATTTCCTGGGGAAAGCTTACTACTCAAAACTCCAATATCTTCTATTATATATTCAACATGGATACAAGAAACAAATTACAATACACTCTTGTCACAAGAGTCTCCTGTACTCAGCTAATTGTCTCACACTGTCCTGGATAAATTGACCAACACTTAGCCAATTCTCTACCTCTAAACATCCTGCCTTGATTGCACAATTCCTGATGAATGCAATCCCTATTCTTTAGAAATTTTTGCATTCCTAAACTGCGCAAGGATCATGGGCAATCCAATGAATGTTTGGTTGCATGGGTGAAACCCAATAATCCTACAACTAATAGTTAACATCCCTTTCAACTTTGTCTCAACTAGGTCTCCACTAGAACTAACATGCATGCAACTAATAATAGTAAATCATCAGTTTCATAATAGATCACTAATTTCAAATTAAATAATATTTAATTCAATTGATCTCTCACTAGTGAAACAAATATTTACAACTAGCACAACTGACTTTAACTCACTTAACTGAGTTAACTGATTACAACATGCATTAAACTAATGCACCAATTGCACTTCAAACTCTGTTACAAATAGAATTACTCCGCATGCCTCACCAACTACCCTCAACTAAAATTCATGAGCTAACTGAGTTTATCACACTCATTTAACTATTACAAGTGATTATGAGATAAGGTTACATTTTGTTGTCCATTTTAACTAAGGGAAAATTAAAATAGACATGCACCAAATTTAGCCCACACCAGTGTAGGTGCTGCTAAGACCTGTGGTCCTAGATTAGTGTACGTGCTGCTTGGACCTCCTAGTCCCACACTAGTATAGGTGCTGCAATTTCTTGTTGGACCTCAACACTCACTCTCAGCAAGAAAGGGATTATCCTTCACCCCGATTCTGCCTCTATGGTATTCGAATTTTCTCCTGGTGAGCGCCTTCGTCAGAATATCTGCATCCTGATGTTTCATGGAAATGTATTGAAGTAACATTATGTTCCTCTGAACACAATCTCTGAGATGGTGGTACCAGATGTCTATGTTCTTGGACCTATCATGAAACACATGATTAACCGAGAGTTTAATGGAACTCTGGTTATCACAATGTATCATTGTCGGATCCATCTGAGAACCAAACAAACCAACCAGGATCTTTCTCATCCAGATGGCCTCACATGCAACTTGACTTGTTGCCATGTACTCTACCTCCGCTGAACTGAATTCCACAGATCATTGCTTCCTGCTGTACCAGGAAACTATTGTCGATCCTATGCTAAAGATCCCTCCTGATGTGCTCTTTCTGTCTGATGGAAAACTTTCCCAATCTACATTTGTGAAGCCTTGAAGCTTCACTCCCTCTGTTCGTATGTACCATAATACATACTCTGTAGTGCCATTGAGATATCTCAAGACATGCTTCCCCGCCTTCCAAAAGAGCTTGGTCGGCTTAACCATAGCTTGGATCAGTTGGTTAATTGTGTAGCAAATGTCTCTTCTGGTGTTCACTAAGTACATAAGTGAGCCTACTAACTACCTATAGACAGTAGCATCCACTACTTCTCCAGAAGTAGCATCTTCTTTCCTCCAATTTCCTAGAAGAGGAGTGTCCATGGGTTTATAGCTCTCCATGTGAAACTTACCCATTATCTCTTTGGCATACTTGCCTTGAGAAACAAAAATTTTACCATCTCACTGCTATATTTCCAAACCAAGGAAATAATGAAGGAGTCCCATGTCCTTCATTTCGAACTCCATTGCAAGATCCTCCTTGCATGAGTGTATCAACTGCTCATCACCTGTCAAAATTAGATCATCAAAATAAAGTATGATAATCAAGAGCTTAACATCAACATCAACCATACTCTGGTACGGGTTTGCATTCGCTTCGATTTTGGTGAAGCCCAACCTGGTGAAATAGCTTTCAATCGAGTGTACCAAGCACAAGGTGCTTGCTTCATCCCATACAGTGATTTCCTGAGTCAGCACACATTAGAATCACTATCAAAGATCTTGAAACCTTCTAGTTGCTCTATGTACACTTATTCCTTGATAACTCCATTGAGAAACATAGTTTCCACATCCATTTGATGAATGCGCCACCCCATCCGCGCCGAGAGTGAAAGGATGGATCTAATGGAAGAGTACCTCACGACTGGTGCGAAAGTATCATTATAGTCGTTCCCCTCAATCTGTGAGAATCCCTGGGCCACAAATATGGCCTTGTACTTCTCCACTCCCATCAATAACTTGTTTTACCTTGTATATCCATCTGGATCCAACCACTGATTTACCAACAGATCTTAGGACAATCTCCCATGCACTGTTATTGACATTGGAGTCATACTCCTCCACCATTGCATCAACCCAAATTGGTTGTTGCACTGCCTCCTGAAAGGAATGTGGTTCTATCATAATACACTTTCTCATAAGAGCCATGTATCTAGTAAACCTATCTGAAGACTGTCTCTGCCTGCGCAGTGAATTAGGGGCTCCTAGATTCTCTGCTGCATCAAGTCTCATTCTATCAGCTTCTGTGGTGTGCCTTCTACCATTTCTGGTGGATGGATTTACATGAGTGTTTTCTGCCACTCCATGATCCTCCGCATGTGGCTGCTCTACATCTTGAGGCTAATCCTTTGGAACTAGGAGTTCCTCCTCTGCATGCAAATCCAGCTCCCTCTCAAGGGACAATCACATGGCTTTCTCCTCATCAAATTTTATAGCCCGTTGCACAACAATCATTCTGATGTTTGGAAAATACACCCGATAGTTGTGGGGAGTTTCACTGTACCCCACAAATATCCCTATCTCAGCTATTGGTTCAAACTTCTTCCTGATGTCTTTGGTCACATGCACATAAAAAAATGAGCCAAAAATCTTAAAATGTGAAACATAAGGTTTCTTACCAGTAAAATTCTCTTCTGGTGTACTCATGCCAAGTATCTTGTGAGGACAACAGTTCTACAAAAATAACGTTGTGTTGCATGCCTCCTCCCAAAGATGAAATGTAGGCCCGTATCATGCAACATCGATCTTTCTTCACCCACAATCATTCTATTCTTTCTCTCTACAACCCCATTCTACTGTGGGTTATGAGGTGCAATCAGTTCTCTCCGAATTCCTTCTTTGTTGCAGAAGTTCTTGAATTCATTGGAGATGTACTCACCACCATTTTCACTCCTAAGAGCCTTCACTTGCTTCCTCGTGTCTTTCTCCACCAGTTCTTTGAACTCAAGAAACTTTGAGAACGTTTGATCTTTCTTTTTCATGAAGTAGATCCAACACTTTCAAGAAAAGTCATCAACAAATATCACATAGTACTTATGCTATGCTGTCGAAGTAGTAGAGAACGGTCCACACATGTCTGAGTGAACTCTCTCAAGGATCCCTGAGGCTCGATTCTCCTTCTCAAAAAAGGTGGCCTTTTCATACTTCCCCATAGTACATCCCTTGCATGTGTATGACTGTGCAAGTGTACCCTTGGGAAGACCTGTAGAAATATTCTACATGAATTTTAAGGCTCTGTGGTGAAGACGGCCCAATATCTTATGCCATAACTCACCCTCATCTCGAATCACCACTTTGTATGCCTTACCCATCAATTATGCACAACCATCTACATCAAGTTTATAGATATTCTTAACTCAAATCCAAATCTTCTTGGCTTGTCCTATTGTTTTGTGTCGCAAGAAATATTTTCCTTCACTGAAAACAAAATCATAGTACATGCATTACATATTTTAATTGAAAGGTTTTATAGGTAAATTTTGGCATCATTCCTAATGACCTAGTCAAACTGTACATCATCCATAGGACCAATGAAACAGGGTCTATCATCCCCTATCATTTCAGTTGCTACATGCCCTGAGACAAGAAAAAACCATTATGTTGATCATGTTAGCCCCCTATTAACTTTTGATAAGCAAACAGGGGGTCGAACTTTCTTTGAGCTTTCAAGGAATGCATTCCTGCTGAAAACACATCATCCTTGAAGTCCCTTTATGCCCTTTTCCCTTTGATGAATCCCCACTACTTTTCCCAGTTAAAAACCTCTCTGTTTCTGTGAAGAAGAATGCCCAAAAAGGCCTCCTTTTCCCTCTTATTTCATTCCCTATAAGCCTCTGTTTTCATCATTTTTCCTCCCCATTACCGTTACCCCTTGATTGGCCTTTAAATGCATTTAAAACGGGCCAAAAGCCCACTTTCCCCCTTATGACAGGCTAAGCCCCTTTAAGGCTAGCCCCTTAGCCACTTCCCCATATGCCCCGAGTGCTAAGACCAAGCGCTAAGGCCTGGGTGCTAATTGCAATCGCAACTTTCGGGAGGCGCGTTTCTATGTTATACGAAAAAATCCCGATGCGATTGGGGTTTGGTCGTTTAACCTCCGCCGTTGATTTGGCTCCGGATCCAATGGCCAGCACTCAATCGTGCCATCGCCAATCGCAAATTTTAAATGTGTCACCCTCCACCTCCCCCGATTGCGATTCTCCGATCCAATCATGACCGTTCGTTCAAACGAGATCGACGACCCATGTTGCATCGCGTCTTCTACCATGTTTCTTCCATCGGACCTTCCCAAAACTTCATCCTTTAATCCCTGCCGTTGATCTCCTCCTGAGATCCAACGGCTCACAGTAAATTTCCCTCCCCCTTAGCCGGGTCCCACTATACAAGCCCGTTCATATGTTTTCGCACATTTTCCTTTGTTCAAACCTTATGGTTCGCGCTAAATATTATTTCTCCGCCTGTTCTCCACCATTGCCACCACCGCTTCGCAGGCCTTCACAGCATTCCTCCCGCCACTCCCTGGATTTCTTAATGAGTTTATCGCATTGTGCAGGGTTTATAGGAGTGATAAATTCACTTGGTTTTCCATAATTAAAGCCACTGTGGCTGAAAGTGCAGAGAGGCCATTCCAGCAGCGGCCAAGTGAAGCAGCAGAAACAAATTTAAGGGATTTGGACCTGTTAATTGAATATTTAGAGCCTAATCCCGTATTCAAAGGATAAAGACGCATTTTGAAGACCCAAAGAGCACACGCAACAGCCGTATCTGCGTTTGAATATCTGCGGGACGTTTGTCTCCAGGCAGTACATCTTCCCATCAAAGCCTCCATGCCTCCTTGAGCCCATAAATAGTCAATTACGCTGACAGAAGCTTCTTAAAGACTGTCAGAATCAGCAGTTATGGAGTATGGAGGCCCACGGATTTCCTACTCGGTTCATCAATTCCAGAAGGCAGAACAGAGAGCTTTACAACCAGAAAGGACTTCAAGAACACATCCGAGGTCAATCTTGACCTGACAGAGATCTCTGAACCAGACTATAGAGTACATACAGCACTACAGAGTCATTAAGCAGTGTGGGCGTGAACGCTTTCGCCATCCTATCTTAATGAGACAAATTGAATGTTCATCATCCACTCCCTTTACTGGTTTTTCTCCTATAAAAACCCCGAGGAATGGATTATCAAGGGTTCCAGATTTTTAGAAAATTAGGCAGTAAGAGAATTTTGTACGCATTATTGTCGAACTTTTATATGAATGCACAGAGCCCGTTGGGTTTCAGTGAGGAGGAGTTCCATCTTTAACGAGGATTCTGGTCTTTGGTGTCTCACAGTTCGTAACTTCTCCTTTTATGTGTTAGTTTAATTGTTCATTTCGTTTCATCCGCATATCTTGTATCATGTTCTGGAATGCGAGTGGCTCACTGGTTTTTGGTATGGATTTATCCTAGTTGATACCCATGCTTGAACTAGTCAAGCACTTTAAATATGGCTCAGACATGATATACTGTTTCTCTTTTCACTTCAATCATATTTCTGCTATATTAGCTTCTTTGGGAGGTTATTTTTAAAATGATATTGTCATGTACGGATTCTTAAATTGGTAAGCCCATTACATGGTGATATTGTGTATCTGGATATCATCTCAATGACAGTTAGTATTATCTCAATCTTTCATACGCAGTAATCACCTTCTGATTATTTATTTCTGTGAGGTATTTTTGAACCGGCCCTCTTTACAGTAAGTTGCCTCTGAATTTTCTAATGCATTTGTATTAGAATTCCGCACCTTGCCTCTGCAGTATTGCTTTCCATGCGTCCCTTTTCTGAAGTTTTTGGTCCCATTCAAGTTAACCTCCCTGTTTACTGGAGATAGCATGAGAACCTTTTGTTGATAACTCCCCCTGTTATATCACATTCTCCTTGCTATAAGATGTCCTAGGCACTGGTCTTTCACAACTCAAGGTTGTCTCTAGGGTCGACAACATCTTTTTGGCACCATTGCCGTGGACGAAGTTAAGAAAAGTTAAATCCCTGGGCCTCGAAAAAATCTTTATTCACTCTTCAGAAAGGTGAGCATGAAGAGTTGAGAGTTGTAGATCCCCCACCTTGGCGACTCCACAGTTCCTAAATGATTAAAATACTCCACTGGTGATCAGTAGGCTGCTGATTATCTTGGTTTCACGAGACTCCACTGGGAGACCATGTCGTAGTACAACATCAGCCATGCTGAAGACCAAGCCACTTCACTAATGGAAGACTCTGAGAAGTTTGCAAAAATGCATCCAATTTTTATAGCAGAATGTCGAGATGAAATGTCACGTGGCTTGGAAAAACTGGAAGTGCAGGACCTTCCACGGGCTATTCTTCTTCCTAGCTTAAGTTTTAAACCCGTGCTTAAGAAAATCTTTCTAGAATTGGTGGTTGAAAGATATGAAGCTGAGATTGAACTTATGAACTCACAAGAAAAATCATATCAGTTCAGAGACCCGAGAGCCTTTTTGGAAAGTCTCCCGCCCCCTAAAAGAGAAGAGATTCCAGTGCCTTTCGAAGTACAAGAAGAAGATGATCCGGTTCTCAAGAGCCACATTGAAGACATAGTGGAAGATGCATAAATCAAAGCTGCCTAGGATGAAAACAGCCTACCAGTCATGGCAGGCCAGAAAGAAGAAAGTGTAAATCATGTGTTCATTGATCCTGTGGCAGACTATATGGAGGACCGGATTAGCTAAAATTCTCCAGCAGCGCAAAACATGTCAGAGCTCCAAGAGGACTCAGCAGTAATGTACGATGAGTCCTCCGGTTCAGAAGATGAAGGAGTCACTCTACCCTAAGAGAGTCTTCTTCTCAATCCAATGGAAGAAGAAGAGATCCTGGTTGAAGCCTACCCACCAGATATTCATAACCAGGTATCTTTTCATGATACTTATGCTCATTTCCTGCAAACATTTAAGGAAGGATCAAAGGTCTTTTTGAGCAGCATGTTGCAAACAGAAAGAATTTTTTTTGAAGCTGCTGATGAAGAACAGAAAGAGTGGGAGCAGCCCTACTTATCCAGCCTACTCAAGCAGCTAGGCAGAACAGACCAGTCATGGGATCACTTGATGGACTGGTTGCATTGGAAGACAATGTTTGTAAGCTAGAATTGTAAATATTCCAGTTAGAGTAGGGTAGGTAGGAAAAACTCAATAAAGCTCAGTCTGTGAGCATGTAGTTAGTTTTTTAATTTCTGCAAAGTCCAGCAAGCCAGACAGTCTAATCCTGGCTTGGCTGTTTTTCAATTTTTGTTTTAGAATGTAGAGAAGAAATCTGCTAGACAGTTTAATCCTAGCAGATGTAGTTTAGGTAGAGAAAATGTGAGACCAACAGTTTAATCTGGTCTCATGGAATAATTTGGGTTGATCGTTCATTAGATTTTGGTACTCCATCTGATCCTTTTTCCTCAACTTTCTTGACAGATGAGAAAATTCTGGAAACCATGATGTTGGAAGGAGAACCATGGGAAGATTATCATCATTGTTCACATCTTCCTGATTATGAAGAAAATAACCTTATTTTAATATATCACCCATAGATCAAAAATTTCATTTCAAATTCTTTTCCTATTAATGCAATTAATTCCGAGCGAAATTTATCAAATATTGAACAAACCATTTCTATTGATATTTTGACCAAACCCGACGTTGTAGAAAACATTCATGTCAGTGTGTCTTGCTCTCCATCAGAACTGGAAACATATCACTCTCTCTTTCGTGAATTCCATGATGTATTTTCTTGGTCTTACGAGGAAATGCCAGGTATAGATACTAGTATCGTTGAACACACTATTAATATGTACCCTGATGTCAAGCCAGTACATCAACGCCTTTGTCCTAGTATTTCGAAGAAGGCTACTTCCATTAAAGCAGAAGTTGAAAAACTTTTGTGTGCTGGTTTCATTTACCCTGTTTCGCTAACTGAGTGGTTTTCCAACATCGCTTCTGTCATGAAAAAACAAGGAACCATCAGAGTGTGTGTCGATTATTGGGATGTCAATCTTGCTTGTCCAAAAAACAACTATCCTACTCCCTTTATCGAAAAAATTATTGACGATTGTGTTGGATGCGAAATATTTTCGTTGATGGATGGATTTTCCGGCTACAATCAAATCAATAGATTCCGCCCAGAGGACCAATATAATACAACATTCATCTGTCCATGCGGCACATTTTCTTATAGGAAACTCCCATTTGGTTTAAAGACTGCTGGGGAAACCTTTCAGAGAGAAATGGATTATGCTTTCAATGGCATCAAGCACATTATTCAACCTTATCTAGACAATTTAACCACTCATTCACAAAATCAGACTGATCACCCAATGCATTTGAGAGCTATCTTTTTATGCTGCTGACACTACAAAATATGCCTCAATCCACATAAATGTGTGTTTTGTGTTGCTTCTGGTTGTTTGCTAGGATTCATCGTCTCAAAAGAAGGAATTCGAATAGACCCATTGAAGGTCCAGGCCATTCTTGATTTACCTACACCATAAAATTTGATTCAGTTACATAAAATTTAGGGAAAGGCTAACTTCCTAAGGAGGTTCATACCCAACTATGCCGAAATGATAAAAGGATTTACTCAAATCTTGTAAAAGGGGATTCCCTTCCATTGGGACCAAGTTGCGCAAGCTTCTTTTGATGCTGTCAAGGATACTCTTGTCTGGGCCTCATTAATGTATCCCCCCGATTATCAGAGTGATTATTTCTTATATATTTATGCGGCCGATACGAACATTTTTATGGTATTGGTCCAAGTAGAAAATGGGATAGACCATCCGATATATTATTTGAGTCGTAATCTCAATGATACGGAAGTGAATTATTCATACATAGAAAAGCTTGCCTTGGAGGCTGTTCAAGATGTCCAAAGATTTCACCACTATATCCTGTTTCGGAAGACCATTTTCATTTCAGATTTCAACCCCATGACTTATATTTTATCACGTCAATTGCTGGGGGGAAAGTATTCAAAATGGATTGCCATTTTGCAGGAATTTGATTTGAAATTCATCAAATCCAAGTCAAAGAAGTATTTAGTTTTGGCTGAGCTTCTCCGTGACCTTCCCTCTGATAGTCTTGCTACTACGTTGGAACTATCAATTCCTGACGAGTCTCTGTTTCTGATTAGATCATGTGATCCTTGGTATGGGTATTTTATCATTTATTTCCATAACCATACTTTTCAGTCCAATACCTCTCGCTCTGACCAACGACGTATTCGATACCAAGCCAAATATTGTCTGATTTTCGGGGATACACTTTATCATTGTGGCATCGATATAATTTTAAGAAGGTGCATCACTCATGAGGAGGTCGAAAAGGTTTTAAATGATTGTCATGCTGGGTCTTTTGCTGGACACTTGATTGGATATGCTACCGCGCAGAGGATACGCCGTGTTGATTACTTTTTATCTACCATATTTTGCGACTGCATCCTCGCGGTCAGAAGTTGTCATGTGTGCTAGATATTTGATCGTAAAATCCACAAACCGCTAGTGCCAATGCATCCTGTTGTCTCCGTGGGACCATTTTCGAAATGGGGAATTGAATTCATGACTTGTAACCCTCGTTCGTCTGGGGGAATTGTTATATTATTGTCGCAGTAGACTACTTTACCAAGTGTGCCAAAGCGATGCCTACATTCAACAACATATGACAAACAACTGCATTGTTTTTCTTTAATCGTGTCATTGCATAGTTTGGGGTCCCACAAGCTATAGTCACAGATCATAGTAAGAATTTTCTTAATCACATGATGACTGAGTTGACCACCAAGTTAGGATTGTCTTACGATAGTTCTACTCCTTCTATCCACAATGAAATTCACAAGTTGAGGCTATTAACAAGATTCTTAAATGAATGATTCAACAAATGATAAGAGTTCATAAACGAAATTGGAATTTGATCCTGTACTCGGCCTTGTGGGCATACCGAACCTCGATGAGAAATGCAACTAGATTTACCCCCTTTTCATTGGTGTAAGGTCTGGAAGCTATCTTACCAATCCAATGTGAAATACCATTGTTAAAACTCGTAATCAACTTGTTACTTGACACCTCAGATGAAGAAGCACGTCTTTTTAACCTCATCCACATTGATGAAACGCGTCGTGAAGCCCAATTGGTCAACGAAGTGCATAAGAGATGTATAAAGGCACAATACGACAAGCATGTCTAGCCTTACATTTTCTTAGAGGGTGACTTGGTCCTTCTTTATGATCAGGAAGCTGATGTAATAGGTACAATGAAATTTGAGCCATTATGGCACGATCCCTATATTGTTAAAAGAGTTATTGCTAAGGGTGACTACGAGTTGGTGGATTACGATGGAATTCCATTGGCGCAACCCTGAAATGGGTTGTATTTGAAACGTTACTATGCTTAATCATGAGCATAGTAATTTTTTGTATTATATTGTATATATATGCTGTTGATTTGCATTCAATGTCTTATTTTTTTTTTAGAGTTTGCTTGACGTTAGTAATCCGCTTTACATTTCATCGCAGATGTATGAATCTTTGGAACCATTTGATGGGTATGCTGATGGTGCTAGTCGTAGTACGCAGAATCTATCCTTTGTAGCGTGGGCCATTTTCGCTCCGAACGACGAGTTAGTGAGTTTTCAAGGGATTTGTATCAGTAGATTGACAAACAATATCGTTAGAGTATAGTGTGTTGATCTAAATTATCTCTAATGCCATTTCATTTGGTATTAACCACATTATCATAAGGTTAGACTAACAACTTCTGGTATTACAACTTACTAGTGTTTATACTGTTAGAAATCCAACACTGCATCGTATGTCCTTAGAGTTCGACTCTTGGAAAGACACTTTTATTTTATTCAATATCAACACATTTCCAGAAACTTGAACACGTTGACTGATTCTTTAGCGAATTATGTTACAAACAAACATTTGCAACACATGTAAAAATATGCTCACATAATTGCATAATATTGCGCAATGAACATAGGAAAACACTGAAACCAAATAGATAGATAGTTATAGGTTTTTACAAAATTTGTGCCCAAGACACATTGGTCATTTGACCTCAAAATGTATGCAACATGTCAAAAGTAAACAAGTGATTCTCATGGTAACATGCTATCAATCTAGCTATCCTACGCAGTAACTGCATCGAGCAGTTAGGAACGCCAATAATATGGCGTTGTAGTCGCATGGGTAACTCTTCAATCCAACAATCTAAAATCTTGAAGGTCAAACCCTCTATGTGCTGCCGAAGCTCAGCAAGAGTCTCAACCATGTCTAAATCCTGAAGGATTGCTCTCTCGACAACCGTCTCTGCTGGCTCATCCACTCCATGCTCTTGTTCCTGCACTGGTTGAACTCGACCCACATCTGCATTACATTAAAACTTAGTTTCATCTTGGGAAAACATAAAAATACAAAAGCATGCATAAACCTTAGAAAAATAAAAAAACATGGTAAAAAATTCTTACCGATTGCACCCCACTGAGCGCCTTCTGGTAAATCTAACTCTGGATCTCCTAAAAAATCGACACCTGCATATGCATACTCATTGATGCCGATAACCTGTCACCTTAACCAGGCGAAGAATGAAGTCGAGAACACAATGGAAGATTGGCCTGCATGGCTAGCCATCAGTTCTACCCATCTCTACATCCTTGGATCTCTAGGGTTAGATACACCCAGTGTCACATGCTGAGGTTGCATCAGTGGAATCTTCTCTAAGGCAAAAGAAATGATGATCGAACCATAACTGAAGTTTTTCTTCCTTCCTCCCTTTTCCTTGCTCATTTTTTCTTCTATTTGAGAGAGTACAACTTCAGCCCAGTTGAAAACTGTTGGTTCCATGCATTCTACCACATATTGCATATAATATCTTCTCGCTACATGTAGTGTAACAGTACCAACAAGCTTTGTGATCATGAATAGGATGGTTCTCAAAGGAAAATCATGAATGCCACATATGTTTATTTTCCCATACTTGTTTGGCTCTGCCCTTGGATAGAAATACTGCAAAATATAGTCTCTCATCGTCTCTCCTCTGAGAGTAGATGCTGAGAGAGAAATGGGTAAGCCTCTCCTCGACAAGATTGTCAGAAAATATTTGTCCTCCACTGTAATAGGAATCACTTTGTTCCTAATGTGAAATGCCTCGATTTCTGAATCCCATGCATGAACAAGGAACTCCAAAAGTTATATTTTTTGCCTCATACCTGATAAGCGGAAGTAATTTAATAAACCACAATATCTTAGGGCTCTTATAGTACCCGGATCATTAAGGGAAACCATATTTTGTTTTTCATGCTCTCTTTCTCTCCAAGTAATTGTCATTTTAATCCGATGAATCCCAGAAACATAACCTTAAGACTGATTAGACTCCTTTTCATGGAAAAAATTAGGCAAAATTTGGGTAAAATGCAAGAATAAAAAATGTGAATTGCGCCCAACCCAGTCTTGGTCAATAGACACTGCGTTGCATCTGCACCTAGGCTTCATTTTGAGTGCATTACAATGCAGTTTTCAATGACCAAGGGTGCATTTCCCTCTTTAGAATTTTTTTTTTCCCTAAGGGGCCTAAATCCATAAAAAATTGCAATTAAATGAAATGAAATGACTACTGAAAAAAAGAGGGGGTTCATGGCACCAACTTGGATCAAACGATGCTGAAAACTGCCTGCAAAATCGATCGCAATCAATAACTGAAGTTCAGGGGAAAAAATAGGTTCAGAGCTCCAAAATGCAAATGGTAAAAATGAATAGTAAAAATATTTTAATTAGTCATTTAATTATTTTCAAATCATATTTATTGCTGTGACTATGGTTTTATTCAATTTTTATCATGAAACGTGTATTTTTAATCCATTTGATGTTGTTCTGAACAAGTTTGCAACTGATGAGCAGATTAGTTGTGCACATTTATTTCAAGAATGATTTGACCACAAGGCATACTTTTATCCTTATTTTTCGAGCTTTGATAAAAATGGAAAAGGACTTGAAGCACACTTTTATCTCTTTTTCGAGCCTCGATAACAACAAAAAAGGAACCCCTAGAGTCTTCTTTTAGCTCTTTTCAGACTTCGATAATGTGAAAAAATTTCTGAGCACTTTTCTTTTCTAGCCCGTAAAAAAAAATGAATTGATATCTACTCAGTATAAGTTTAACCCTTTTTTGGACTGAGATATATTATTTACGAAAAAGGAATGCCTTAGTCGAACATGGTTATGAGGTTCTCTCAGATATCATTTTACACTTTTTTAGATATGAGTGACAATTTTGCGAAAAATTACCTATGGAGTTTTCTTTTGTCCTCTTTTCCAAACTCTCTAAATATGAAGAAGGACCAGGCTGTCACTATTGTTGGGCTCGTTAAAACATAAAATAGCGACGGGCTTGTCGATCATGGCAAGAATCGAGTTTCATTCATTGCTAGACTCGTTAAATTATTAAATATAGATATATTATTCGCTTGAAGGGTTGAATTATAGATCAAGCATATGTTATCCTCCTCAAGCTTGTTAAAAAATAAATAGGTACTGGTTGAAAAATGATCGGGGAAAATTTGGGAAAGTGAACAGAACTTTTACGGTAGCAGGTTGCTCTTGAACATGACACTTCACTCCATCATCATGAATTTTTGGGTTGGGTAATCTTCTTGACGGTTCATTCATACCTATGGTTAATCATACCTTCACTTTGGTTTTGGGTCAATCTGCCAACTCATCTTAGTGTCGTCGATATGTTCAAGAGAAGTCATCCTGTGAATACTCATCCTTCTGCAATACTCATAAACCTTCATTCTCATGACATTCATCCTTGAATATTGCTATATCAAGTCATATTTTGTCTCCGAAATTAGTAACTCTCGTTTTACGATAAAGTGGCTTCCTGTCGACATCAAATCATCATCCAGGAAGTTCACTTAGAAACATCATCTTCTAGTACCATGAGGCTTGTTACAACATCAACAAGATCTTCACTTCTAGACTTTTGAATGAAATATTTTGTTTGGCGTTCGACATCAAATCATCTATTCAAGCTTTACGAAATGTATTACAGTACCTTGAGAGCCATTAACATCAATGGTGGTTCTCTCGTGTTTGTTAAAAACTCACATCATTGGCTGGTAATTAAACGATGTCTTACCATGTTCGACTACAAATCATACATTCACATGGCTAGACTTGTACCTGAATGATCAAGTGAACAAGATAAGAAGACCCCAGATCTAGTTTCAGCCATCTGGGCTGCGATTTTAGGATTGTTGTACACATCATATGTAAGGTGACCTTACATACAAATCATCATCCGAACATGGGCCTATATCTGTAGGCATGTTTGTATTGGGAAACATTCCAATGTAGACGAATTTCTACACTATGTACATGTTATTAGATAGTTTATTTGCTGAGCATGGGAATGCCTTCCCTCAACAATTTGTGATCAAGAGGATATATCATGATGTAATGTATTGTAAGATTGATGCAGGTCGCCACTCCACTTCAGTTCCAACCCATCACATCGTAAAGCATCTCATTAAAAAATATTTTTATTATTTTGACTTCATACTTTAGGGGGCAGCTATTATAGGTCAATTTGGGCTTCATTACCAATGACCTGGTCAAACTGGACATCATCCCCAGTACCAATGAAATAGGATCTATCATCCCCTATCATTTTAGTTGCTACATGCCCTAAGACAGGGACAAACCATTCATGATTTCCATTACAAGGTTTCCAAGGTTTGAAGTATATGTTATATCACTTATGAGCTCACCAACACAACATCTCAAGGGACTAACTGCTTTTCATATGCAGATCCCTCCATTCAAGGGTGCTCTGCAAAGCACTTCGCGACATTCAAGAGTGTGTTGGTCAAATGTGAGCAAAATTCTCATTGTTCAGGAATCTCCACATGTCCAGTGCCTTCTAGAAGATTCCATATGTGTCAAACTTCGAATCCATGTGTCCATCTAACACCTCTGAGCTTGAGAACATGTCTTGCCTATTATTAGAAAGTCATTGATTGAGAAAGTACCTTTAGTTTCCCTATAAATTGAGCACAGATCCTAGTGCTAGGGAAGGAAGAAATTTGGTAAAGAAATGATGTTGGATTCTCAATTGAGTGTGTGATAAGAGTGAGATGCTACTGGTGATATGTTTATTGTGATGAGGTTGGGATGATACTGGATCTGGTGACATCAAATTGATCTCTGGTTGTAACCTCTCCCTTCTATCCATTAATAAAGATTGCTGCTCATTTTCCCATATATGTATCTGTTTATGTTTTTACTTTTCATATGATGGATTCTTGACTGATATATATGTTTAATGTTCAATTTATTTAACTGATTAAGATAAATAGGCATCTGTATATTGAAATCTCTTTTTTATTTAGTGTTTATACTTGCAGGAAGTAGTCTAGCGATCTAAGTTCGATTGGAAGCTACATCAAGAGCGACAGAAGGAGAATATGAAATGCTTGGATCACAAGTAAGTTCCTTTATCTTTTTGTGTGTCTATTTACTCTTAGAGAAAGTGTCTGCCAAGTGTTTGATCTGTTGTTCTAAATGCATAGCTCCACATTTAGGGAATGTGTTTTATCTATAATTCATAATTTCGCATAACAAAACAGTTTACCTGAATGTATCTGGAAGGTAATGGTACCAATCCCAGTAGCATTGTATCGCCCATCATGACTCATTTCGATATGCATCTGGAGGTCCTTCTCCTCCAAGATACTGAAAATTTCTTTGTCTCTCGTCATGTGAAAGGATGCACCACTATCCAAATACCACACCGATCCCATTGCACTTGACACCATGCATGCAATGAGCGAGAAGTCAAGCTCAAATTGTGAGGCCAAAGCCTCACCAACTGTAGATCCTGAAGCCTTCTTGTTCTTCTTCTTTTGTGGACAGTTAGTGGTATAATGCCCATGCTCATGAAAATGAAAACACTTCACTCTAGACATGCCACGCTTCTTTCCATCTTTACTGGACTCAGATTTGGAATGGAATTTCTTTCCTTTCCCCTTCTTCGCATTGGAAGCCAAAGAAAAATCTTCTTCATCTTCATTCTTAGATGAAGATCCATCTCTGGTATTTCGTTTGAACTCTTCTTGCACCAAATCTGACCAAAGTCGTTCCCAATCTGGCAGCTTTTCCCTTTCATTGACAGAGTCCTGATAACTATGCCAACTCTTGGGAAGTCCTAGAAGAGCTAGTCTCACCAAATCATCATCAGCGAAAGTAATGCCAACACTCCCAAGGTCATCCCGAAATTGGAAAAACTTTGTTAAATATTTTGGCATGGAGTCGCCTTTCTCCATTTTGATCTTCTTGAGTTTATCTTTTAGTGCCAATTTCCTATGGTCACTGCTGCTCCGAAATAGATCTGTCAAAGCTTTCGACATTGCATATGGTGTCACTTTTCCATGTAGACTTGAGACAATGTGGTCTCTTACTCCCTCCAGTAAGATCCTCCTCGCCTTTGCAATTTAATTTTCCATGCATCAAGATTTGCAACATCTGTCACAGCGGGTTTGGGAACATCATTGTCAATGAATTCCTTCAATCCATTATCTTTCGGTACTGCCTTCATCCTGTCTTTCCAAGCAATATAGTTAGATATGCCCTTGAGTGTATACTCCAATCTCAAGCCATTGAAAGCCATTTCGATCTCGAATCACCTGTAGCACCAAGAAAGTCTTCTGCAAATTTGAATTCTATTCAGTCACAAACTCAGCTCCTCCTCCACTATTGTGATTTCCTATGCTCTGATGCCATGTAGAAATTATAAAAAAAATATGTAGGTCATGGATTCAATCCGATATAACAATGTACTAAAGCTAGATACTAAATCACTTCTACAAGTCAATTACGGAAATTAAACACAATCGCCAATCCCATGAAGTAAAGAATAATCAATCAAACCACAACACAGATAATTTCCCGGGGAAAGCTTACTGCTCAAAACCCCACTATCTTCTATTGTATATTCAACATGGATACATGAAACAAATTACAATACACTATTTAGATTCAACAAGATGATGAGCTTAGTGAAAAGTAAGCACCTTCACTAAGTGGGTCTCGTAGGCTATTTTTAGGTGTATGTCTATTTTTAGACATGGTGAGCATATCCTATAAGTTGCAGGATGTAATTTGTAGATGGTTGATCAAATGTGAAAAATAGATGAAATTCTATTTTTAGAATATTGGGTGAAGTCTATTTATAGATCACCAATCTAAAAATAGATGCATGTCGATTATTATTAGCCCTTAATAATAATCCGACAATAAATATCAACTTATTCTCTTGGAGCACTTTATTTCAATGAAAAAATTTGAAAAATTAGTGGGCTGAAGGAATTATGCAATTCCTAGGGTTATTGGTGGCTCATGCATGGAGGACTCATTTACAATTGAAGTGGCAGAGTTGTGACAGAGTTGGAAGAGTAGTTATGGGAGTTGTTATTTAGCTTAACTCAGTCAAGTGAGTTAAACTCAATTGAGCTAGTTGTATCTAGTATAACTAAAAGATACACTAGTGAGAGTTTAGTGAATTAATTAGTTAATTAATTCACAACTAATAACTCATTAAAAACTGAAAAAATACAACAATTAACTACTTGCATGTCAATTCCAGTGGAGACCCAGTCGAGAGATGGGTGAAAGGGTGAGATGGACTATCTGTTGTGACTATAGTGATGCATTCAATGCATCTGACACACATTTGATATGCCAATGAGGATTGCGCAGTCAAGGCAAGGTGAATTTGAATTCATTCAGAGGTCTTCTTCAGCAGGGATTGCCCTGTGGAGGCAAGCTATCAAGAGGCAAGAAATTGGTGCATAGAGATGCAAATTTTTGCATGACAATGTGTATTGATTGTTGATTGTATTGCGAGCTTGATGTACTAAGCTTTGTATGAGATTATTACATGATTCCATTGCTATTCATAATATATGGTAGTTAGGTTTTTTAGCTTTAAGCTTTCCCGTTAAACAATTGTGTTTATGTGCGATTGATTTTCTTCACATGTGTTTGCAATTGGCGATTTAATTTCCGCAAAGAATTAAGTGGAAGGATTCTGTATTTAACATAAGATTAATTTATTAGATTAGGAGAATCCGGTAATACTATAAGTATTAATAAATTTCTACATGGTATTAGAGCAGTGTTAATCACTGGAGATTGCAATTGTGAAGAGGTGATGAGTTTTGTGTTGGTGGACAATTTGAATTTGCTGCAGAAATTTCTTGGTGCGACAGTTGAGTATTCATTGAAATGTCTTTCAATGGGTCGTGATTGGAGTATGCCCTTGAGGGTAGCTCGAATTACATAGCTTGGAAGGATAGGATGGAGAGGGTGCTTGAAGATAATGGACTGAAGGAGTTCATCAATAGCGATGTTCCTAAGCCTACTTATAGCCATGCTGCAGTACTTGACGCATGGCAAAAGAAGGTAGCGAAGACAAGAATAATTCTGTTGGAAGGTGTGAAAGACCATATTGTATCAAGCCTTCATAGGAAAGCCACTCCATTTTCAATGTGGAAGGCTTTGAAAGATTTTTTTCCAAAGCAGTAGCGACCATAGGAAGTTGGCGCTGAAAGATAAGCTCAGAAAAATCAAAATGGAGAAGGGTGACAATATTCCAAAATATCTCATGAAGTTTGTCCAATGTAGGGATGAGCTGGGGAGTGTGGGAATTACAGTTGCGGATGATGACTTGGTGAGCTTGGCTCTCCTTGGGCTTCCGAAGAGTTGGTATAGCTACGAAGGCTCTGTCAATGGACGGGAGAAATTGCTGGATTGGGAGTGACTTTGGTCGGATCTTATGCAGGAGGAGATAAGGCGGAATACTAGGGATGGCTCTTCATTGAAGAATGATGATGAAGAGAATTTCACTTTGGCTGCCAAATCAACGAAAGGGAAGGGGAAGAAATTCCATCCAAAATCTGAGGCTAAAGGCAAGAAGATGGATTTGTACAAAGTGAAGTGTTTTCACTGTCACGAACATGGGCATCTCACCACTAACTACCCATAGAAAAAGAAGAACAAGAAGGTTGCTAGAGCTGCAGTGGGTGAGGCCTTAGCCTCGCAATTTGAACTTGATTTCTCTTTGATCGCATGCTTGGTTTCAAGCATAATTGGATCGGTATGGTATCTTGATAGTGGTGCTTCCTTCCATATGAAGGGAGACAAGGAGTTGTTTAGTGACTTGGAGGAGAAGGATCTCCAAATGCATATAGAGATGGGCGACGATGGTAGATATAGTGCGCCCGAGATTCAGGTAAACCATTTCTATTGAAAGATGATATGTATGTTCCAGGTTTGAAGAAGAACTTGGTCTCGGTTGCTATGTTGGAGGATAGAGGTTATGACGTTGTTTTCAGTGAGGGAAAAGCTTTCCTACGACATAAAACAATGGGTCAAAGCAAGAGGATGGGGATTCGAGTTAAGAATCTCTACAAGCTGGAGGTAGATGGTTGCGCTGCAATGATGGGCAAAGTAGAAAAAGTGGTGAGCCGAGATGAGGGCGAATTATGGCACAGGAGATTGGGCCATATTCACCATGGCGCCTTGAAGATTTTGCAGCAGATTTCTACTGGACTTTCCAAGGGTACTCTTGCCTAGTTAGATCAGTGCAAGGGATGTACTATGGGTAAGTTTTTGAAGATCACCTTTCATGAGAAGGAGAACTGTGCTTTGGTGATCTTGGAGAGAATTCACACAGATGTGTGTGGACCTGTCTCGGTTGCTTCAATAGAAAAACACAGGTATTATGTTATATTTGTTGATGACTATTCTCGTAGATGCTGGATCTTCTTCATGCAGAAGAAGAGAAAAACGTTCTCAAAATTCTGTGAGTTTAAAGCATTGGTAGAGAAGGAGTCGGGGAAGCAAGTGAAGACTCTGCGGAGTGATAATGGTGGTGAATATATCTCTAACAAATTCAAAGACTTATGTAGCAAAGAAGGAATTCAAAGAGAACTCATAGCGCCTCATAACCCACAACAGAATGGGGTCGTGGAGAGGAATAACAGAACGATCGTGGGTGCTGCATGAGCTATGCTTGAGAGGGAGCTACACTTGCATGCAAAGGAGGAGCTACTTGTTCCCAAAGATGAGCGTCTAGATGTAGATTAGCCACAGGAGGAGATTCATGGAGTGGAGGAGTCCACTCATCCAGAACCAAAAATCAGAATAGGCAGAAAGCGTACCACAAAAGTTGAGAGACTGAAGCTTGATGCGGCACAAAATGTAGGAGTCCCTACATCATAGCACAGACAGAGACTGTCACGTGACCGATTTATTGGATACATGGCTCTTATGAGCAAGTATATCGTGACAGAGCCATCTTTTTTTGAAGAAGCAGTGTAGGAGCCCACATGGGTAGATGCCATGGTGGAGGAGTATGACTCCATTGTCAGAAACAATGCTTGGGAGATTGTTCCAAGGCCAGTGGGTAAATTAGTTGTAGGATCAAGATGGATCTACAAGGTAAAGCAAGCTACTGATGGGAGCGTTGAGAAGTATAAGGCAAGATTTGTTGCCCGAGGCTTCTCACAGATCGAGGGGATTGATTATGAAGAAAACTTTGCACCTTTCACACGATATTCTTCCATAAGGACCATCCTTGCTCTCTCAGCGCAGATGGGTTGGCACATTCATCAGATGGATGTGAAGACTGCATTCCTTAATGGGATCATTGAGCAAGATGTGTACATTGAGCAACCTAAAGGATTTGAGATCTTCAGCAGTGAGTCACATGTGTGAAAACTCAAAAGACTGTTGTATGGGCTGAAGCAAGCACCACGTGCTTGGTACATACAAATCGATAGCTAATTCACTGGACTTAGCTTCACCAAGAGTGAGGCAGATGCAAACCTGTCCCAAATTGTGGTGCAGGGTAAGCTTTTAATCATTGTTCTTTATGTTGATGATTTAATACTAACAGGTGATGAGAATTTGATACACTCATGCAAGGAAAATCTTGCAAAGGAGTTTGAGATGAAGGATTTGGGCCTCCTTCATTATTTCCTTGGATTGGAAATATGGCAGCGAGAAGGTGAACTGTTTGTGTCTCAAGGAAAGTATGCTTGGGAGATACTTGGTAAGTTTTACATGGAGGACTGCAAGCCCATGGATACTCCTCTTCCAGGAAATTGGAGGAAAGAGGATGCTACATCGGCAGAGGTAGTGGATGCCACTGTTTATCAACAGTTGGTGGGTTCGCTCATGTATTTAGTTAATACAAGACCGGACATATGCTATGCGGTGAACCAGCTTATTAAGGTGATGGTTAAGCCTACCAAGCTCTTTTGGAAGGCAAGCAAGCATGTCCTGAGGTATCTCAGGGGCACATCTGAGTATGGCTTATGGTACAGAGAGATGGATGAGGTGAAGTTGCATGACTTCACTGATGCAGATTCGGCAGGCAACCTAACAGACAGAAAGAGCACATCAGGAGGGGTTTTTCAGTATTGGATCTATAACAGTTTCTTGGTACAACATGAAACAAAGATCCGTGGCACTCAGTTCAGTTGAAGCAGAATACATGGTAGCAAGTCAAGCTGCATGTGAGGCTATCTGGATGAGGAAAATCCTGGTTGGTTTGTTCGGTTCTCATTTAGATCCTACAGTGATACATTGTGATAATCAAAGTTGCATTAAACTCTCGATTAATCCTGTGTTCCATGATAGATCTAAACATATTAATATCTGGTATCATCATATCAGAGATTGTGTGCAGCAGAAGATCATGTTGCTTTAGTACATTCCTACGGAAGATCAGGATGCAGATATTCTGACGAAGGCGTTTAGCAGGAGAAAATTTGAATACCATAGAGGCAGGATCGGGGTGAAGGATAGTCCCTATCTTGTTGAGAGGAAGTGTTGAGATTCAACAAGATGATGAGCTTAGTGAAAATTAAGCACCTTCACTAAGTGGGGCCCACATGCTATTTTTAGGTGTATGTCTATTTTTAGACATGGCGAGCATATTATATAAGTTGCAGGATGCTATTTGTAGATGGTTGATCAAATGTGAAAAATAGATGAAATTCTATTTTTAGAATATTGGGCAAATTCTATTTATATATTTTCAATCTAAAAATAGATGCATGTCTATTATTATTAGCCCTTAATAATAATCCGACAATAAATATCAACTTATTCTCTTGGATCACTTTATTTCAGTGAACAAATTTGGAAAATCAGCGGGCTGAAGGAATTAAACAATTCCTAGGGTTATTGGTGGCTCATGCATGGAGGACTCAGTTAGAACTGAAATGGCAGAGTTGTGACAAAGTTGGAAGAGTAGTTGTGGGAGTTGTTATTTAGTTTAACTCAGTTAAGTGAGTTAAACTTAGTTGAGCTAGTTGTATCTAGTCTAACTGAAAGATACACTAGTGAGAGTTTAGTGAATTAATTAGTTAATTAATTCACAACTATTAACTCATTAACAATTGAACAAATACAACAGTTAACTACTTGCATGTCAGTTCCAGTGGAGACCCAGTGGAGAGATAGGTGAAAGGGTGAGATGGAATATTTGTTGTGACTATAGTGATGCATTCAATGCATCTGACACACATTGGAGATGCTAATGAGGATTGCATAGTCAAGGCAAGGCCAATTCAAATTCATTCAGAGGTCTTCTTCAACAGGGATTGCGTAGTGGAGGCAGGCTATCAGGAGGCAAGAAATTGGTGCATAGAGATGCAAATTTTTGCATGACAATGTGTAATGATTGTTGATTGTATTGAGAGCTTGATGTAATAAGATTTGTATGAGATTATTACATGATTCCATTGTTATACATAATATATGATAGTTGGGGTTTTTAGCTTTAAGCTTCCCCGTTAAACAAATGTGTTTATGTGCGATTGATTTTCTTCACATGTGTTTGCAATTGGTGATTTAATTTCCGTAAATAATTAAGTGGAAGGATTCTGTATTTAACATATGATTATTTTGTTAGATCAGGAGAATCCGGTAATAATATCAGTATTAATAAATTTCTACATACGCTCTTCTCACAAGAGTCTCCCTTACTTAGCTAATTGTCTCACACTGTCCTGGAAAAAATGACCAGCACTTAGCCAATTCTCAACCTACAAACATCCTGCCGTGCTTGCACAATTCATAATGAATGCAATCCTTATTCTTTAGGAATTTTTGCCTTCCTAAACTGTGGAAGGATCATGGGAAATCCATTGAGTGTTTGGTTGCATGGGTTCAACCCAATAATCCTACAACTGATAGTTAACATCCCTTTCACCTTTGTCTCAACTGGGTCTCCATTGGAGCTGGCATGCATGTAGATAATAATAGTAAATCATCAATTTCATGTTAGATCACTGATTGTGAATTAAATAATATTGAAGTCACTTGATATCTCACTAGTGCAACAAACAATTACAACTAGCACAACTGACTTTAACTCAATTAACTAAGTTAACTGATTACAACATGCATTAAACTAATGCACCAACTGCACTTCGAACTCTGTTACAACTAGAATTAATCTGCATGCCTCACCAACTACCCTCAACTCAAAATTAATGAGCTAATTGAGTTTATCACAATCATTTAATTATTACAAGTGATTATGAGATAAGAATACATTTTATTGTCCATTTTAATTAAGGGAAAATTAAAATAGACATGCACCAAATTTAGCCCACACCAGTGTAGGTGCTGCTAAGACCCGTGGTCCCACACTAGTGTAGGTGCTGCTTGGACCTCCTGGTCCCACACTAGTTTAGGTGCTCCAATTTCTTGTTGGACTTCAACATAGCCAAGATCCAGTTCATTTATGATTGGCGAGCCCCAACCACTTTAATAGAGCTCCGAAACTTTCCGGGTCTTGCTAATTTCTACCGTAGGTTCGTGTTGGCGTTATCTCATATCACGTGGCCTTTGAGTCAAGTCACCAAAGGGGGAGAAGAAGACAAATTATTTTGGTCCAAATGTCAATAGAAGGCATTCATATAGTTGAAGCATCACCTATGTTCTGCACTAGTGCTCACATTACTTGAATTGCAACAAACATTTGAGATCAAGACATATGCCTTTATTCTATTGGGGTAGTTCTTACTTAATAGGGGCATCCAGTGGCCTATCACAGTAAGAAAATTTTAGACACAGTCTGGAAGAATCACACCCACGACAAAGATATGTACTCCATTGTGCAGGCTTTATGACAATGGAAGAATTACATTTTGGGGAAGGAAACAATCATCCACGCAGTTCATCGACCCCTACAGTTCACACAGACACAAGGGAAGTTGTAGAAGGATCACAATCATAAATGGTCCATATACCTGCAATATTTCCATTTGAACATCAAGTATAAAAAGAGTAACAACAATAATGTTGCAGAATGCCTTAGTTGACTGCCTATCGTGGTGCTAACTACTGTGCTCGACTCTTGTGGGCACGAGACTTCGGGTTGGCCACATCTCTATGAAATTCATACAGAATTTGGTAACACATACCAGACGCTCCTGGAAGGTAAGCAAGTTCCAATTTTCATCTCTAGGATGCACTGTTATGCCACCTAGGACACCTCTATGTTCCTTCAAGTGAGTGTGCCAAAATGATTTGGGAACCGCACTATAGTCGGGTCACTGGACATTTCGGGGTCGAGAAAACTGTGGCAGGTTTGCAACAATATGTTTATTGGCCGAACCTTCGACATGATGTCAGGATGTACATCCGATCCTGCACTACTTGTGCCATTGCAAAACTGGCCATGAAAATGAAAGGCCTATATACTTTGCTTCCTACCCCGAGTCGACCTTGGGAATTCATCTCCATGGATTACATGTCGAGCCTTCCTTCTACCAAGCATGGCAATGACTGCGATTTTGTGGTCATTAAAAGATTGTCTAAGATGAACATTATGGTGGCCTAAAAGAATAATATCATAGCGAAAGCCACTACTAAAATGTTCTTTGAACGAGTGTGGGTACACTTTGGGATCCCATAGTCCATTATCTCAGATCGGGACAACAGGTTCCTAAATACATTTTTGTCAAGTCTCTAGTCGATGCTGGACACCAAGCTCACTAAGTCCACGACGTTCCACCCCCAAACTGATGGCCAAACAAAGGTAATCAACAAGATGATCATACACATCCTATGCATGTACAACTCGAAGCACCCACACACATGGGATGAAGGCGTCCCCTATGTCCAGTATAGCTATAATTGATCTCTCAACATATCAACTGACCCCAACCCCTTTGAGGTGGGTTTGGGATTCCAACCATTATGTTCCATTGATGTATCCAAGCCATTTGCGGTACTCAGGAAAATTTGCGTCATGTCTAGTCTGAAGCTGACAAGGCAAACAAATTCATTGAGTGCATTCAAAAAATCCACCAATAGGTCCATGACATATTGGACAGATCAAATTCCAAGTACAAGTAGTGACATGATCAACATCAGGTGCCACACAACTTCCAAGTGGGCGACAAAGTTTGGCTACATTTGTAGAAAGAGTGTCTCGCTAAACCCCACCGCAAGCTTCACCCACTTTGATATGGGCCATACACCATCACCAAAGCTGTAGGGGACAATGCCTTCAAGCTCAGTATTCCATCATTCCTTGGTTTTCACCCAGTGTTCAATGTGGACCACCTTCGTCCCTAATTTCCACCATTAATGGATACATTCGACATTGCAGAGAAATTCACACCAACAAAGTTAAACCCAATGTTATCACCCAAAAAAAATGAAGTATCATATTAACAAGGTTAAATAGGTTCATGTGTAAAAAATGGGGTTGTAGGATTCATTTTTTATATGCTTGGTTAAGGGAAATATTAAATTTTTCTTTTTTAAGTTTACCCTAAGGTCTAAACCCACTCATTTTCAAACCCTCATGTCACATCAGTCATTATTTTCTGACTGATTTCAATTTCCAAGATTTTTGTACCGAAAATGCCATTTTAGCCAAGAAACCATAGTTTCATAGCGAAATACACAGTGAAAAGTCACTTTTCGCTAAGAAAATGCTAATTGTTTTGTAGCGAAAACAACCAAATTTACACTAGATATGCTATGAAAGTGCGGTTTCCTGTATGTCTTGTCATTTTAGCTGTTAGGTGTCAAAACATCATTGGGAAATGGTAAGTTATATTCCATTCAAGTCATGGAGGGATAAAACCTAGGTACATGTTCAGTTCTGAAGTCATCATGATCAGTTTAGGTATGTATGAGTCATTATTGGGTCATGAGAAGACATCAAAACTTCAAAATATTTCCAAATTTAGTCATTTATCATTTCTCATTCCTTCTTTGCATTATATCGAGCTCTAGAGAGCTATTGCATTAAGAAAAGACTTTGGCTGGTGTTTTCAAAGGTTTACATTGAGCATTATCAAGCGAGGCTGTGAAGAAGAAACCGTGGAAGAGAAAAGAAGAACAAAGAAGGGTGGCCAATGCTTGAGATATGAACCAGCAGATATGAATTTGATCAATGAAGACCCAACAATAGTGGAAACATTCAGAAGGATAGGTTGCTTACAGTTTTGTGAGAAATTACAAGGCTGCCATACACAGGTTTCCAAAGAGTTTGCTTTGAATTTCAGTGGAACAACCACCAAAGTGGGAATGCTTAATCTGTCCATCACACCGGAGGTTATTGCAACTACTACACAGATTCCTAGAGGACTGTTGGTGAGGTAAATTCCCTATGTGGACAGAGGCGATCCCACTAGCCCTAGAGTGGGTCTAGGCACAAACAAGACAAGTTATAATATTGATTCCTAGTTCATGAATGGACGAAGATTCAATAGATGACTTACCGGAGGTCCTATGCTATTGTTGTTGTAGAAACAAGTGGCTTGCTCCTTGCTCCTGGTTTGACAGATCACGATCTGCTCGATTTCATGCTCGGACACCTGCACACACACAAGAAATAATGACAATATACAACATACTAATTCACATTCGTAACTATAATTCAGTCGAAGAGGACTAAATAAATTGCATTACATAAACACCATAACACAATGATGGAACCAACACCATAGTCGAGTATATTAATAAACGAAAGGAAGAGTACAACCAAGCTTCAACGTTACAGTCTCCTCCAACAGGGTTCAAGCAGAGCGCGTCTCACAAAGGCTCGTCAGGAATTCAGACGGGACTCTCTCTACGAAGTTCTCCTTGGCTCTACCTTCTCAATCGCAATTACTCAACTATAGTATTCTTCTCCAAGTTTAGCTTCTTGGCTATATGTTCAGCTAGCTTTCATAAAGGGAGAAGGCCTGTTTATATAGAGGGAGAAGGAGAGGTTAAGATCCCTATAATTATGGAAGGGAGGCCTATCTTTAAGGAGTGTTCCATGGGAGGTGGAAACCATTGCCTAAAGAGAGAGATCCGTGGCTCATCAACTTAACTACTTCCAGTGACTCATCCTTGAGGTGGTTAGAAGGAAACTTCCGCCTCTAATTTTTAAAAAACATTCCCAAAACAGCTTGGCGCGGGGGCTGCACTGAGACAGAGCACCAAGTGGGGCGGGCTCTAGTGCAAATATTCCACATCGGTGCGAGGGGTGAACTGGCTACCCGCGCCAAGGCCAAAACATAGGTTTTGTGTGATTTTTTGAGGAAATGTCCAACAGGAGAAATGATGTCCTTATGTAGAAGGATTCAAAGAAGGTGTTTGCAAAGTATGACACTGTTCACAAGTCACGGGGATGACCCTCCAATATACGGGATGAGGGATTACAGGGACGGTGACAAAATGCTATGTAACAGATGCCCCCTAAAGCATGAGGTCCGAGAGAGAGGGAGGGGTGAAATGCTTTATGAGAATGCGTTCGACCCAAACACTGTTGTCGGAAAACCTGCAAGTACAAATACAACTAATATCTCTGATACATGATATGTGGCATGGACGCAACCATCCATAATAGAGTGCATAAAAGTGAGATCCGAGGTATGGATGCAGCCATCCAGCAATAAGGATCAACAAATAGACTCAGGTATGGCTGCAGCCATCCAATCAGAAGAGTCATGTAACAAGTCATAGTAATCCACAAAGAACCCACAACCTGGATTTTATCAGACAAAACCCAGGGTCTTGCACTCCATTCCGACTCGAACTAAGTACAAGTTCGAGCATGCGAATAGATGAGTTGAAGTTAAACATGCAGGAAAATTTTCTGATTACCAGCCAATAATGAGAGATGTTAACAGACGCAAGAGAAACCACCAATAATGACAATGGCTCTCAAGGTACAAAAGGTACAATCCACGAAATGTGAACAGTGATTTGGCGTCGAACGCCCGCAGAATCATCTGATCGAAGGCTGATGATGTGAACCTTGCGTCGAATGCAAAGAACCTGCCATTAAGGCATGCAGGCTCCAAGGTACCTGAAGGGAGTCTTTGGATCAGCTTCTTGGAAAATGAGTTGAAGTCGACAGGAATTGACTTGGTCGAAGGAGGGCCATGATGTTTCCCACATCATCGACACGAGATAGAGAAATATGATGATTTGCAAATCAGGACCAACAGAGAATTAGAGGGAGGTTGAAAATTGCAGAGGCAAAAATTCTCTTGAACATATTGGTGGCATGACACTAGATTTGGCAGTATTTGACATCAAGGGATCTGAGGTCATGGTGACGTGGCAAAGAGTAGATGAGTGGTCAAAAGAGATTACCCAAACCCATGGAGGAAAAAAAACAATGAAGTGAGATGTCCCCAACTTGACACAAATGCAGACAAGTGCCATGCTCAAGAGTGACATACTCCCGACTAAATTTTGGTTCCATTGTCCCCCACCATTTCTGGCAAGTACCCCAATTATTTTTGTAAACAAGCTTGAAGGGGATAGCATATTCTTGCGATGTAAGTTTGTCCTTCGGACAAATCCAACCTAGTAAATTTTACGAGCCCTAGGAAGGAGGAACTCGAGTAATGTCATAACGACGGAGTCTGATGTCATCAGTTTTTAACAAGTCTGAAAAAGGGAGAACTCGACATCTTTTCATGTTTAGAGAGTTTGAAAAGAAGTGAAAAATAAAACTCCAGCAGATCCCTTTTCGTAGGTAGTCTCATAGATCCGAGAAGGTAGAAAACAACATCTGAGAGAACCTCTTAGTCGCGATAGGCTAAGGTATTCCTTTTTCGTAAATAATCTATCCCAGCTTGAAAAAGGGGTAAACGTATACCAGGTATATATCGTTTCGTAGCCATTTAACGAGTTCAAAACGACAAGCGTCTCGGCAATATTTTCAGTTTTAGAGAGTTAGAAAAGAGCTGAAAGGTGACTCCAATAGGGAAATTTTCGTGTTTTTATTGAGTCCGAAAAAGTATAAATACAACTTGTTTCTTCGTCATAACCATGTGAAAACTTGTCGTTGCACAAAAGACACGTGTAAAACCTATTTCTCGAAAATAATATGATAAAATAAGCGACAAATATGTTTTAAAACCTAATTTAAAGATTTGAAAAGTTATAAAATGCCATAAGTGGTAAAAATTATTTACTTTTCACTTTTACCTCTTTGTGGAGCAACAATGAACCATTTGCTTTGCGATCTTGTGGCGACGATTGCGAGTGATCGAGTGAACCAATCTTGATTTCGCGAGTCTTAGGTAAGAGCCGACACCATTTGCCATATTTTAAGATAAATTTCATTACCTGTATTTGTCATTTTGATTCCTTTAGGAGAGGATTTGTCAAAATTAGGACATTGCGGTTGGCGCGGGTTTCGGGCACAAACCCGCGCCAATCACCCCCTTTTTACACAGAGGGCACGCCCATTGGCGCGAATGTTTGTGAAACAGTCGCGCCAATCGCGCAACCTAAAAATCCGCATAAATTTGAGGAAAATGAAGTCAATTGCTTGCAAATTTTGATGCCCAAGTATACTAACAATGTTCATAGGAAAAATGTGTGCAGGTACCAAGTAGAAAGAATGGTGATTGAGTGGAAAGAGAGAGAACACAATGAGGAGGATGAAATTTCCATGGAGAATGAGTGATGCATGAACACCCTCAGAGACTGTGGGCTAAAGAAATTCTTCCTAGCACCGTGCCTTCAGGCTCAGCCAGAATTGCTTCAGTATTTGATAAGCATCTGGGATGAGGATTAACAAAAGTTCATTCTTCAAGATCAGAAACTTGAACTCGAAGTCTATGATGTGTATTTTATCATAGGATTGTCGTGGAGGGGTGCAGTCCCTATGCTGATCGGTACCCGTCCCTCTAGGGAGAGTATGGGGATGGTGATCGACAGAGTGTGCCGAGGGGCACGCAAAGGAACAGGAAGCGGGAAGGTTGACATCCAAACCATCCCAGATCTGGCACTAAAAGTAGTGCTGCACACTATCACATGGGCTGCAAGGTCGCAAGCACCACATGAGGCCACAAAGACACAACTGCTTCTTGTCGTAGACTGCTTGACCCTGACTCTCTACAACTGGGCAGAGGCCGTGACTATTAACATTAAGTGACAACTAACCAAGTGCAAGAAGAGAAAACTGAAGAAATTTGGGTATGGATCCATTTTGGTATCGTTCTTCTTGGAACAACTACTAATATTCCAGCGCAAGGAGGTCATTGTCCCTATGCCACCACCTAGAGAACCATGGATGGCTCGATGGGCTGTGCTGATGCCCAGATTAGGGGGCAGCCAATAGATGTCTTGGAGGTTGGAATTCTTCAATTGGCTTTGCCGACAACTGATTGTCGTGGAGGACTGGCCCTACGCTGGTAATGACTTCACCGGTGATCCAGACCTCCCGCTCCTGGAGGGAGAGGATTGGGACGAAGAACTAGGTGAGACTCATTTTTTTATTTTCATGAGTTTATGATTTTTTGGTATATATGCATGTTCTGACAGTTAATCTTATATGTATGCAGATGTTGGCTTAGAGAGGCCTGCAGGTATGTTGCCGATAGTGAGGCGAACTCCTCGCGATTTTGATCCTCATGGTGAGGGCGGCGAGGAGGAGATAGTACAAAATCTGGAGGGGATCGCCCGTGGGATGCCATACTATGATCGCCTTGATGATGTTCCTCGGGCCTACCAGAGGCATACTGTAGGGGTGCCGAGTCATATCAACTACTTGCTGAGGCGGTTGGTACGAGCGGTGACGTGCTATCATGAGCACCACGCTGATTAGGCACCTAGGATTTTTATTTCCGCATATTTTCGAGAGACATGTTGTCTCAGGATGTAACTGAAACATGTTAGTCATCAGTATTTTTCACTTGTTAGTGATGACTAGATCCATAGCTGAGTTTTCTAGAAGCTGATCTCCATATGTCAATTTGTCATCTAGAAAACGCTCATAAAACTTTTTTTCGCCCTCCTACTTTTCAGTCCACCCATGTCAAGGTTAAAACTCATTATCACTATCCTATCTAACCTTAGCCCTACTATTCTGCTCATCAGCTCTAAAAAGGGCAACCCAATGACTGTTTCAAAAGCCTCCCCTAAGTTAGGAAGTGGCACTTTAAGGCATTTTACCCTTGGCGAACATCAAAAGGCCAAAAAACCTCCATCTGATACAAGCCAATCATAACAGACCTCCCACTCTGTAAATGAAATTGATTACAGTCTTAAGTCGCGCCACTTACACACCCCTAAGTCTCAGCACTGCATAGACCACAGTCTCAAGCTAATTATTAGGTGTTTTACAGTGTTTTATGGATTCTACAAAGACAGGAAATATAACTTTATCTCAGGAGAAAATTATTGAATACACATTTAGAAGAAAAACTGCTTCTCAATGTCAAACATGAGCCTAAGATGCATATGCAGAGTAAGGAGTTACTTATCAAGACCTTGCAGCTTCCATTCAGCATGAAATCACAGTAGAAGAAAGACACCACTGTCAAACAAACTGGTAATTTGTCATGGCCAAGAACCTCCTTCATCTACAAGCAGAGGGTTACGCGCCTCCTTCATCTACAAGCAGAGGGCGATGGCCAATATTGTTTTCAAGGATTGCAGAACCTACTATAAGCCCAGGTTTGCTTTTTACTAGACAGTAAAACAATGACTCTAGGTTTCCGAGTGTAAGTAATGATCATAACAGGACTAAGATCTGAAATGTACAAGGCAAAAGAAAACAGAGTGTGTGGTCTTGTAAAGAGAATCAGTTGAGGTTTCAGTCATCATCAGGGCGCATCAAAAAAGGGACTCCTTAATCAAAGCTATCATAACAAACATCTCTGCAGGGGTGTTAAGATGCATAGTTTCAATTAGTCTTAAACAGGAAAATACTTCAGTGAAAAGACCCCTGTGTGTTCTTTTGTTCCTGTTAAAATGTGAAATACAGTCCATGGTTTCTGGATGAACATAAAGAAGAGGCAGGAAAGTAGTATACAGTCCCAGACCTAAGACATCTTGGTATCAGTCAAAGCGCCAGTGTAGGTCCAGTTGTTGCAATCTACACTCCACCACAAAGACAAGTGTTATGGTCTGAGTTTTAAAACTCTGGTACAGCTTGCAAAGTTATTCAGGCCATGTCATTATTCCCACATGAAAGCAGCTCCATTTATAGACAGCTGCTCTTTCAAACATGCTATAATAGCTGACACAGACAATCTAAGTTTGTGTCATCAAGAGACATCACCATTGGAACTATTGTTCATCATAGGCAAAAGAGGTGTTTTGATAGACTGTCAGTTTGTTATAAAGTTTGAAGCAAAAATGGGTTTTCATTATTCAATGGACAGAGTTCTGACCTTTCAAACTGTATTTGCTTTCTATAAAAGGGTTGAAAACTTTATTAGCATTTTTTAAAGGCATAAATACTCTGTTGCCGAAATCATTTCAAAAAGGGTGAGCACCTCTCAAATGAAGTCAACATGTTTTCGAGTTTCAAAGGGTACACCAAGGCAGTGTTGCAAAAAAGCAAACCTTTAAAAAAGGCCTTACAAAGGCTAAACACGGAGTTGGATTTCAATTTTGCATTTCTAAATGAAAAAAGCCCGTTGGCCTTTATACCTTTTCAAAAGGGTTTAAGACTGTTGAACCTCCTTTTAAATTCCCCAAGAAACGCAAAGTATAAATCCACTCTTGCCATTTCAAAAGTCGAAGACAGGTTCACGAGATCAAACACAGAATTTTTGGAGCGTTTTGAAGATTTTTTTCAAACAGTCAGAGTTGCGCGGCGCGCCTAGAATAGTGCGTGACGCGCTTAGGATAATTTTAACACTGGCGCTCAACTGTCACGCGACGCACCTGTACGTGTGTGCGACGCGCCTGTACACGGTTCCCGGCCGACCCGACAGGTCACCCGACACCACTTTTTGCGTGGCGCCCTCCACTGTAAACGTGCCGCGCACGTTTAAACCCTCCAACATGCCTCCAGTTCACATGAAAAGCTACTCCAACATTGAAAAGGCCTCCATCGAGTTATAAAGTGGTCTAAAGCTGTGGTAAAATGTTAAATAAGCTGATGAGGTCCTCTACAGGGAAGGAAGTTGTGTTAGGATAAAAACGTTGTGTGTTTACTGTTCATAAGTCAAGAACAAAGGTGTACTTATTTTTCAAAATAGCAAAAGGCGAAGTTACTCCTACTATCACAGGAAAGGACAGTTTTTCACTGTGTTCTATTTGGCTGCCTTTTTGACTCTCCAAACTCGTTTGACAAGTTGATTTTTAAGGGATACAAAGATATTTGCTAAAGAGACAGGTTTTCCATTTTGAAAAGGAGCTGCTCCACATAAAAACTGCTTCATCACCATATACAACAAACAGTTTCTGCTGTGTATACCCTTTTTTTAAAACCGTGCTGGAATGGTGGATACTGCTAGAAGTGCCTACAGAAAAAAGAGTTTTTAATTGTCCGAGAGGGTAATTCTCCTACAACTTTTTCTTAAAAACCTTTGAGACATTTTGTCACCTTTATTCTATAGAACAGTGAGATTGACTGTATGCCCACACTGGAGGTTAACTGTGTATGTGGTATGAATTTGTTTGATGGAGTGACATACCAATAGAGAACAGTGAAGTGTAATAGGAAAAAAGGGTTTTGTTAAAGAACAATTTATTGGTTGAAGGCTACAGGCTTGGTTATTACATAAAAAACACTATAAGCCCTGTTAACCTACCTCAGAAACAACAAGCCTTGGAATCTATTAAAGTCATTGTGGGGAACTGTGTGCATATTTTTGGAATAATTAGTAAAGTGGCACAAAAGGATGCAGTATTCTGATTAAAGGAAGCCTCGATTGTTTGAAAATTCCTACAGACCTCTGCCAGCACCTCGAATGCCTTTCAAAAAGCTGCCAGCTCATCCTGTGGATAGAAGAATTTGACTGTGTTTTTTGCTCTTCATACTCATTTGAGAAATTGATTTTCATAGGGTATAGAGGAATTCTTCCAAGAAGGACTGGTTTCTACATTGAAAAGGGAGCCTTGGCTCTTGAAAGAAATAAATTCCTACAGCCTCTGTTAAGACTTTTGGAGCATTTTTTAAACTTTGTTACCTTTGTTCCAAGACTGTGACATTGACTGTCTGATTGCACTAAAGGTTGATTGCATAACATATGAGTTTGTTGGGTGATTGGCATGCTAGATAAGGAGAATTTTATGAATATTGAGGAGTTTATCAATGATCATAAATACAAACAGGTTTTAAGCTCCAAACATCACAGAGCAAGGCAATTTTGACACTGTAAACAGCAATTTCACCTAACAGCCTGTTTTCATTTCACTATATTGTTTCTTATTGAGAAATCTGCTGGCTGAGATACATTAGAGGTGAAAAGACCACTGTTTAAAAGAGAAAGGGTTTTATATTGTGAAGGAACAGTGTGCAGCCATTCAAAGACAATTTTTCATTATCAAAACAGTGAATTGACAGAGTTCACCTTAAAAAAGGCAGTCTAAGGACAGTGAGGCAGTTTGTTTCTTCAAGAGCTTATTTAGCCCAGAATGCCGCCCAGGTAGGACAGCAGAAGTGGTTTACATAAAAGATATGAGCCAATCTCTACAGAGGAGGTCAATGCTCATCCATCCATCCTCTTCAACTTTCATGAGGTAGGTTGTCTAGATTTCTGCCAGAAGGTACAAGAGGTCAAAAGTTTTTCGCCTTTGACACACCTATGCACCCTGAGGTTCCAGAACAAGCATTTCCAGGTAGCATACCTTGATTTCAAGTTTTCTCCAAGGTCAGTGTCCAAAGCCACCAAAATTCCATATCATGGCGAGAAATGGTTCAAACAAACCCATCTTGACTTGGATGATTACAAGCCTTTCATCAAGCCCGAGCATAGAGATACTTGCACTGCTATTTTTCCTTTTTCTTATCTTCTTGACAGCTATGCTCCTCTAATGAAGGTCATAATGAAGTATTTTACTTGTGAAGGGAGATTTACTCGATTTTATGCCTACCATGTCCGACTATTGATGCATTTCACTAGAACCAGGACGCTAAATATCCCTTACTTTTTATACAAGAGCATCGAGAAGATGGCATCCACAGTCCAGAAGAAGACTCCATCTCTGCAAATACCTTCCCTTTTCCATCATTCTCTGATCAAAATTATCATCCTACACCAGCTAGAGAAAAAAGAGGTTCCATGGGATGTTTTTATCAGCCACCCAGATTTCTCTACTGTTCCTCCTATCCATATATCTCCCACCCAGCCTGTTCATCACCATGTACCTTTGTCCAGCAGGCCTACTCCTAGAAGGCTCAATTTTCCTACAGAACAGTCAGGACAGCATGAAGAAGAAAGACATGAACAGGTAGAAGAGGAAGAGGATGAGCATGAAGAAACTGATGAAGACCAACAACATGATTTTGATGGTCAGGGACAACAGTCTGAACAGCAAGAAGAGATGGATGAAGAGCAGCAAATTGAAGATGAAGAGCAACAGCAGGAGCAAGAAGAAAAAGGTGCTGAACAGCAGCATCTCAGTGAAAGTGAACAGCAAGGACAAGAGGAAGAGCAGCAGCTTGATTTTGATGAAAAAGGGCAGCAGGTGGAACCAAAAATTGAACAAGGGATTGAAGTGAAACAACAGCTTGATGTTGAAGGTCATGAACAGCAGTTTGAGCAGGAATTTGAGCAGCTGCCTGAGCCACAAAATGAGCAGGAAATCCAAGCACAACAACAGCTTGATTTTGATGAAAAAGGGCAGCAGGTTGAAACACAAATTGAACAAGGCATTGAAGTAGAATAGCAAATTGATGTTGGCGAACAAGGGCAGCAAATTGAACAGCAAGAAGAAGACACACAGCAGCCTCAAGGAGAGCAGCAGTTTCAAGAAGATGTCAAGGGTAAAGCAGTTGTGTCTCCTCCTCCCAAAAGAACAAAGCCCAACACAGCAAGGAAGAAAGGGCATAAGGCTGCCACTCCAAAAGTGACAAAATTTGTCCCTAGCAAAAGAAAATCGCCCAAGAGGTCTCCCACTAGCATGCCAAGAAGGAAGAGTGCAAGATTGGCTTTCAAAGGGAAAGGCAAAATTGGAAAAAGTCAAGAACATGGAGGTGCATTGGCTGTCATTCCAATCCAAAGTGATGACAGCGATAATGAAGCTCGCATTCTTGAAAACCTCCTAATCCATAGAGAGGGGAAAATTGAGGCATTGGAGAAAGACCTTCATCAGGCAAGGAACTTCAACTATTTCTTGGAAACCCAAAACAAACAAATGAATGTCCATTTAGCTGTTCATGAAGCACGGGCAATCAAATACAAGAATGAAGCAGCTAAAGTGCAAATGAGGATAGAGGAGCTCATTGGTGATTTTGACGAGGCAGAAGAGGGAGACCAGCCTAGGCGGAAGAGGCCTAGAACCATAGGGCTTAAAAGAGCCCTGGAAAAGCAAAAAGAGGAAGAACAGGCCCATCTTCAATCCTTTCCCCTCACTGCACTACTTGAGCAAGAAATTGAAGAAAATAAGGAGGCATGGCTAGAAAGAGCCAATAAACACTTGGAGATGAAACTTGAAAAGGAAAACAGAGACCTGGAGCTGCAAAGGAAAAGGACACAACATTATCAAAGGTTGAATCAGTTCGCCCGGTGCAAGCTAAAGGCCACCCACGAGAAACTGAAGGAAGAAAAGAGGAAGCGCCTGACACGGAAAGAGAAGAAAGACATATCAGCACTTGATATTTTGGCCTCAACTTCGAAGCATGTTGCTAGGGACCCTTGAGGGTCATGCGCACCAATTTTGGGCCCATTTTGACAACTTTTGGTTTTTGGCATTTTTGAGCTTTTGATAAAAAACTCATAAATTCTCCATTTCATTTTGAGGATTCGTCAAGGGAGGAGAATTGTACCATCGGATGCCATAATTTCATGATCAGGTCCTCAGCGATTTTCGGAGCATTTGAAGATCATTTTCCCCCTCAAAACGGCGAAAAATGCTCACTTTTTGCACATTCTGCCCGGCATATCAGCATTCTGCAATTTTCTGTCTTTTTACACACAGGTACAGATTTGGAGGACCTCCAGGCATCAGATTGAGGTGATTTCAGTTGCGCCGGAAAGTAGACACTCAGAGCTTTCCAACGAGCTATCATGAGCTTTGTTTCGACATCAGGAAGGCTGCCAAATATTTCCGGCTAGTCAGGGGACCTTTTTCTGATATAAATTTGAAGTATTTTTGTAATTTTTGAACCTCAAAAATCTGCTTTTTCCAAATGTGCGTTTAGCTATTTTTGCACTTGGAAAATGTTGCAAAGTCAATTAAATTCCATTTTTTAGCAATTTTTAGATATTTTATGAGAAATTTTTGTGCCTTGGGCTTTGCAAAGCCTCAAGGACAAGTTTAGATATTTTGATTAGGCCAATGAGGATGGAAGTTGAACCAAGAGGTTTTCCTCACTTGAGCCTATTTATTCCACAAACTCTCATTGTAAACAAGGCTGAACTTGAGAGAAGAAGTAATATATTGGTCATATGAGCTTTGAAGAACATACTTGTGTTATTATTTTGGACTGCCTCTTGGATGCTTTTGAATGAATGATGAAGGATTGTTGATGGATTCCATGACTTGGTAGAATGGTATAGTGTCTCTTTCTATGTTATTGTCTTCTAGTTTTCACTCATGAATACATGTTTCTTGCTTGCTATAGATCAGTAGAGAAAAATTTTGAGATATGCCCATGGAGGCACCTCAAAATTCCTGAATCTTCATAGCTTTTATGTTTTCTTCTTCCTTAGTTGCACTAAAGAATTCTTAACTTCTCTTTAGTAACTCAAGGATATTGTTGCTAGTTTCATTCATAAGTTCTATGCATATTGAGTAGGATGTATGGTGTGCCCTGCTTACCTATGGCTGTCCATAGCCCTATCCATGAAACTATCTCTTTGACTGATTAGATTATCATCTTGTTGAACCAAGGAGGCCTAGTCCCGATCTAGCCCTTTGCCTAAAACTATGAAAGCTTGTTTGTCAAAGTGCCTAATAACTTAAAGAATATGTTTAGGCATTCTGACATAGTATTTTGAGTTGTTATTCCGTCTTATGTGTTTTCCCCAAAGTCTGATAGCCATTTCCCAAAGTTAGAGGGTCTTATACTTCTATGCATGGCTTGACTGTTTATTTATATGTATTATTTAGCTTGTAGTTACATTTTGCATGATTAATGGCTTGCCATAACATGTTTATGTCTGCTATCAAACTAGTTATGCTTGAAATCCTTCGTCTTTCACAAACTTGATGTCCATTTACTCCATTTTGCCCAAAGATCCTTTCTACCTTGAATCAAATCGGCCCTACAACAGCCTTGTATCATCATCTGATAGTTTCTTTGACCTTTTTGACCCCATAGCCCAGTTGATCTAACTTCTTGTTACCCATTTTATATCTTTGATCAGTTTTATCCTTCACAAACTTAAAAAAAACCAAAAATAAAAAAAAACTCACTTCATAACTAGCCTAATATCAGAACACCATAAGCAAACACACCGATATCTTTTACACATATAGAGAGAGCCCTCTCTGAGTCCAGGAAGGCTAGGTCCTTGGGCTCCAAAGCTTGGTTTGATGTTACATCGTCATTTGGCTCACCAATCGGCCAAATCACGGGACCCTAACAAAACATACAGATATGTTTTTTGGGTTTTTATGATGCACACGCTGCAAAAAATTGATATATATATATATATATATATATATATATATATATATATATATATATATATATATATATATATATATTTTATACATGGGTCTATTTACATATGATGATGTTTTATAAATTGCGCAAATGTCTATCTAATACAATGTTAGCCACTACATCAGTTAATGTATTCATTTGTCTTGGTATATGTTGATATGTGATGAAATAAAACTGTCTTTCAAGCAAATGAATACGTAAATACAATCTCAAAATGCATGAGTTTCGAACCGAATAATGACCGTTAAGTTGAAGAACAACAAGCCGTGAATCTAGATTTACAAGAAATGCGCGTATGCCGAGGTTAACTGCCTTTGTTAATAGTTCCACAACAACACTATATTCAGCAACATTGTTTGTATTTTGTCCTAGACAAATACCTTGTAGGTTAATCAACTCACTAGCAGGATTATAAATTACCCAGGCTGCCAAAGACAAGCTCCTGGTACTGCGGGAAGCACCATCCGCGAAACCGACATAAGGGGTAATAGACATCTGCATAACGAGCAAGACCCAAAATGTAGGAAAAAATATTACAAAGCACATCAAACCTAAATATGCAAAAAAATGAAAAAATCACCTATGTACACATATCATGCATGAATGACTCAAGCATAATATTTTTTCAGATACAACCCATTTCTGGGCTGTGCTAAGGGATCACCTTTATAATCAATAAGCTCATAAACCCCATTCTGTAACAGACGTTTGACGATGTAGGACCCATGCCACATGGGTTGGAATTTACTTGCCCCCAGCTTGTCATGAGCTTGGTCATATAGGAGAACGAGGTCGCCTTCGATAAAAGGACGAGGGGAAACTGTTTGGTCAAAGTGAGCTTTGACTCGCTTCTTTTGTGCTTTGATGACCAAAGCAGCTAAGCGACGAGTTTCATCCAATCTCTCTAAATAGAGGAGACGATTTTCCTCTGGTGAAGTATTAGGCAATAATTCCACAGGTAATTTGAGTGAAGGAATTTCACACTCAATTGGAAGAATAGCTTCCGGACCGTACACCAACTAAAATGGGGTGAATCTGGTTGCACTTTTAATCGACGTTCTGTAAGCCCATAGAGCGGAAAACAACATAAGATTCCAATTTGATTTATGGATCCCAATTGTTTGTTGAAGCATCGTAACGAGAACTTTGTTTACGGCTTCAACTTGTCCGTTAACTTGACGGTAATATGGCGTTGAGCTGTCGTGACGCAGACCCAACTTAGACGTCAGCTCCGCCATCATATAGTCCCAAAAATGTGAACCATGTTCAGTAATGATGGCTTGAGGGACACCGAACCGAGTAATAACATGATTGAATATGAATTGCACTGTTGTCTTACCGTCTGCAGCCAGTGTAGGCATTGCTTCATCCCATTTTGTAAAATAATCGACGACGACGATGATATAGGGATGCCCCCCGGCTGAGCGAGGGTTACAAGTCATAAAATCGATGCCCCATTTGGAAAAAGGACCAATGGTAATGGCAGGGTGTAAAGGAACAGGTGGCGCACGCATCTTGCGTTGATATATCTAGCATGCATGGAATTTGCGTATTGCAACAATGCAGTCTTTAAAAATGGATGGCCAGAAATAGCCAGCACGAAGGATCTTCTGTGCGGTGGCATAACCAAACATGTGACCCCCACAGGCACCACTGTGACAGTCATTTAAAACTTTCTCAGCTTTCTCGAGGGTCAGACACCGGTAGAGCACAAAATCGACTCCAACACGATAAAGGGTATCTCCAACAATATGATAAGGTTGCGACTGATGCCGAATGTGGCGTCGGGCATCTTTCGTCAACTCAGAACTAAAAGTAGAAGTCTGGAGGTACACAATGATATCACCGTACCATGGATCAAGGGTGCTAATCAAGAAAAGAGTTTCGTCTGGAATATGATCCTCGAAATAAGAAGGAGCAGAGTCTGCGGGGAGAGAACAAATTAGATCAGCGAAAACGAGTGATTTATTTGATTTGGCGGTAGTGAATTCAAAATCAAAATCTTAGAGGATAACGATCCACTTCGAGTACTTGCCCCCCAGCAACTGTCAAGACAAAATATAGGTCATGGGGTTACAATCAGAAATCACGGTTACTGTCCATAAAAGGATATTATGACAAAAACGATGGATGGATTGGACTGCAGCTAGCGCTAACTTCTCAACATGTGCATAACGCTTTTCAGGGTTGAGAAGGTTTCGAGACAAGTAGTAGATAACATGCTTGTTACCGTCATCATCATCTTCAACCAAAACCATGGAAATCGTACTAAAGGCAGCAACTAGATAGAGGGTGAAATCATGATGATAATTAGGAGGACGTAATAGAGGAGCGTTGACAAGCAGCGTCTTAAGCATTGCAAAAGATTGCTGAGCAATCTCATCGCAGGAAAAAGGGATGTCTTGTTTTAAAAGTCGTGTGAACCCTTTGGCTACTCCGGCATAGTTAGGGATAAAACGTCGTAAGAAATTTTCCTTCCCTTGTAGACTCTGGAGCTGGTGTAATGAGGATGGAGAGGGGAGGTTAAAAATAGCCTCAACCTTAAGTGGATCAAGACGAATTCCGTCTTTGGATATGATAAACCCTAAAAGTCTACCGGAATCGACGCAGAAGAAACATTTATGCGGATTGAGCGGAATGTTGTAGCATCTACAGCGAAGAAATATCTGGTGGAGATGGTCCAGATGGTATTTTCGCACAGCTGAATGAGTCGGAAGGTCATCCAGGTATGGTTGAACAATATGACGAATATCATGGAAGGCATCAAACATCGCACGTTGGAATGTAGCCCCAGCATTCCTCAAGCCGAAAGGGAGTTTCTTATACGCAAATGTTCCCCAAGGACATATAAAAGTAGTCTTGTGTTGATCGAATGGGAGAATATTGATCTGATTATAGCCAGAAAATCTATCCATGAGGGAAAAATCTCACTTCCTGCAAAATTGTCAATGATCTGATTGATGAAAGGGGTGGGATAGTTATCCTTAGGGCAAGCCCGATTAATATCGCGATATTCAACATAGACACAAATTGTTCCCTGCTTCTTATCCATAGGAACAATATTAGAGACCCACTCTGTCAGAGGGATCGGATAAATGAAACCCACTTTAAGAAGTTTTTCAACTTCAGCTTTTATGGCGGCGACTTTCCGAGGATGCACTGGACGAAGACGCTGGCGAACAGGCTTCGCACTGGGGTAGGTGGGAATCTCATGCACTACAATATTGGGATCGATTCCAGGCATCTCTTCGTAAGACCAGGCGAAAACATCACCAAATTCGCGAAAGAGACTTGTGTACACTTGGACTTCATCGAAAGAGCAAGTAACTTTGACATGGATGTTCTCGACAATTTCCGGTTTCACGGAAATGTCGATAGGCATCGTCTGGGTGATGTTACTCAAGTTACCTTCAGTGAAGACTTCATGAGTCAGGATAGGCGTTTGAAGTGGCAGAGAAGGAACTTGATACGCAAAACGCTCAAGACAGTTAGACATTGCCCCGAGGCCAGGTATAAACGAAGAAAGATGATGCCCATGGCTCCACAGTAGGTCCTTGAGAGACATGGTTTCCACGATGGCCTCATCAGATGGAAACACTTCTTTAAAAGGATTAGGCAAATCTGCATCGCCGAGCCAGGGGGATTGAGAATAAACGTCGAGAGACATGCTCAAAGGAGCATCTTCAGAAGGGGAAGAATATGATGCAGCTACAAGCTCAAAATAACCGATTTCAATTGGAGTAAGTGGCATTGAATCCCCAAATGAATCAACCTGTTCAGGTAAAGGGAAAATCCACGGATCATCCGACCGAGAGATCATATTAACTTGAACGGTATTTGGTGGCAGAAGGGGAAAGGTACCCATGAGGGCGGGGTCTTTGAAAAGACCCGGCCCTATGCTATCGAGGGGAGAAGGAATTTGATCCACGTATGGAACATTGTTCTTAGAAGACGAGGTAAATAATGACAATTGGTCAACAGTAATGATTTTTCCCTCATGTGGAAACTTTAGAAGACGAAAGAAGGTGGAAGGAATGCACAACATAATGTGAGTCCAACTGCGATTGAGTAGAATATTATAATTAAGTTTAGCGTCAACTAGTTCTACTTCGACATTGACCGTCTTTCCTTGCAACGTGATTGGAAAGTTGGTGAGAACACCCAAGGGTTTCGATTCCCTTCCATCAAATGCCTCAAGGGCATTGGGTGACAAAGTTAGGGATGGAGAGCCAATAGCCTTCCAGCAAGCAGATGACATGACAAAAGTGGATGCACCTTCATCCACAATGACTCTATGGATGTTGAGACCGTTAATGCCGACTTGTGTGACAAGCGCAATCTGGTGCGGAAGTCGGGGGACAAAATTCTCTAAATCAAAAGAGAGAAGGCTAGAATCTGCAGGATCAATTCCATCGATCGCAGATAATAACGCTTTTTGTTGAGATGGACAAATCTGAAGTACTTATAGCGTAGACATCACAGATGGCGCCTTTGCTAAATCCTCAACAATACTGTAATGCTGAGCAACATGGGCGTTAGGATTATAAGAAGATTTCCGGAGAACACCTTTAGAAGGTGGTCGTACAACGGGTTCAGCATTGGGCCTTTCAATCTCAAGAGGACCAGAGGCAGGTGGGGGAGGAGGACCATCAACAATCTCTTTCCCGGCTGCCTGTCATGATCCAGTATAATCTTTCGACCGAGTAGCGATGGAAATGGGTGCAGAACCATTCATCATGAACACCTGAGAGCCAAACGGTGCAGATGGTGCAGGTTGCTTGACCATCTGTGTTTGCTGAGACGAAAAAGTTTCTTTGAAGATAGTCGGAGTTCCCTTAGTGCCTTTGAGCAATTTACTAACTTCGGCTCGTCTAGGACAATCCTTAGTGTAGTGTTCCTCATCACAAATCAGGAAGGGATACTTCGGCTTGCGCTACGAACCATCATCAACACAAGGTTTAGATGAGTCTGGTTTTGGGGCATCGGCTTTGGCCTTGCCTTTGCCTTTATTTTTCCCCTTGGATGTATTGTCTGTAGGATTGGCCTAAACGGCATTGACCTTCGAGGTTTTGCTAGAATCCGGGGTAGGCCGAGAAGCAGAATCATTGGAAGAATTTGATTTTTGCTTCCCAGTGTTGGAAGACTTACGTGAAGTCTGAGATACAGAACCAATAATGCCATCGACGGATGGGGTGGCTGGCACTTTAGAAGTCCTGGGTCGCGGAGCATCAGTCAAGATATCATACAAAATGCCCGATTGAGAGTACACTAAATCAAGGTACTAGGCACGAGCAATGGCATGTTCCTCGGTAACACATGCCCCCATGGCTATGTATTTTGCAATCTGATTGAAAAAAGAGGTAGTGAACCAATGGGTAAGAAGTTGATCAAGAATTTCTAATTTGATCAAACGACAATGACGTCTCCATTCATGAATGTGGTCCGAGATATGGGTAGCCCGGTCCTGTTTGAAGGATGTTAGGAGATGCGTCCCTGATTCATAACGAATTGGTAACTCGAAATGAGTAAGGAACGCCATAGAAAGAGAGTTTAAATCTTGAAAGATACCACGAGACAACTCGATGTACCACTTAGCAACAACTCCAGTGAGAGTTCGCTGGAAAAGACAGAGTCGAATAGAGTCATCTACCCAAGAAGTCGAAGAACACCATAAATGGTATGTCATGACATGTGCTTGGGGGTCTTCTCCAGCCTTGACCTAAAACTTGGGGCAATCACTAGGAACCTTGGTTGGAACCAGAGGCCAATATGGATTATGAAGGATTGGATCATTTGTTAATTTGGACACATTCGGTAATTCCAATGTGGCGAGAAAGGGTAAGTGAGGGTTGAAAGGCATAACAGGTCCTCAATAAGGACCCGTACCCACATTCCATCCTGGTTGAGTGTAACTCTGCCCCCATTGGTTCTGTCCTAAAGGATTCAGACCATAAGGGGTATGATTTGGATAGTTCGGCTGATATGGCGGCTGAGGAACAGGATACGGATACTAATTCTGAGTATATGAGGGTCCTGACATGAAGATTTTTTTGTGGAATGTAAGTATGGCTTGATGGTTGAGGGTAATAAGAGGAACCTTGAGGCACATTTTATACTGGTCGATATTGACCTCGAGGGTAATAAGCGCCTTGGGGTCAAATGAGCTACTGATAAGTAGGGACCTGCTGAGCTAGATAAATCAAACGCACAGGTTGACCCGACTATGATGTAGAGTAGAGCGGTGGCTGAGCAGGGTGAATTGACTGTGCAAGTTGTCCCTGTTGAGCAGGTTAACTTGACCGATGAGGGCCACCAGGTTGTCCCTGCGGATCAGGTTGGCCTGATGGCTACGATGGGCCAGGTTGTGCCTGATGACTAGGTTGACTTGGAGGAGGACCATAAGATGGCCCTAGCTGTGATGGGCCAGGTTGTACTTGATGACTAGGTTGACCTAGAGCAGGGCCATAAGATGGCCCTGGCTGTGCGACGTTTGGACCAATTAGAAAGTATGGCTGTTGTGGTTGCACGAAAGGTTGTCCTTGAGATGGATAAAATTGTCCCCTAGGACTGTATGAAGGCCCTGGCTGATATATCGGTTGCCCAGCAGGTCCTTGAGGTGGATAAAAATTCCCCCCATGACCGAATGAAGGCCCTGGTTGATATATCGGTTGCCGAGCAGGTCCTTGAGGTTGCCCAAGTTGGATCACAAGCTGACCTTGTAAAGGTTGGCCTTGTGGATTGTAATAATGTCCTTGTGGACCATAAAATAATCCTTGTTGTACTAAAGGTTGTCCCTGAAATGGTTGTCCTTGCGGGTCGTAAGCATACCCTTGCTGAACCGAAGGTTGTCCCTGAAAGGGTTGTCCTTGTGGGTCGTAAGCATACCCTTGTTGAACTGAAGGTTGTCCCTGAAAGGGTTGTCCTTGTGGGTTAGAAGGTTGCATAGGCAAGGTGGGTCTAAAACTGGAAAGGAACTGCTAAGCTTCCGGAGCAGGCAAATAGATAGGGTTGCTGTGCTCATCATAATGAAATGGAAGTGAATAAATCGGGTTACCGACCACGTCATAATGAGAAAGATAAGTCTCACCAAAATCCTGAGGGGACTGGTAAGTCTGGGAGCTCTGCTACTGAACAACCAGCCGATACTCTTCAAAAGAAAGGCCGTCAGGGATCACCATGGCAATTGAAGTCTCTATCGAAGGCGAAGTCCCTGATGACTGAGTGGTGACAACCGGTGCTAATGCAACCACGCAGATAGTAGGTCTAGTTGGGACAGATGTAACAAAAGGCGTCGACGAGACAGGTGTCATTGGCGACATCCCTAATGATGGAAGGACCAGACCCCTTGACAGAGTTGATGCTGCCATGGAGGAAATACCGGCCATAATCTGACCCAAAGACCTATATTCGGCTGGAAGTGATACCGATGGTGAAGATTGAGCAGACTCTTGAGGGATGTTTTCTGGAAAAAGTTGGTATTCTTCATCAGAAATAGGAATCCCCTCACTGCCAATAGGACCAGACGAGTCCATATCTGAATCCACCATGAGATCTTGTAAAAGACTACAGGGACTAGGAGGTATGATAGCAGCCAAAAATGGTGATCCTGATGTAAGAGGGGGAAAATGTTCCCCGACCCCAAACCCAAACCAAGCGTTTGAAAGAGGCCAAGTGAACTCAACTGGTTCTCCAAAAGGGTACTCTGATGGGAGAATAGGCTGCTGAAGCTCGGAAGACCTAGAGGTTTGAGAAGTTTCAGATGAATCGTCCGAGAAAGGACTACCACTAGATGAAACCGATGGTTCCGCTGCTGTGACCGTAGCACACTAGAAAAGGAAAAGAGATAAAAAACGAAGACTCTTGGATAAAAAATAAGGCAAACAAAGGCAGGCCAAGCGATCAAACTTTAAAGGGCATGTAATCGTAGGTAGTTTATTTTACCACATTGAAACCAAAATTTCGTTGTTTCATGTTTTAATAGTCAAGAAACAGACAAAAGATGACTCTATTCACTTTCAGTTTTAAGCGAGCATGAAAGGACAAGTGCTCGATGATCTTTTCAAATTTATGGAGTCAGTAAAGATCGAAAATGACTGCTTAGGTAGTATAGGTAAAAGGGTGTACCAGGTTTCCGTGAACTGCCATATACACCTTGGTGGTCAAATGAAAGAAGAATTAACCAAGGACTTGATGTACGTGTAGGTAGTCTCCCCAAATGCTGTGTTCGGTGTATCATAGTTACAAGGCAACAAACTCGGCTTCCAACGGATAAAAGGATTGCAACCTAGAGGGGTCTCCCTTTATATACTTGACGGTACGGGGAGAACAAGTCCGTACTAGTGTTGTCTAAAGCCAGATGGCGAGCGACAACTTCTAGGTTTAAAGACGTCGAAACACGTCTCTAACTTAGACCACTAGATGTTTCGTTAGGTTTCAATGTTGCCTTAGGTTAATTGAATAAATTTTAAGTTGATCTTGTATTTATGTTTCAATTCCAAGGTCCTACCAAATGTTGGATCTCAAAAAATTCCTAAATGTAAGCTACATGCCAAAAGATACCATTCTGTTCGATGAAAAGATATCTATGAGAAATTTAGGAGTTTTCAAGCGATAACAAATAATGAGATCATGCGGAAACATCCACTACTGTATCCAATGCAAGCTAACGGAAATGAGAAATCTTTCCTAGAATTTTCAATGCTAGACATGCGAAAGACTTCCAATTTCATAATGCAAACAAGAATGCAAACATTTTTTTTTTAATTTTTCAATGTAATAGAGCAAACAGTGCACTAAATGACATGAAAAACAAATCAAAACACTAGCTCAAGAATTTTAATGCAAGAGTTGAAGCGAAACAATTTCAATCAACCCAGGACAAACATAACAAAACTCAAACCAATGTTGCAATCTCTCAAACTGAAGAAAGATTTTAAAACAGACCCATACAAGCAGTGTGATCTATGCCTGGAGTGACAAGAAACAAAATTGAACGAAAGAGACAAGAATCATTCAACCAATGAAATCACTCACACAGATCAAGAGAGTTGAAAGCAACCAAAACAAGAAGGAAGTTGACTGTGAAACAAAAGGCTCAAACTCCTACAGGAGGCTCAGCACACCAAAGCACTTAAAAACCCTAAGGTTGCGATGCTGATAGGAAACAGACAAACAACTGAAGGAAGGAAGCTAATCACAAAAAAAAACAATCCCAAAGCACTCAATGCATACCTAAAATAACCCAGAAGCACAAGCACTGACCAAAAATCTCCAAAACCAAGCAAACCCTACAACCTATAGGGGTTGGCGCGACTGTTTGGCTGTAATCAGTGCCAAACAGGCGATGGCGTGGGTGAAACACTAGCAATAAGTGGCAATCGGTGTGTCTGTCTAAACATAAAACGTGCCAAGCCAGTTCACTTAGGAAAAAGGGAAAATTTTGAAAAATAGAGGTCAGACCTGATCCTCTGGGGCTGAACAAAGGTCTTGGACTTAGCAGAATAATCAAAAAAGGAAAAACAAGGAATAAAAGACGAAAATAAGACCTAATGGGTGAAAAACAAACTCGCACTGTTCCCTAGTGGAGTCGCCAATTTTTTGGTGAGGTAAATCCCCTCTGCGGACAGAGGCGATCCCACTAGCCCTAGAATGGGTCTAGCCACAAACAAGACAAGTTATAATATTAATTCCTGGTTAACGAATGGACGAAGATTCGATATATGACTTACAGGAGGTCCTATGCTGTTGTTTTCGTTGAAAAGAGTGGCTCGCTCCTTGCTCCTGGTTTGACAGATCACAATCCGCTCGCTTTCACGCTCAGACACCTGTACACACAAGAAACAACGATGATATACAACATACTAATTCACATTTGTAACTATCTGTAAGTCGAAGAGGACTAAATCAATTGCATTACATAAACACCATAACACAATGATGGAACCAACACCATAGTCGATTATATTAATAAACGAAAGGAAGAGTACAACCAAGCTTCGACGTTGCGGTCTCCTCCAACAGGGTTCAAACGGAGCGCATCTCACAAAGGCTCATCGGGAATTCGGACGAGACTCTCTCTATGGAGTTCTACTTGGCTCTACCTTCTTAATCGTGATTACTCAGCTATAGTATTCTTCTCAAAGTTCAGCTTCTTGGCTATATGTTCAGCTAGATTTCATAAAGGGAGAAGGCCTGTTTATATAGAGGGAGAAGGAGAGGTCAGGATCCCTATAATTATGGAAGGGAGGCCTATATTTAAGGAGTGTTCCATGGGAGGTGGAAACCACTGCCTAAAGAGAGAGATCTGTGGCTCATCAACTTAACCACTTCCAGTGACTCATCCCTGAGGTGGTTAGAAGGAAACTTTCACCTCTAATTTTTAAAAAACATTCCCAAAACAGCTTGGTGCGGGGGCTGCACTGAGACAGAGTGCCAGGTGGCACAAGCTCTAGTGTAAATATTCCACTTCGGCACGAGGGGTGAATTGGCTACCCACGCCAAGGCCAAAACATAGGTTTTGTGTGTTTTTTTGAGGAAATGTCCAACATGAGAATTGATGTCCTTATCCAGAAGGATGCAAAGAAGGTGTTTTCAAAGTATGACACTGTTCACAAGTCACGGGGATGACTCTCCAATATGCGAGACGAGGGATTGCAGGGACGATGAAAAAATGTTGTGTAACAAGGACATGAGAATTGGTTCATGGGTTTTAAGTTTAACATGGAGCAGTACAAAGAATTCATGAAGCCTGAAAACAGTGAAATGGATCTCACCAATGCCATTCCAAGGAGCTGCATAAAGGATAACTACTCAAAATTGTTTCTCATCATCCAAAAGTACTTTACTTGTGAAGGGAGATACCGCAAAGTCTACTCATATCATTTCAAGTTACTTCTGCACTTTACTGGTAATATTTCCCTTGATCTGCCTTTCTATTTAAATAGAAGTTTGTCAAAAATGGTAGATAAGGTCCAAGCAAAGTCTGAAGGGAGTGATACTTCATTGTTTCATCATGGTTTAATGAAGCTGTTGGTTTTAGATGAACTTCAAAAGTTAGGCAGAGACTGGTCCTCATTTTTATTTGTTAGTGGTTTTGAGTTGGATGCTCTTACTCCTTCAAGAACTCCAAAACCTAGGAAAGTTCCATCACCATTAGCAGCAGAACGAAGTGAACCATTGGTAGCAGAACCAAGTGAACCTGCAAGAGTAGAACCAAGTGAGCCAATTATAATGGAGCCAAAACAATTGCAGAGTTTTGACACACTAAATGTCCCACCTGCAAAAGAGAAGTCAAAAGTGGTAAAACTTGCAAAAGAAAAACAAGATGTGAGTAAACAAGGAACAAAAAGGATGACAAGGAGCCAAATAGTGGCCTTAGAAGAGAAAACAGTGGTTGTAGTAGACAGAGCAGTATCTAAAGGAAATCTAGAGGATATATTACATGCCCTTGACATAGAAGAAACTCCTATAGAGAAGAAACTCCTATAGTTCAGGCTGGGGACATAGATGAATGTGGAAAAAAGTTAAAAAAGGCTAAATATGCAAAGAAATTAGAATTTGAGGGAGAAGATGCAGGTTTTATGTTCCAAGCAAGAAAGGCTATGACAAGGCATGCTGGGAAGCTATTAGAGAGTAGTAAAGAGGTTCAACCACCTACTGACACAGCCACCACAAGAGATTATTGACCTTTCATCACTTGTAGAGAAAGATATAGTTAACAAATCAAAGAAAGGAAAAGAGAAAGTGATGAAAAAAACAGAGTTACAACTCCTTGAAGAACAATTGAAATTGGCCAATCATGAAATTATTGTTATGAAAAGAGAAGCAAGGAAACACAATGTAGAGAAAATTTAGTTTGAAAAGATGAAGGCAATTTGGGAAGAACAGGTTGACACTGTTTGCAAGACTTTGGATAATACACAACAGCTTATCAAATGGACCATTCCAGTGATGAAAGAGGTCAAACATGTTAGGAAGATGAACACAAATTTGAAAGCCACCAATAGAAGGTTGAAATATTAGGTTAAGGACCTCCAAGAGCAACTTGAATTAATCCATGATGAATTGTAGAAGAAAGGTCTTAAAATGACAGTGCTTGAAGAGCCAATAGCTCAACCCATCATAATTGAGGAAGAAATGCCTCAAGAATCATAAGGTGAGCTGGTTTATGGATTTTAAGGCTAATGATATGTTAAAAACAAGGTTTTGGCACTTAGAAGGTTCATTTTTCAAATTACACAAAAATATGGAATTTCAACAATTTTCAGCAGTTTCGTAGCGTGCCTAGGCTTGAAGGACAACAAAACGCTACGAAACTACTGTAGCTTTTCTTTCTCTTTTTTGAACCAGTTTTGGGAGCTTTCAGAAGGTGAAATTTGCATGGGAGATGTGTCTAGGGATGATAAAGACCATACCAAAGGAAAGAATCATAAATTTTGAGGGTGAATGGCATTTTTGCAGTGCTATGAAAGTACGCTATGAAACTGCCTTACTTTCTAGCGTACTGTGTGGGAGCTTTTTGAGTAGATTTTTGGGCATTTATGGACAGTTGGGCATTATCCAAGTGCTAGAGGATCATGAAAACAATTATTCAACACTTAAATATCACGAAATGAAGATAAATTAGCAGCCAAAGCATTCGTGGAAGAAGAAGACTAGTTTGCCTAAAAAACAGGGTTTTATTCCAGTTTTAGAGGAGGTCAATTAAGTGGTCATGTAGTGATGAGTCCCATCACCCCAATTCGAACATGTGAAAGCATACTTGTCAAAGATATAATTTCTTTAGAAGATAAGGTTGTTAAGTGTAATAATGAGCAGTTTGAGTCCTATTAGGAAAAGGACTGTCAAGTAGGATAGCTGTCATTTTGTCATTAAGTAGATGTTTTATGGTTATGCAAGGTGTGATTAGGAAAAAATTCGATGAATGTAGCCAGGAGGCAGATCATCTCATGATGTAACAAGTCTATTAAAGGGCATAGAGTCAAATTTCTATAGATTTTTGGCTTCTGTGATCCATCGTTAAATTATGAGGAAATATTTCGGTAATAATCACATTACAATGAACAATGTCGACGCGTTTCGAACCAACTAGTGTGGTTCATCATCAAGACTAGGTGAGAGATCAGATCCGGTCGTTGAGTTTAAATAGATGTAGAAATGGAAAAACAGGCGCTAGAATAACAACTAATTTGACTTTGAAATTTAATAACGGTTAGTTCTATTAATTAATTTATTTATTTAATTACTTAATAAAATTCTAATGGCTAGTTTGACTTTGAAATTAATAACGGCTAGTTCTATTTAATAGCTTAATTTATATATAAAAATCTTTTTATTTTATTAATATAGTTAATTAATTATTAATATTATTTTATTATAATTATTTATTTATCTATCTAAAATAAATAAATAGATAAATAATAATAATAATAATAATAATAAAATAAAAAATAAAAATAAAATAAAATAAAATAAACTAATTATATATATATATATATATATATAAGAAAAAAAAAACAATTAAGAATATAAGGCAGGGATCCAACACCTGCTTATATTCCAACCGTCATCTCTATTAAGATTTATGGGTCTTTTTTCAATTTCAAGGGCCTCTCTTAACTTACGATGATGAAATTGGTTAATCCTGACTAAGAGCTTAGCCTCTTTGATGCATATATGATGGTTAGTATTTTCCACATGCTCAGCTAGGGCAGAGGTGCGGGACCTTCCATGCCTAATGTTAGCCGCATGTTCACATATCCTTTGGCTTATAGACCTACCAATTTCACCAATGTAAGGTGTCTCACAAAAATAAGGAATAATGTAGACACATTTTCCATCCCTAGGGTTCACTGGATCTTTAACCGATTTAAGGGAGCTGCGAATCAAGGGTTGGGGATTTTTGGAAAAGCTGCAGCTTATTGTAAATTGACTATTTCAGTAATACAAAGACTTGTTTCTTGACCAACCTTAGATTCTGATTGAGTTTTTAGTGCCTATCTTGTCTATATCTTTTATGTGTCCCATTTGCAGTGGTTTTTTTCTATAATACTCATAATTCATTCAAGTAATGCTCTGACTTCCTTTATAGATAAATTGACTGTGTATTTTCCTGTTTCATGTCTGTGTGTAAAACCGCTAAAACTCTTACCTGCTTAAGCTTCCATGTCAAGTGAAATCACTATTGAATCACTGAAATTGTTGACTCCATAAGCCAAATGTTTGCATATTGATACTATTTTCAACCTAAACTCATCATAAGCAATTTTTTTCCCAAATAGAGTTATCCATCTAAATACATCTTTATTCAATATCATTAACCCTTGAGAGAGCCCTCTCAGACTGAAGAGGCTAAGCTCCAGTCAAAATATTGGTTTGAAACAGTTGCATGAGATTGCCTAATTAGTAGCCTATCAAGTGCAATTTTGTGATAATACCCAAATTGCATGGAACAAGCCACAACTGACCGGACATGGACACAAAGATCAAGAACAACCACCAGTAGAGGATCCAACTATATCGAGTTGTCAAAGAAGGCCAACTCCTTCACCATGGCAAGTGGTTCACCAGGGATGAGGTTCAATAGAAATTTCCTCACCTCATGGAGGCTTTGCATGCAATGGGGACCATTGCTTCCAAAGGGGGGAGGAATAATCTGGGTGGATATTGGTGGCCACTCACCTATTCCACCTAGACCTCTAGTTGGTTTCATCAGTTTCCTTGTTTATAGCAGCATTTACTATTTTTAGCAGTTTTTTGGGTCCTAAACTTCCAGAGCAGTTTTGACTCCCTAAAAGACATTTTTTTGAGGTTCACTGGAGGCTGGGCCTATGACTATGAGCATGCTAAAAATCCTCTAGTACTCAAAGATATCTTTATGATGATATATTGTACGCGCCAAACAAAGATAATATGACCAAGTTACAACCTCGGGAAGTTGGCTGCCCAACTAACCCCAACGTGGCCCATAAACTCTTGGTGTTTCATCTCATGGGGTTAGGGTTTTGGTTGTTAATGGTTTTCTCATGTTGTTCAATAATAAAAAGGCCCTTAAACCTCATTGTAACGCAATTCAGAGACATGTGGCTGCCACATCTCTTCTCAAAGATAAGCTATCATCGCCCAAGCTAGTTTATTTCCATTCTATCTGTAAGCATATTGCAGTTATTTGATATTAATGAAATGAAGTTTTATTTCTCCTGCATCTCTGTGTTTTTGTTTATTTCTATATTTTATTGTGTTCTTGCATAAATCTTGATCAAGAGGGCAAAAGGAAGCTAAGATACTATAAGGAGGTGATCAACCCCACCCTTGACAACCATAATTATCTCTCTGCGTTGACTAGCACTAAGGACAAAATTAACATCGCTAGGATTAGAACTAATTCTCACGAGCTTCGAAGTGAGACTCGGCGGTGGCATATTCTTAAACTTCCTGGAACGATATAATCTGTCAGATTTGCGATATTATGGAGGTGGAATATGAAAAACACTTCCTTTTACACTACCCGACTCTTACGCACATCTGCTCTCAATTCCTTAACATTTTCCACACTTCCAATCTTCGTGACTTATTAAACCAACCCATCTATAACGATTTTGGAGTGCTTCTTTCCTTTCTCTTTGATTATAGAAAGAAGATTTTGAAGAATCACATTGATTCTTTTTCTTTTTCTTTTCTTGAGGTCCGATAGACCACATTGGTCTTAGTGGATGTTAATCATAATCATCATCATCACTTAAATTTATTTGTTTGTAATGTAATTGTTTGAGGTCTTATTATGAGATGTTTAGTAACTTCCATTTCTATTAGTTACTAATTTTTATTTTTTGTTTTCCATTTTTCTATTATCCCATTTTCATGAATTATAATTTTTTTCTCCATATTTCCAATTTTAAAATAACTTATTATTATATTAAAAACATGTTTTAATAAATTTAATTATAAGAAATTATATATATTAAAAAAATAAATATATTAAAGTGTATATATATTAATATAAACAATATTAATTAACCATTTTTCTTAATTTTTTGTGATGAAATTCAACAATATATTATTTTATTTTTGTGATAAAATAATTTTTTTATTATTTTTTAATTTAATTAATTCATATTTAAGCTAAGCCAAAAATACTAACTACTCAATAAACTTTATTTGAAGTTTATATTAAAAAATTATATAAATATTTAATTATCCCATAACAAATTCTTAAATTTACTTTACATTATGTATACAATACTTTTTAAAATATTACAATTTTCAATTTTTTAATATCATCTTTTGTAAATGTGTGTATGATTATATTTTTTCCCACTAATGGAATAAGCACTAGACACGATCATACTATAAATTCGATATGTACATTTGGCATACCCGATATGACTAAAAATGATATTCCAAAGATTTGAAGGGAGACCAATGAAGCATAATCCCCGTGCCGTACCATACATGACACCAGCACAAGGGACATCATGATACTCTTACGGGAATGACAATGAAATGCTATACCCACTTTTACTCACGGCTACTAAAGTGAGGAACAAAATAACATGTTTTGATGCTCTTTCTTTCCATGCCAACTTTTCTTTTAATGTACAATTTCTCATTATGAGCAATTTTTTTTTGTGGAGTGCATTATATTTTACAAAAGTACTATTTAGGAATGTAAGGAAGGATTTTAATGTGAGAGATTTGTTTTTTTCCTTAATAAGGAAAAATTATATGAGGGGGTTGTTCTGAGAAATTTGGGAAGGATGTATTTAGGATGTATTTAATTAAGTTGTATATGTGATTATTATTATTTGTTTTTTTTAAATATATATTTTAATTATTAATATTAAATTTTATTTAAGTTGAGGTTAACTTTAATGTTGGATGGAAAAATGATTTGCTTAAATGTGAGATGCTGTCATTAGGATTTTATGAGACTTGGTTGAGTCTGGATGTCTTTTGGGACAATATAACTCCTACAATTGGCTTACACCCTCAACCCTCATAAAATTTGAACCTAAACTCCGATGAGGACTAAATGGCACAAAACCTCTACACCTCTTGAGTATCATGTAGGAATTTACAGGGTAAGTTCCGTAGATCAAGAACCAAAGGTCACCGCTCACAAATAGATCACAAATCAGTACACTAGTATAATCACATGGTTAAAACCCTCGAAGAGGGAATCAGTCCACGGCCTGAGCCAACGCGGCCACTTCAGACAGTTTATTAATATAAAAAGAAAAGTTACATATGCTTCTCTCATAAACGATTAGCAGACAAATGACCCTCCATGCTATTTAAATAGAGATCATGGACCAATCGGGTGTTAAGCCACGGATCAAATGTCGTTAATACCGAGGATAGAGATAACCGTCGGATCACTACAAATCGTGACCATCAGATTATAAGTTACAAATGTACATGGTAAAGAAACACACTTTACCTAACTCTATACTAGACTAAGTTATTCTTAACTATTTCCTATGTGTCGGAATATCCTAACATCCCCCCTTAAGAACAACTTGGGATAGGATTGAAGGATTTACAAAGGTGACACAAAAGGAGACTATTTCCTATGTGTCGAAATATCCTAACATCCCCCCTTAAGAACAAATTAGGATAGGATTGAAGGATTTACAAAGGTGACACAATAGGAAAAGGAAGGAGGCACTAGAGCCTATCCCCCCCTTAATGAAAACTTTCCTGAACTCCAAGCATGGATCGAAGTTTGGTAAACTTCGATTCTGTGAGAGCCTTTGTAAAGATATCGGCTACTTGATCATTGGTTGGACAATACTGCACTTCAAGAACACGATCATGAATGAGCTTTCTGATGAAGTGTATGTGGAGTTTAATGTGTTTCATACACTGATGCTAAAATGGATCTTTACATAGCTGAATGACACTCTGATTATCACACCAAAGTGTAGTTGGATGCTGCTGATGAAGACCAAATTCAGATAGGATCTGACGAAGCCACATGGCTTCCTTGCTGGCTTCAACTGCACCACGATACTCTACTTCTACTGAAGAAAGAGAGTTGGCACTTTGTTTCTTACAAGATCATGTAATAGGTCCTGAACCAAGAGTGAAAACATATCCGGCAGTAGAATTTCGATCATTAGGGTCACCAACCCAATCAGAATCAGTGAAACCAATCAACAATGGAGATGCTCCTGCACTGTAATGAATCCTGAACTGAAATGTACCTCGAATATATTGAAGTATTCTTTTAGCTACTTTCCAGTGACTTTCATGAGGTTGGTGCATAAACCGAGCGACAAGACCAACAGAAAAGGAAAGGTCATGACGGGTATGGTTTAGATACAAAAGTTCACCAAAAAGTTGATAGTATAAGGTAGCATCAACTTCAGGGGTAGTACAAGTGACTGAAAGCTTGACTCCAGACTGAAAGGGAGAAGAGGCTGCCTTACAGTCTTCCATGTGAAAGTGGTGTAGAAGATCAAAGGCATACTTGGACTGAGAGAGGGTAATGCCTTCCTTGGATTGCAAGGCTTAAAGACCAAGGAAATAATGCAAGTGTCCTAAGTCTGTCATTTCAAAATTCTTTTTGAGGACAGACTTCACATGGTTTATATGGTTGGGATCACTACCAGTAAGAATAATATCATCAACATAAAGAACAAGGATGGTGAAGGACTTACCCACTTTCTTGGTGTAGACAGTGTTGTCAGAATGACACCTAGAAAAGTCATTGTCTAAAAGAAATCTATCCATTTTGGCATACCAAGCCCGAGGAGCTTGTTTGAGACCATAGAGAGACTTCCTAAGGTGACAAACAAGGCTAGAGTCATTTTGGATAAAGCCAGGTGGTTGTTCCATGTAGATTTCTTCATGCAAATCTCCATGTAAGAAGGCAGATTTAACATCCATCTGATGGAATTCCCATTTAAAAGAGGCAGCAAGGGAAAGAACAAGGTAGATAGAATTCATTTTGGCAACAGGGGAGAAGGTTTCAGTATAGTCAATGCCTTCAGCTTGTGAAAATCCTTTAGCAATAAGACGAACTTTATGTCTATCCACTTTTCCATCTGGTCCAAACTTTGTTTTGTAAATCCATCTGCATTTAACAAGTTTTCTTCCTTTTGGAAGAGGAACAAGATCCCAAGTATCATTTGCCAATAAGGAACAATATTCTTCATGCATAGCTTCATCCCAATCTAGATGATTGGAGGCTTCTTCAAAGGTTTCTGGATCAGGATTTTCTAGAACTTGAGCTAATAAGGAAGAGGCTCTTTCGAATTGAGAACGAGTACGTCATCGATTTGTAGGGTCACCTACAAGAGAACCTGCTGCCTCCCGAGTAGAGTGGACCCATATTGGAAGCTGTGGAGTAGAAGGAATAATTTCAAGAGGTGGAGGATTTTTATCCTCGCTATCATCATCTGAACTAGAAGGAATGCTATTAAAAATAGAAGAGAGAGAGAGAGAGGTGGCATATATGCCGAATCAGGCTCGCAGGCCAAGGGTGGCACACCCGCCAAACTAGGCTCGCAGGTCGATATATTTTCATCAAATTTGACATCTCTTCTAATGATTATATTTTTGGATTTTGGTTGAAGAAGTCTATATCCTTTGACATCTTCAGAATATCCAAAAAAAATGCATTTTTCTCTCTTAGGTTCTAAGGCTTTATGTTTTGCATCTGGAATATGGGCCCAAGCATCACTTCCAAAAACATGAAAGTGACTTACATCTGGTTTGATTGAGCTCCAATCTTCCTCTGGTGTTATATTCTTTAAAACCTTAGTAGGAGTGTGATTTACTATGTAATTTGCACAGTTAATGGCTTCTGCCCAAAAATTGAGACCAAGTCCTTTAGATTGAAGCATACAATTAGCCATTTCTTTTAAGGTGCGATTCTTCCTTTCAACTACACCATTTTGTTGTGGAGTATATGGAACAATATGTTGCAATTTAATGCCATGCTCACTGCAGAAGTTGATAAATGTGTTGTTAACATATTCTCCTCCATTGTCTGATCTTAACTTAAGAATTTGATGTCCAGATTGCTTCTCAACAAAGGCCTTAAAGGCCAAGAACATGTTAAAAACTTCACTCTTGAGTTTTAAGAAGTATACCCAATTGCGTCTGGAAAAATCATAAATGAAAGTTAAGAAGTAATTGCAACTAGAGAAAGAAACAATAGGAAGTGGACCACATAAATCACTATGCACAAGCTGCAAAGGGGCTGAAGCGTGCCAAGAGGCACATTTTTCAAAACTATCCTGATGATGTTTTCCGAGTACACATCCGGAGCAAACACCATCTCGGCAAGATACCATAGGAAGACCTGTCACCATATTTTCCTTACATAGAGTTTGAAGAGAGCGATAGTTTAAGTGATCAAATTTCTCATGCCAAAGTTTGCTCACTTCATCATTATGAGCAAAAAAATAGAGGGAAGACATGATGACCCAAAGTTGTCAAACTTATACAACCTTGTGTAATCATCAGCAATGCCAGTAGCTAAAATATGTTTAGGATCTTTGAGGTCCTTGATTACAACATCATGAGGTGAGAATTCTACTATTTTCCCTTCACCTGAATGAGTTATCTGGTAAACAGAGAGAAGGTTGCATGAAAAGGTAGGAACACATAGTACATCATTAAACTGACCATTATCTAGATGAATGGTTCCAAAGCCTACAACACTAAGAGATCTATCATCACCAACATAAATATATTTGGTGTTACAATCATTTAAAGAAGAAAACATGGCTTTATTTTTGGCCATGTGGTAAGAAGCTCCAGAATCAATGAGCCATTCATGAGAAGGAGAAGAGGAAGATACATTTAATGCATAACCAGATATTGATGCTTGACAACCACAAGCAGAAAGTGCCATGCCTGAAGATGAAGGTGAAGAGTGCTCCAAATTGATGTTGTGCTTCTTCATTGCTGCTTCTAAGGCTTCCATCTTCTTAAAACATTTGGACTCTATATGACCATCACGATTGCAAAAGCTACAATGTCTATATGTCTTCTTCCCTCTGTTTTTATTTGATTTATCATTTTGGTGATTTGATTTTTGAGTTTGCAGCTGAAATTGCTTAGGACCCTTGTTTGGTTTAGGACCATACTTTTTAGGATACTGCTTCTTGGGATTCTTTTGATATGGTTACTGTTGGGCTACTAAAGCTTTCTTAGAAGCATTTCCAGGAGTGATAAGACCAAGATGTAAGAGTTTTTCTTATTCTCTTATCAAAGAATCACAAAAGGCATCAAAAGAGGGATTCTTGTAGGTGGTTCCTGAAGAGATGATGGCTTCTCTAGTGGAATGGAAGGCGGAAACAAAGACAGAGTATGCAAGGCCAAGCTTAGCAAGAATGCAATAGATGAGGCTACCATCTTCCTTTTTGAACTTACAACCTTCTAAAAGAAGTCTAAGGGTCTTGAATTTGGACAAAAAGTCTTCAATAGAGGAGAAATTATTGGGGTCCAAAGTAAGAAAATCATTTTCAAGCTGGTGGGCCTTGATTTGATTTTGAATGCCAAAAATAGTATTTAGATTTTCCAGGGCTTTATTAGGGGTGTCAATATCAAGGATGTGAAATCGAAGATCTTGAGCAATGGACATTCCTATCAACCCTCGTGCTTGATCTTGTTTATTTTCCCATTTAGGAACTTTGTCATCATCGGAAGGTTTAGTTTCTTGACCTATGTTTATTCTATAAAGCCCTTTACTTCTAAGTATATCTACCATGTGAGGTAGCCATTGGAAATAATTGGTGTTGTTAAGAATAATCGGGCATGCACTTTCCATTTTAAAAAATGAAGCTGCGAAAAGGTGAAACTAACTGCTCCAGTGGAAAGATCTCGAAAAATTAGGCTGTTTAAAAAAAACGGCTCGAGAAATTACTTCCAGATGAAGAAGTTACGCCTTTTGAAATATTGAGGCAAGAGCAGCGTTAGTTTGCTGTACTAATGCTCTATTTTGGAGGAGCCTCAATGTTACTAATGCACTTGGCAAGAGCAGAGAGCGCCTTAGCATTATAATGCATTGCTCAAGAGTAGAGAGTTGCGTTAGTGTGCCTTAGAGTGATTTCAAACTAACGTGGTCTGGAGCTGAAGAAAGGGCGTTAATGTGATTTCCAAACAAATTTGGAAGAAAAATAAACTCTCTTTAATCTGTTTGGCTGTCAACTGTTATTTGGTGTGCGTGATTTTCCTACACACAAAACCGAGCAAACAAAGAAATGTAAGCCTTATAGCAGAATGTTAGTTTTTCAGTTAGCCTTACCAGAAACTATCTATTTTACTATTTCTGATTTCCCGAGATCACACAAAGACACGGGGAAAGAGCATACGTAGTAAAAAAAACTCTTCCTGTTTCTGATTTGCCGAGATCGCACAAAATGCAGAGCAAAGAGCATATGCAGAGAATATGATATAGATCAGGAAAATAAATAAAACATAAAAAACCAAAATAAACAGAGAGAACCAAAATAAGCAGAACTATTAACAAATATAACTGCAAAACATATATTTTACTCCAGATCTAAACTGACATAACTTGGGAAACCATAAACCTTTTCGTATGAAACAAAAGTCGCTCCTCACTGTAACAGGCGCTCTGGACACAACAGAGTAGTTCTCTAGGCCCGAAAATGTTCAAAAATAATAGATCTAGAAAAATGACAATCGCATGCAGTGAAATCGGCTTCGGATTTGGATCAACAACGGAGGCGGCCCTCAAAATAGCTCTGATACCATGTAGGAATTTACAGGGTAAGTTCCGTAGATCAAGAACCAAAGGTCACCGCTCACAAACAGATCACAAATCAGTACACTAGTATAATCACGTGGTTAAAACCCTCGAAGAGGGAAAAAGTCCACAGCCTGAGCCAACGCGGCCACTTCAGGCAATTTATTAATATAAAAATAAAAGTTACATATGTTTCTCTCATAAATGGTTAACAGAAAAATGACCCTCCATGATATTTAAATAGAGATCATGGACCGATCGGGTGTTAAGCTACGGATCAAGTGTCGTTAATACCGAGGAGAGAGATAACTGTCGGATCACTACAAATCGTGACCATCAGATTATAAGTTACAAATGTACATGGTAAAGAAACACACTTTACCTAACTCTATACTAGACTAAGTTATTCTTAACTATTTCCTATGTGTCGGAATATCCTAACATATCCTATATATATACTACTTTAAGTAAAGATAGATATAATCTATCATATGTGTGGAGTTGTAAGAGACATAGTCATGTCCATAGGTGATATGCTTGTATGACATATGATTTTGCCTATGAGTTGGGCTATACTATCAACATGACTTGGTCATACCAACGATATTACTATGTAGATATTATGTTATCCATATACACGGATGTACCAATCTATTAGTGATGATGAAGAAGGCTTGGCATTCTATGTTTTTGACCTTTTTCAATTTGTTACCACTGAAATTTGATTAGGCAATCTTTACCAAAATTACAATTTAGAGTTGATGAAATTGTTGTTTTTCATGCAAAATGTAGATTTTAAACCCTATATAGTTAATTGTTGCAAACAAATCCTTCATGAAAATAGAAAATATGCAATGAGACACACTTTAACACACAGGTTTATCCTAGAAACCCAAAACTAGGAAAACCAAAAAGAATTTTCAGTATACTCTATCTTTACAGTGTTGGATATATATATATATATATATATATATATATATATATATATATATATATATATATATATATATATATATATATATATATATATCTATATATATATATATATATATATATATATATATATATATATATATAATGTGACATCCATAAATTGCCAATGCATTTACATTGGATTCGAATACAATTGTAGTTCCTTAATAGAAATTACAAAATCCTGGGCTAAGCCACCATGTACCACAAAACCACTAAAGGTGAAAACGTGTCAAAAAATTCCTAAAATGGATACAAAAGGCCGACCAAATTTTCTTTTTGGTGGGCATTGCCCCCAAAACCAATATGCATGGGGGCTTTCTCTCACCTCTGCAATCCCTGAAGCAAGGGGGCCTATACTCAACACAATGTACAACATGTGAGTATAATCGTGCAAAGAATACAACACATACCCAACATTGTCCCACTTATTATTTTCTTATCTACACCAGGAGAACTTCTCAGTGCTCAAAAAGTTTGTTAATGAATATGCAACATTACAAACTGTCCACCTTTACTAGTAGCACCTTCTTGAATTCAATCATATGTTTCACAATGTGATAATGAACATTAATATGCTGTCTTAGAATGATAAGGTGGGTTCTTCACTAGGAAGATTGCACTATGACTATCAAAATTTATCCTTACAAACTTCTATACCAACCTAATACCTGAACACAATATTTATAGCCATACTGCTTCCTTGCTTACATGACCAGTTTCCATGTATTCAAATTTTATAGTTGAGAGTGGTAGTACAAACTGTCTCTTGTTCAACCAACTAATTGCTTCTCTAAATAGGTTAAACACATACCCACTCGTAGATCTTATGTGATCTAGATCTCTAGCCTAGTTTTGCATCAACAAAGCCATGCATGTCCAACACTTTGTCCAAGTGTGGTATTTCTTGGTAGCATAATCCATAATTGGTAGTGCCATGCAAGTACATAAAAACCATCTTTACTATTGTAAAATGATCCTTCCCTAGCTTTGACATATACCTGCTCAATACTCCCACTGCATGTGCAATATTTGGTATAGTATAGACCATTGCATATGTCAAACTTCCAACCACACTAGGATATGGAACATGGGACATGTGCTCTTCCTATCCCCATGTCTTGGGACATTGATCTGCATGTAAATTTACACCTACATGAATAGGGACTTTTATCAATTTACATTCCTACACATTAAATCTATGCAATATTGTCTTGACACACTTCCTCTGATTTAACAAGAGTTTCCTATTTTCGTGAACTTTTTATTTTTCCATGCCCAAAATGAAATTTTCAACACCAAGATCCTTCATGTCAAGTTTAGAGGACAATTGATTTTTGACTTCCTAGATGATTTTCCTATCATTTCCAGTCAACAACATATCATCCACAAATAAAACCAAATAAATAAGACAATCACCAATAGATTTGAAATACACATAGTGATTTGTTTGCTCCTTTTGAAGCCAAGTCCTAATATATAAGTATCAATTTTTTTATACAACATCCTTGGTGATTATTTTAACCCATATAAGGACCTTTTCAGCCTGCACAAGAGCCCTTTCTTTCCCTCACTGCAAATACTTCTCATTGCTTCATGTAGATTTATTCTTCTAGATCTCCACGTAGGAATGAGAGCAAATTATAATCACTTGTTTATATAGGCATGGCTTCCCTAGAGCCTTCAATTATAGATTTTTCGAAGCCATTTCAACTATTTCTTTTACAAAACCAAGTAAATAAACTATCCAAATTTTTCTAAAGAACAATCTGTCTTGTATGTGTTTTTTTTTTTTAGAGTGCATCCCTATTTTTTCTAGCGGGGTCTAGAATCATTGGTTTCTAGAATTTTATCAAACCTTCTTTAGATTCACGTTTCAACACAATCTTGGGATGCATAAAAAACCAGGAAATGTCCTAATTCTTCCATTCCTGAGCTTCAAATTGAGTTTGCCTTGTCCTATGATTCTAGTTGTCAAGTCATATCATAGAAACACATCACCACCATCACACCTTTCATACTTGCAAAACCACTCTTTCCGAGGAGTCATATGAATATATGCACCTAATTTAACCAATTATGCCTCATGATCTACATGTGTACTTGAAGAAACTAAGTACACATCCCCTCCTTCATCTAAGGACATTTTTTCTTTTGCAAAGGAGCATCATAATATCTCTTCCATTTCACAACAATTTTGGATCTATAAAATTCCCTTATTTTCCACATCTCCAACATACATTTATGAATTTTCTTGAAGATTTATATCTTCCTCTACGTTTAGATTTCCCACTTGAGGACTTGATTTTATTTCTATTTTGGGATTTTCCTCTTATATATAGGGCATATGTCCTTTGAATTTCCATGTTTTCCTATCCAATATACACCTATAGCAAGGATGAAACTATTTCATCAAAACATAAAGTATCTAGATTACTAGAAATTTAAACAACTATACTATACCACAAGTTTGATAAAGAACACAACAAACTAATACTTTTATCTTCATTTGAAATATTAATATTAACAAATAATAACTAGCTTATCACAATATTGAAAAAAATTTAAGTGCTTTATCATTGAGTCTCCATCCTTCATCCTTAGATTATACAACTTCTTATGTAGGAAAAATTCATTCACCAAGCACGTATATTGATACAAAGCCCCTAACTTGTTGCATAACACTGACTGATACAAAGCCCTAAATTTTTTCATAACACACTCGATGTAGCTTATCCTAAAAAATATTCAATAATACTAAATTTTAGAGACACATATGTATTATTCTCTTTGCTTTCTAATCCAACTTGGTCCAATCTTATATTGACATCCTTGCTAGCGTAGTACTTAGATCCATAATGGTCTACCAATTTTTTTCCAACAACATATATTCCATTTTGAGCTTCCACAACTTAAAACACCACACATTTAATTTCTCCATATATTTCTTTGAATAATATCCATTTCCTTTCACCACAATAACTAATATGTTAGATTTCCTAGTGTAACAACTTTTTTCACAAGTCTGAGCCAAAGCCCTTAGCTACAATTTTTTTCCCTTGTAGCGAAGATTCTCTGATACCAAATGTAGGTTTTAACTATATAAATTTAATGTTGCAACCATATTCTTAATAAAAATAGAAAATATTAAATGACACACACACATACATACACATTAACATAGAGATTTTACCCTAGAAACTGAAAACAGTAAAAACCAAAAATATTTTTTAGTGTATTTTGTCTTTATAATATTAGTATATAATATTTATATCTAGTGACATCCATAAACTTCCAATCCATTTAATTTTGATTAGAATACAATCATAGTTACTTAATTAGAATTAAAAAACCATTGGATGAGCCAACATGTGCCACCAAACCATTAAAAGTGAAAACTATATGCCAAAAATCGCAAAAAATTGTCCATTTACTTATTTATTTTATTTTGTTTTAGCTGTAGTGGGGCTTTACTTGTCACAACATCTAGAATGTGAGTATAGTTGTGGAAAGAATATAACACATACCTGTTAAAAGGCATAAATGTTCCACCAACAATAATACGATCTCCATGGTATAAAGTCCCAATTAGAATTTACACCATTTGGAGTGGGAGTCTCATCTTTTATGTGGGCTCAACTAATGCCATGCTTGTTTGAGAATTGGTTTCGGAAATAATGTGTGAGAGAAAGGAAATATGGATTAGACTTTTGATAGAATTCAAGATATAAAAACTTTATGAAATACTTTAGCAAAAGATATAAAGAATATAACAACAACTAAGTAAATGTACATGAATCACAAAGAAAGATTGTTAGAGAACTTTAATTAAGATACATGGATAAAAAAACATATATTCATTATCTATTGTGAATTATTTCACAATTAATAACACTCATGAAAGTAAAAATCAATAAACCATCTCAAATAAGATGTGAGTCTCCAACTACAACTAACGAAATAGTTAATTAATTTTTAACACATAAATAACAATCATTGTTGGCGAAAAAGGAGGTCTTTGGGAAAGACCCAGGTTCATGCTTGAGGCCAACAAGGTTTCCGCTATAGTCTAGGATAACGCCAACATTTTAACCCTGCTTGAGGGAGTAGGGAGTCTCACTCAAGGCGTGTCACGACCTTACTGAGATTAAAGGCTAGATAATTGGCGTCGAGGAAAGATTACTAACACAGATCATATTTATGAGCATACAAAAGAAATATATGTACCTCAATTCTAAGAAGTGAGCTATCATTCATCACTGCATGTTCAGAGTACCGAATTGAAATTTAAATAGGCTAATCAATCAAGCATCAACCAATTCATAATATATAGCATAACAAAAATCTGATTGCATTAATCTTGGCTTAAAACAACATAAACATACTCCGCAGAGTCTATTACAGTTCAGTTCAATACAAAAGGCTCAATAGAGCTCTCCCTAGGCTCTACTATCCTATCAGCCTCTCTCTCTGACTGACTAACTCACTTTATAGTCACTCCTTTCCTACCTATTTGTTCTTGTCGACTGACACTGTCAGTCTTTGCCCCTTTTGTGCGCGTTTGTCCCCTTATGTTTCGCTACCTTATGTTTCTTCTTCATCACTGGGATTTCTACTGTTTGTTTCTTGTCTCCCATCTCTGCCATTTTTGTTGTTATCTGTCTACGCCTCACCACCTGTCTTCCCTCTTTCCGCAACTGTGACAACTCCCTGCCTACCTTGATTACGTTCCGTTACCTATCTTCCGGCTCTACGCAACTCCAAAATTATTTTTTCCAAAACAAAGGCCCCAAAAGGCCCTAAAAATATGCTATTGACTCATCCCAAGTCAATATTTTCTTGTTGTTGCAGCTTCCGATGGTCTGGTGGCTTCCAGTGCTGGCCTAGTTTCTCCTGTTGCTTCCATCTATGTCTTTTCTTGTTCCAGTTTGCCCTATTCCAAGAAAGGCCCCAACTCGAGAACCTTACTCATTGTTTTTTTTCTGAGCTCTATGAACTTAGTTATGGATTGATGCCATGCCTTAATCATAGTCTCCATTTCAGTGATGATTATGTTGGCCTGAGCCGCATCCATTACCTGCGTTAGTTTGTTGAACACTTCCTAGATTTTTGGTTATGCTTTAGCCACCAGTTGTTGAATTGCCTCGACCTTTTGCTTCACAGGTTGTCGTAGGTCCCTGAGAAGTTTCTTCGTTGTTGTTGCATATTCCTCGATGGCTTGAATTTTTGTTTCAAGTATGTCTTCTTGGTCATAGAGTTGAGTTCTGTTGATCAGATCTGTGGTCCCCTTGATTTCAAGGACAATCTTCTGCAGTTTCTTTGAAACCGGTTGTGCTTTCATTATTAAATAATTTGAGCACTCATGTAGTTGCTCCAACAGGCTATATGCTTCCTTGACTATCATTCCGAGTGTGTTATTTATGCTCTGCATCTCTCGCTGCCTCTCCATGAATTTATTGACATATACTGTAGAGGGATCTGGTAATGTTGGTCTTGCCGCCAACACCTCTTCCAGCTCCTAGTTTTCTCGGTTTAGGCTTGTACATGCCATTTTGGCTCGAATGGATCTTTCGACCATTGAGCATGACGAAATATCTGTGGGTGTTGTGTTGGCAATATGATGCAAAGTGTTGTCCTTGATGGCAACCCACTGGATGAAGATGAAGACATGAGATTGTTGACTTGTGTTGTCCATGATGGCAAACCACTTGATGAAGTTTGTCTTGACCTGATGGACTTGGTAAATGATGTAAATTTGATGTGAAATGATGTTTGTTAGCAATATGATACTGAGTGTTGTCCTTGAATGGAAATCCACTTGATGAAGATGATGGCAACTTACTTGATGAAGTTGTACTTGATAGAATATGTCTTGATCTGATGTATCTACAGAGAGTACAGAAGGAAATGAAGAAAGGAATTCAATATATGCTAGATCTATGATGAAAAGAGTATGTCTCAAGGCATACGCGGATCTGTCTAGGGGAAGTCGCGTATGCACGCGGGAAAGAATGTGACAAGTCGCGTATGGGAAAAAGCGCTCACAAAGTGCAAAACCAGGGGTAACCACCATGGTATTGACCCATTGTATTGGGTAATGATTCGTCTAAATGACCCCGTCCAGGAATACCATCGGAAGTAATGTGGTTTTGGCTCATGGTATTGAAAAAGGGTAAACCTATATAAGAAGAAGAAATTCATTGTGCAAATCATGAGTGTGGGAGCAAGATGTCTGAGCTTGAATGAATACTTCTCTGTGAAGTATATCTGTATGGAAAGGGTAAAGGTTTGATGATAGATCTGAATCTATGATGCACCTATGAAGAAATGATGAAGCGGGATATCTAGATCTGAAATGTGTCTGTATTTGCTAGATCTATTTATGGAATGATTAGATCTGAGATAAGGCGAACATCTGTCTGAAGTAAAGGGTTAAATCTGTGTGATGTATCTGTTCTGAAGAATTGCAATGACCTAAATGTCTGAAGAACCATACGCTAGTTCGCCGCAACGGAAGCGCGTATATACGTGGCTTAGCTGAAGAGAAAGCGCGTATGCGCAATGAAAATAGATCTGTAATATGTACAGAAGTATACGCTGGTTTATGTGAACGGAAGCACGTATATCCGCGACATCAGTGAAAGGAAAGCACGTATGCAAACTAGGGATTTCTTTGAAGTCATCAGTAAATGTTTGATACATTACTGTGGTTTGATATTTATGGGCAGGTTATATGTCTGTTTCATGGTTGACTGTGCTTAAAAGTATGGAAAGGGTCTAGTCTGAAAAATATGATGAAACGTAGCCTGCAAGTGGTGTCCTAAAGGAAGCTTTGGATCCAGTGTGAAAATTGATGAAACGTGGTCCATAGAGGTGCTGAGGGTTGTAGCCTTCAGTCAGGGGGTTGTAGCTCCCTTCCGGGTGAGGCTGGTAAACGAGATCAGGGGGTCGTAGCTCCCTTCCAGGAGAGGCTGGTAAGCAGAACGGTCGTAGCTCCCTCAGGAGAAGGCTGGTAAATGAGTGAGGGGAGTTTGGAGCTCCCTTCCGGAAGGCGATAAAGGAAGCGCGGTGGGTACTCAACGTCTTGGTAGATCTGCGCTTGACATGTGTTATGCAGATAACCTATAATAAAATATTGAAGGCTGAGCAACTGCAGCGGTGGTTTTCTCCCGACTTGGTTTTCCACCTAAAAATCCTGGTGTTCATGTGTGATGCTTTGTGTGATGGTTTATTCTGTTCTTACTGCACATGTTTACTGTTTATAGAACATCTAATGAATGAATGATGGAATGATATAAGTGAAGAACTAATGGCATAATTAGATCTCTGTGTATACACGAGTTTTATGAAGGATATCCGCGTGTATACGCTACTTGGCTTCAGCAAAGTAGCGTATGGGTTTTAGAGAGTGAAAAAGTAAAATTTTTTGAATATGCAGTAAATACTGATTCACCCCCCCTCTCAGTATTTTTCCCAACAATTGGTATCAGAGCAGGTCCTTCTGTAGAAGCTTGATCGCTTGAAGGAGATCCGTCGCAATGGGAAAGAAGCAAAAGAAGAAGGCTACTCGAAGAAAGGAGATATCTCAGAAAACATGGATAGCAGAAATCAAAGAAGATGAATCAGATAGTGATTGGGATCCTGGTAATCTTCTTTGTGCAAGCAATGAAAATATTGTTGTGGACCTAGAAGAAGTTTTCAAAGATCAACAAAGATTAGTTAATGAGAAGAAATCTGTCTACAATGAAATAAATGGACAAATAGAAACAAGTATTGATCGTTGTTCTTGTATTTTACTTAACTGTATGTGCAAAGGTTATGATAGTGAAAGTGACAGTATGGATCTAGAAGAAGCTGTCAAGATTAAAGATGAAGATCAACAAAAATCATCTAAGGAGAATGAATCTATAGACAAGTTTCATGCTTATGCATCCAATCGAATGAAAGGACTTGAAGCAGATCTGGAAAAATCAAATAAGAAGAATGAAAGACTTGAAGTTGAAATCATCTCTCTTAGGGAAGATCCGAAAATATCAAAGAAGAAGATGGCAGAACTCGAAGCAGAAAACATTTCTCTAAAATCAGATCTGGAAAAATCAAAAAGGAAGAATGAAGGTCTTGAAGCTGGAATCATCTCTCTACAAGCAAAACTTGAAGCATCGAAGAAGAAGAATGAAGAGCTGCAACAAACATGTGAAGAAAACGAAAATTGGTTGAAATAAGAGATTCTAAATCTAAAGGATCAAGTAGAAGATGGAAGAAGGAAAGAAGAAAGCATGACGAAGCAATGTCAAGCCTTGGAGGTTGAGGTAAACATTCTCAAAGGTAAATTAGAAGAAAAGGTTAAACTTTTGAGGTTTCAAGATAGTACTAACATTTTGGACAATATTATGAGTAATCAAAGGTCTCCTACTATCAAACTTGGTCTTGGTTTTCATGAAACTGTTAAAGGAGAATCTAGTTCACAAGGAAGTGCTAAAGATTCAAAGGAAGTCAATGCAAAACCTGAAGAGTTGAAAGAAACAAAAGATCAACCAACAATGATGAAATCTCAAAGGAAATCATTCAATAATGTTGAATGTTTCAAATGTCATAATTATGGGCATGTTGCAGCAAATTGCAGGAGCAGATCATTTCAGTCACAATCAAACAAATTCTATTCAGAAAGGTACTCAGGTTGTTTTAAGGGATATTGTTTTTCATGCAACAAGTATGGTCACAAAGCTGGTGATTGTAATAGAAGGAAGAATAGAAAAGCTCATTATGATTCTTATGCTTATTTCTCTGGCCACGTGAGATGTTATGCTTGTAACAAGTATGGACATGTAGAAAAAGAATGCAGGATGAACAGATCTGGGAAAGTGGACAATTTTCAGCACACAGTTGGAAAGCTCAAGAAAATTTGGAAAAAGAAGGAGGACCGGTCAGAAACGTAGGGAATATTGACCCTACTACAGTCATCCTCTTCTGAAGCTTACTTCTCTGAATGACTACAGAAGTGATGTGAGATACATTATGGAGATTAGTAATGTATCGTCACAGGGGGAGCAATGTATGATGAATCTCATGGTTGATTTGATCATTCTGGTTATGTTTATTTCTGACAGCGCATCTGATGTGGAAAAGACAGGTACAGGAAGTACAAGTTTAGGGGGAGATGAAGGAATGTGAAAAATTTCTATGCTTCACTTTCCATACGCGGGTTCGATGAACAGAAGTCGCGTATACACGCGAGTTCCAGCAGACACAGTCGCGTATGCATTGATGATAAGAGAATTTATATAATAGCTGAAGATCTGGAGCAGAGGTTCAGGGGGAGCATCAGTCTGATTGTTAATAACTGTATTATTGACTCAGTATCAGCTTAGTTTCTCAGTTCTAAATAATGATGATATGATACTTGGTTTCTTATGTTGAAGATTATGTATGAGTCCTGTTTGCTTTTTGATGAAGAGTATTCGTGGATAAGATGAAAGTCTTTTGATTAAGAGATGAGGACAGAGCATGTAAAACGCATGTTAAAACTTGAAGGTAGTGGTGATATCAGATCTCTTGGTTGACTACTTGACACAGATTGACTACTGAGAAGTTGCTCATGCTATATTTCATGATGATACTCACATTTGTTTCTACAAAGAAGAAATGGAAAGTTCAGACAAGAGAGTGAGTTGATAAGCTGACTTCAACAGAGAGACTCTATGATAATGATGGAAACATAGATCCGGTCACAGGTTGATGATTGAAAAGGAACTAGTAGTGGTGCATTCTTTGTCGAGTCCCGATTAGAAATCTGGGTTCAGCAAACGATGGGTTCAGCAAGAAACAATTTCTCAGATAGAAGTTTGGAGTAGTCTCTGCTATGCCAAGAATCAGATTTGATTAAAACACTGGAGATTAATTTGTATACGCGGATTTCCTTGAATACAGTCGCGTATATACGCGATTTCATACACACAAAATCGCGTATGTGTGGCTGATGAGAAATTGTCTGGGTTAGCATGTCTATATTGCTGTTTGAAGTCTCTGAGGAGCACTGGTTCAAGGGAAGCAGCAGGTTGAATACTAATGATTGCATTGTTGGCACTATGACTGCTTATTCTTTGGTTATTGTGATACTCATGCTCAAATGATGATGGCTTGGTACATGGTTTACGATGATGAGACGTTGAATGAGCTGTGTTTACTGCTTGCTGAAGTTTATCTGTTGGATGAAATTGGAAGTCTTATGATTCAGAGATAAGAATAGTTCAAGCATAGTTTGTTTCTATGGCCGAGATATTTTCCTACATATGATACTTCATGTTAAATCTTAAAGGTCATGGTTGTTAGTGTGAATCCTTTGTCGAAGTGTACGAAAAAGGACCCTTTTAGCTACGCATAACTAATAGCCCTAACAACAAAAAGTGGCTTCCAATATCTTCAGATCTGCGGTTAGTAGAACAAGAAAAGAGCTGCAAACAACCAGATCTATATATGGAAAGACATTAAGCAGTAAAAACGAGGGTTTGATCCATGCACCAATAGACAAGACAAGAACGATTTTTGAAAGAATTTTTGTATTAATGGGGCACTTGGGAGGAAAACCAGAAGGAGTATCCAATTCCCCTCAATGGGATGGGTTCTTGGAAGTCCTCAGCACTTCAGATCTAAGATTCCTCTCTCTAGTTGATGTAGAAAACCCAATGCAAAGAGTAGAGCTCAATGGGAGCAAAATAATGGAGATATGTGACCAAGTGTATAGATCCAGAGTGATCTAATAGGCAACAAAAGGTGAAGAATGGTAGGAAAAACCCTCCTATTTATAACAAAATATTGGGTCATTCTAGATCTTGGTGCATGGGTTAACCAGATCTAGATCCACTTTTTATGGAATATTTTATTATATTTGTTGGAGGAAAAAGGTATTTGACTTGGGTCAAATCCCTTGATTTGTCAAAAATAAATAAATAAATGATTTATTTATCTTTTTAAGGAAGCGGTTAGAAGATAATCAAATAAATAATGATTTATCTAATTATTTAAGGAAGTGATTGAAAGATAATTAAATAAATAATGATTTATTTAATTATTTGTGGAAGTCTGAATTAGGTATATTCTTTTAGGAATAATATCTAATAAAGGTTTTAAATAGTGTTCTAAGAAAATAATAAGATAAATAAGGGTTTATCTCATTAATTTCTTGATTTTGGTTCATTATGGTAAGATATGGTATTTGCCAGTTTCATTAATTATTCATGGGAAAATCGACAGGTTTCTTATTTTGTTTAATATTTCCTTTTGAGTTTCTATTTAATATAGTAGAAATCATTTTTATAGGTAAGCTGTGAGTGCCTATGGTATCACCAAAGTTATCTAATGATAAAGGTTGGATGACCAAAAAATGATTATAACAGATTTTTGATGCGAGTGTGGGAGAAAATCATTATGGCTTGAAATCAAATTGTAAAGAACACACTAGACATTAAGGGGTGTTAGAGAGAAATGTGAGGTAGATAGTGTGCTGAAGGACTAGACCCTGAGGAGACGAGACTTGTAGGTGCAACAAGTGTCTTTTATGAGAGGGTACCTGTGCTGAAGGCGGCGGGGGAGGCATACCTATGCCCGCTAAGACAAAGTACAAAAGAATAGTGTGTCCAGTAAACAAGGGACTGAACCATAAAGTACAGCCGGCATAATCAAGAGCCAGATAAAAATACAATGAAGAGTCTCACATACATGCTGTGCCTGGGATAACAGCCAGGACTAGTACAATATCATCTGAGTACATGATATAAATACAACCCAAATGCCCCCTGTAAATGGGGAAGGGCTCACAAAATCTGACTGATACATGCAAATCATAGAGAGCACTGCAGTAAAGCCTCTGACCAGATCATGAAATCAGCAGGCCCCTTGAAGAACATAAGGAAGAGGTCATCCGGGCATGTAGGGGGCTACCTACAGGGCCACCCCCTCATGAGGGCTGAGACATATCAGACATACCTGGGAATCACCAAAAGCTACTGCTGCATCACTGAACCATCAAGCATACGGATCTCGATCATGCTGAAAGGAGCTGGAGTGGAGAAACAATCAAGTCAAAGGGAAAGGAGAGATCCCTTTGCCTGATCCGAGGCACCGAACAAGAGTGGAAGCTGGAACCAAGGTACACCGCCCTCTAGACCTGTCTTCTGGAATGAAGGAGCTGATGTCGACAGAAGGAGGTCCGCCATAGGTGAGGCAATAAGAGATCCTCAACTAAGGCACGAGAGAAAATAGTAGAGCGACGGACAGACTAATACCAATGATGATGGTGGAATGGAGGGGACTGAGTAGCGAATGGATGACTTCCCTTGCTAGAGCATAAAGGGCATGAATGACATGGCAGCCAGCCAAACAATATACGTAAGGGATAGAGAGTGGTGGGTGAAGGTCATAACATCGACATCAGATAGAACCATGAAGAGAGGATGGGCTATGGGACGGGTACAAGGGACTCGGATTTTATCCATGAATACGTGATGACTACAATGATGGTGCTCTAAGAAAGGAGGCTCGATGGTGTTTGCCACACGGTAAAAGGTCCCAATGAGACCATGGGCTGCTCATTAGGTGGGAACTCATGACGAAAATCGACACGAACATGGACGAATATGGAGGCGAAGTGATGCCCCACATACAGGTGTTGTAAGTGAGGAAATTTGATTTAACGTGTAGGTGAAGTGGCCCTTCTTGGACAAAATGGGTCCGGGTGAAGTAGCAAATGAAAAAAACAAATGCTGGCTATCTAAAAGAAAATAAAACATGCATTTCAGAAGGGAAATGCTAAGGGTAATATTTCTTAAGATAGAGTGCATTGCGAGGATTAGGAAGGGGGTGGCCTTCGAAATCCTCTAAGAGGTATCTTACAGGTCTTTACTAATGATGCCAAGGACTACAGCCATAATGAGTCAAACTTCCCATGACCAAGGACATCATGGGCTGGTCATATCACACTAGGGAACTCAGGTAGAGCAGTGAAAATTAGAAATTTGGACTTTCCAGTCATCTGAACTTCAGAATTAGGCTTTTTGGCCTTCAATGGTTTCACGAGAGCAACAACGATGGTCTTGAGCCGCGCATAACCTGCATGATAAGTGGTTGTTCTAGCGGTTGGAGTGGGGAAGGTTCAACGACTGATGAAGATTTCACACTCGATCGGTAAGACTGCCTCCTCTCCAAAAACCAGGTGGAAAGGAGTAAACCCGGTGGCGGTTTTAACATAAGTTCGATAGGCCCACAAAGCAGGGAAGAGCATGAGATGCCAGTTGGTTTTGTGCTTATTCACCGTTCGTTGAAGCATAGTTTTGAGGATTTTGTTGACTGCTTCAACTTGGCCATTACCTTGGGGGTAATAGGAGGAGGAATATTGGTGCTCAAAACCCAGCAGTGAGGATAGCTCACGCCATATCTCATCTTCAAAATGTTTGCCATGGTATGAGACCAGTTGTTTGGGAACAAGATCGGCGTCATGGTTAAGAAAAAGAGGTGCAGTAAATTCATGCGTGGTAATCAATTTATGTGAGCATAGCAAATAAACATTCATGTTAAATACGAGAGATACGTGATTACACTTGACCATTATTATCAGCAGGCCCAGATTTTGTAGACGAATGGAAATAAAACTAGCTTTAAATGTTTGTGTCTCTCTGAGAAGAGATGTGGCGGCTACGAACCTGTTGTGTTACAATGAGGCTCGAGGCCTTTTTATCATTTAGAAACAATGAAATCCTAAGCAATAAAACCTAACCCGGAGATGAAGCATGAAACTGGGCCCGTTTGATGATTGGTGTTTCCAACTTCCCAGCGTGTTTCTATAACCTCGATCTACGTTTGTGCGTACCATTTTCACCCAATGTTATGTCAGGGACTACAAATTTGGAATAGTCAACATCGGTCCATGGACCATGTTAAGACTCATGTTTGCCTCCGTTTTCCCAAAACGTCGTTTAGGGCCTCAAAACGGCTCAGGAAGTTCAGGACCCGAAAAACTGCTAAAAATAGTAAGTTATGCCGAAACTGAAAAACTGAAAGAGACAATGGTGGGGGGCCAAGTGGAATAGGTGGGTGGCCACCAATATCCACCTGGATCATTCCTCCCCCCTTAGGAAGCAATGGTCCCCATTGGGTTAAGTTCCTCCATGAGATGAGGAAATTTCTGCTGAACTTGGTCCCTGGTGAACCACTTTCCTTGGTGCAGGAGTTGGCCAGCTTTGACAACCCGATATAGTTGGATCTTCTACTGGCGAGTGTTCTTGATTTGCATGTCCATGATGCAATCTATGGTGGCCTGTTCCATGCAGTCTGGATTTAACTCAGTTGGTGTGAGTTGTTCTGCAATGTCCGAGGTGTCCAGTAGAGGTGGGAAGTAAGGACGAAGGCGATCCACATTGAAGACTGGGTGCAGACCAAGGAATGGTGGAATACCGAGCTCGAATGCATTGTTCCCTACAGCCTTGGTGATGGTGTACGACCCGTATCGGAGCGGGCGAAGCTTGCGGTGGGGTCCAGTGAGGCGCTCCTTCTGCAAATGTAGCCATACTTTGTCACCCACCTGGAAGTTGTGTGGCACCCGGTGTTGATCATGGCGTTTCTTGTACTTGGCATTGGCCCTGTCCAATATATCATGAACATTGGCCGGATGTATTGAATGCGCTCGATGAAGCTACGCTTGTCAGCAGTGGACATGATACGAATTGGCACAGCGACAGAACACCAAATGGCAAAGCTCTGTCAATGGGCCATAATGCGTGGAATCCCAAGCCCACCTGAAAGGGGCTATGGCCAATTGAACTGTGGAGAGCCCGGTTATAACTGTGTTGTACATAGGGGAGGCTCTCGTCCCATGTGCGTGGATACTTTGAGTTGTACATGCGCAGAATGTGTACAATCATTCTGTTGACGACCTCTGTCTGGCCATCTGTTTGGGGATGGAAAGCTGTGGACTTGGTGAGCTTTGTGTCCAACATTGACCAGAGGCTGGACCAAAATGTGCTGAGGAACCTGCTATCTCGATCTGATATGATAGAATGTGGGATCCCAAAGTGCACCCATACTCGTTCAAAGAAGAGTTTAGCAGTAGCTTCTGCTGTGATATTCTTCTTACAGGCCGCCATAATGGCCATCTTCGAGAATCTGTCAACGACCACGAAAACACAGTCATTGCCATTCTTAGTAGAGGGCAGGCCCGACATATAATCCATGGAGATGGATTCCCAAGGTCGACTAGGGGTAGGTAGTGGAGTATATAGGCCTTGCTTCTTGATGGTCGGTTTGGCAATGGCACAAGCAGTGCAGGATCTGATGTGCTTCTCGACATCCTTTCGAAGGTTAGGCCAATAGAAATACTTCTGTAGTATTGCTACTGTTTTCTCGACCCCGAAATGCCCAGCGACTCGACTGTAGTGTGCTTCCCATATCATCTTGGCACGCTCGCTTGAAGGAACACAAAGGTGTCCCATGTGACATAAAAGTGCATCTTGGAGGTGAAAATTTGGAACTTGCGTACCCCACAAGAGTGCCTTGTAAGTTTGGCCGAATTCTGGGTCACTCTCATAGAGAAGCGGCCAATCAGAAGTCTCGTGCCCACAAGAGTTGAGCACAGTGGTGAGCGCCACGATCGGTGGTCGGCTGAGGCAGTCTGCAACATGATTAGTGCTACCCTTCTTATACTTGATGTTCAAATGAAACTGGAATGTGGGCCTTGGTACGCGTCGTGCAACTACAATGTCTGTATGAACTGCAAGGGCCTGTGGTCTGTGTGGATGATTGTTTCCTTCCCCAAAATGTAATGCTTCCATTGTCGACAAGCTTGCACAATGGAGTACATTTCTTTGTCATATGTAGGGTACTTGCGAACTGTGTCAGACAATGTCTCACTGTGAAATGCCACTGGATGTCCCTGTTGAGTAAGAACTGCCCCAATAGCATAGTCAGAGGCATCTGTCTCGATCTCAAATGGCTGTTGCAAGTCTGGTAAAGTGAGCACTGGGGCAGAACAGAGGCGGTTTTTTAGTTCTGTGAACGCCTTCTGTTGAGGTTCCGACCAAAAATTTTTTGCTCTCGCTCCTCCCTTGGTGACTTGACTCAAGGGCCAAGTGATATGAGAGAATCCCAACACGAACCTCCGGTAGAAATTAGCAAGACCCAGAAAGCTGCGAAGCTCTGTTATAGTGGTTGGGGCTGGCCAATCCCGAATGACTTGGATCTTGGCTGGATCCACATGCACCCCCCTTTCATCGATAATGTATCCCAGATATTGAACCTGGGTCATGCCAAAAGTGCACTTCTCCAAATTGGCACACAACTTGTGTTGCCGCAGTGTTTGGAGGACTTGTCGGATGTGGTGAAGGTGCTCTTCCCAAGTCTGGCTGAAGATCAGAATATCATCCAAGTACACCACTACAAATGAGTTGGTGAATAGCCGCAAGATGTCATCCATCATCCTCATGAAGGTGGCGGGAGCATTCGTCAACCCGAAAGGCATGACCAGCCATTCGAAAAGGCCTTCCTTGGCTTTGAAGGCAGTCTTCCACACATCGAAGGGTTCAATTGGTACCTGGTGATACCCAGACTTCAGGTCGATCTTGCTAAAATATTTTGCACCTTTGAGTTGGTCCAGAAGGTCATCAATCCGTGGGATTGGGTACCTATTCCGGACAGTGATCTTGTTCAGCGCCCGATAGTCAATACAGAGTCTCCACGTCCCATCCTTCTTCTATACCAACACGATCGGGCTCCCACAGGGCGATGAACTTGGTATGATGTGACCTTTCTGCAACAGCTCCTGAATCTGCCTCTTGATTTCATCATTCTCCAGAACAGAGCGCCGATAGATCGGTCCATTAGGTAGCGGCGCACCTGGGGTCAGATCAATCGAGTGCTTGACCTGACAGTGCAGAGGAACCCCTGTGGGTGAGGTGAATATGTCCCCGTACTCCTCCACAACCTTATCCATTTGTTGTTGTTGTGCGGAGGAGCCCTGTCTGGAGGTCGTGGCCACAGTCTTCTTCTTGCCCTGGGGGCGGATCATCAGGAAAACGAATTTCCTGGTTTGGGAAATGAGCTTACTGCATTGTTTTGCAGTAACCAAAGAGATAGCCGCAGGAGGTGGTACCTCTGGTATCCTGTACAACTTATTTCCAAAAGTAACAATGACAGCACGAGGTCGAGACTCATACACAGCATGGCGCTTCCACAAGTATGGTTGTCCTAATAATACATCAGAAACATCAATAGGAGCAACGTCACATAATACCTCATCCGTGAAGGGCTTGATGCTATAGGGAAGGCGGCACTGCTGGCTGACGCGGAGATCTCGTCCTTGGTGAAGCCACCCGTTGGTGTATGGATGTGGGTGAGCTGTGGTCGGCAAGCCCAACCGCTTCACGGCGTCTGCTGAAATGAGGTTCTTTTGGCTCCCATTGTCGACAATGAACTGTACAGGGGAGCCCTTTACCCACATCTGGGAGTGGACGAGACGTTCCTCCTCCTCTGGATCTTCCGGTTCCTCCTTCTGGACCTTTGTAGTGGCAACAGTGGCGTTGGGCTCCGCATCAATAATCTGTTTCCCTTTTTCATTCCCCTTTTCAGGTTCTGATTTGGAGTCGGAGCATGCATCTGACTCAGAAGCCCTCATCTCAGCCACTAGCGACTGCTTGGCCCGACACTCACTTGTGTTGTGAGTGGAGCTCTTATGGAACTCACACCACTTTCCCGTGTCCTTCTTTGGCTTTGCGGCGTTGTTCTTTGCTTGTGACTTTGACAACTTGTCCTTATCCGCCATGCCTTGGCTCTGTCCTTTGTTCTGCGGTTTGGGAGCACCTTTCCCTTGCTTTTGATTCGCAGATCCAAAGTCTCGCTTCTTCTGTTTGAATTTCTGCTCAATCTTGGCAGCATACCGGTATGCCGTACCAAGCGAGGAGATGTCGAGGAACTCCATTTCCTCCTGAATGTATCTGTGCAGACAGCTGCGATACTTTAGCACCAAATGTTTCTCTGAATCTTTGATACCCAACTTTGTGCGCCGGGTATGGAACAGATTCGTCAGCTCATGCACATCTTGATCCCTTTGTTGTCGCAGCGTGGTCCATTGTATGTACTTGTCCTCATAGCTCCCCACAGGATAGTACTGTTCCTTGACGGCGTCTCGGAAAGAATTCCAAGTTGGTATGGCCGAGAACAGAGAGGGTTCTTTCTGGTCTTTGTTCTCACAGTAGGTTTCCCACCAGTCCTTAACATGGGGGGTAGCTTTGAGGAGTGCAAAAATAATCTTCTCCCGGTCTGAAAAGTCATGAACCGAGAAATATCCTTCTAACAGATTCAACCATCTATCTACGGCATCTGCGTCTATTTGACCCTCAAATATGGGAATGTCAAAATTTACTTGTACCTTAAAAGGAGTCGTGCCTCCAGAGTGGCTGCTGGATGCAGATGCGCCGCCGGTGGGTAGCCGTTGAAGGATCTGAGCAAAGTTATCCATCATCACGTTCCTTTGTCTTTCGAGGGCCTCCTCGAGCAATGTTTTGATAGGATCTCCTGCTCCCTCATCTTTCTTTTCGTCCCCCATGGGCGTCCGTCGAGGTTTGCGAGGCTGATCTTGCAAAGGTTCCACCAGATCAAGCCCTAGCTCCTTATGCCCCGACCTCGTTGGGGACATGCAAAGAAGGATCGAGAAAAAGCAGACCGCTCTGATACCACTGATCCGGATTTATGCAGGAACGCAACAGAATAAACATATAACCCTAGATACAGAGATGCAGCGGAAATAACACTTCATTTCATTAATGTCAAAGAACTGAAATTTGCTTACAGACAAAATGGAAATAAAACTAGCTAGGGCGCTGGTAGCTATCTCTGAGAAGAGATGTGGCGGCTACAGGCCTCTGAACTGAGTTACAATGAGGCTCGAGGGCCTATTTATCATTTAGAAACAATGGGAAATCCGAAACAGCCAAAACCCTAACCCTAGGAGATGAAGCGCCAAAACTATGGGCCCCGTTTGGGTAAATTGGTGTTTCAACTTCCCAGGGGCGTAACTTTGGCATACGATCTCCGTTTGACGCGTACCATACCTCGTTAGAAAGATCTATCCGAGGACTACAAATTTGGAATGGGCAACATTAGTACATGTTGCCTCCAGGTTTCCCAGCGTCGTTTTGGGGGCTCTGTCATTTCGATAGCGGGAAGAGGAATGTGAATGGGAGTAGGAAGTTCCTCTGGTCCTATCGAAGTGGCCTTGAATTGGCGGTACATGTCCAAGGAGGAACGATACTCGTCAAGGCGGGGAAAGAGGTGGGTGTAATGGCCGTGAAAATCGCACAAGGCACAAGGGTGGTTTGTGCGCAAGTTTTTGAGTTTCGGGATAGAGTCTGGGATAGTGACGTAGACTTCTGGGATGTCAGAGTCGGGAAACGTCTCGTTGACCAGAATCTTGAGGTGCGGCAATTCAGGACACATATGAGTGGCGTGACCGACGATATCACACAAAGCGCATTGGATGGCGGGCTTTGGTGGTCGCGGAGGGGTAAGAGTTGTCGGGGCGGCCTGGTCCTGATGGGTTGCCCCCTTACGAGCTTTGCCTTTCTTTCCGGGGGCTGGCACCACAGGGGTAGGGTCCTGTGGAGGTGTTGGGGGCCCGGAGGAGGTGAGGGGGACCGGTTGAACCGGTGTCAAAGCAAGGTAAGGTTTGGGGTGGCCGGGAGGGGTAGCGGCTGGAGGGTTAATGTACCAGACGGGTATGCCAAGGGTCAGGTTAGGGAGAGAGAGTGTGGCCATGACGGGGACAGAAAATACTTCGGGAGGGGGAGCCAGGAAAGGTATCTGCCCAGCAGGGTAATGACTAGGAGGGATGGCTCCGAGGTGGTTAAAGCCAGGGGGAACCGTTCTAGGAGGATAAAGGGGTTCAAGGATACCAGCTGCAGGGGGAGGGCCAGAAGGAGGAGGTATTTGAGATGAATGGCTAGGGAGCGTTGGAGGGCAGGGAGATTGTGACTAGCAGAGCGAACCGCTGCCAGACCTTTGATCGATTGCATCATGCAAACATTCGATAAAGATCTGGGATCGATGTGGGGAGGAGGAGATGAGGAAAAGTTCAAGGAGGAGGAATGTTTACCAGACGGAGACAAGTGGAGATCGTGGTTTGCTTGTTGGCTACAGAAGAGATGGTCGTCTCGGAGGAGGTCTGAGACGACGGCTCATGATAAGATAGCTGATCAATGGTGACTATCTTCCCATTATGTGGGAAAGACATCTTGCGGAACACCGCGGATGGAACAGCAGACATGGCATAGGTGTAGCTTTGCCCCAATAGAATGTTGTAGTCTAGAGGGGCGTCAATGACTTCGACATCAACGCAAACGGTCTTACCGGCGAGGGTGATGGGACAGTTACGAAACAGGCCAATGGGCTGGGAGGCATGACCGTCCCACGCTCGAAGGGTGATCGAAGGTATTTAAAGCAGGAAGAGGAGGATGTTCTGATTGATGGGCGTCGAAAACAATCATTTGGTCATCAGCAGGATCTACAGCGCCCACGGCAGATAGCAGAGCCTTATTTTGGGAAGGGCACGACTCGAGGAGTTCCAATGTGGAAATGGCAGCAGGAGATTGCGCCAAATCATCTACTATGCTATACGAATGAGCAGCTCGACCAGAAGCAGCATTTCGACGTAATGGTCCCTTAGGAATCCTGGTATGAACCTCAAATTTGGGTTGAGGGATATGTAAGGGGCCATTGGATGTCGAAAGAGGCTCGGTAGAACCAGAGAGGGAGGCTCTAAAGGTGATCGAAAGGTGGAGGCTTGGGTAATGACGAGATCCATTTTGAAGGTGAAGGTTGGTCGATCACGGGAAGGATCGTAGTGCATCATAAGGACTGGAGGACCTGAGACCCGTAAAGAGAAGGTGGGGTGGGAGTGCCCTGGTCAGTCAGTGTTAGCAGACACTGGACCCGCTGAGGGAAAGACTCAAACAACAGCTGGTTGAGTAGTGGCCACATTAGGAGGAGCATGAGGGGAGGCGTGTTATCCGCGCAATGTGGCTTGAGACTCCCACATCTGCCGCATCTGGGGTAAGAGGGGACAATCGTGGGTGTAATGGCCATAAACACCGCAACACGAACAGGGCTTGTTTGTGCAAAGCGGCCTGTCCGGCTTGGGCTAAGTGCCTTGTTGCTGGTTGGCAGTGTTAGGGTCCACACTAGAATTGGGTCCACGGGTACCAGGGGTAGATTGGTTCTGATTGCCTCTCCGCCTTCTTTGAGAGGAAGGAGGATTAGTCGCACCCTGCTGCGCAAATACTTGCCCTGGAGGGGGCTGTAAGTGCTGTTGTGGGGGTGGAGGAGGCAAGGGAGATGGAAGCGCATATGCTGGAGGAGCTGGCGCACCAGGCTGCGGATAAAGGTAAGGGTTAGGTTGGGCAGCATTGAGGTAAGCAGGAGGTTGGGCAAAAGGAGGAGGCATGCCATATCCAGGATACATGCTGCCGGGAGGGGGAAGAGTGCTAGAGGTGCTGGCCCCTCCCTGAGGGAGACCATAGCCCACAGGAGGTTGAGCATACGGGTGGGAAAGAGCTCCAACGATATCGTCGGCGGAATGAGATGCCCCTGGGCCGTTAGCGCCACCGGGCCTGGGGAGGTCAGGAAGAACGGTATAAACATAACCAGATTGAGCGTAGATCAGGTCATATTTCAAGGCTATTTGGAGGGCGGCTTCTTCAGTTTGAGGAAAGTGAGAGGCGACATCTTTGCCGATGGGAGCGGGAAGGGTGCGAAGGAACCAGTCCATGTAAACCTAATCTTCGAAGGGAGGGGCTCGACATAAGCTCCGTCTTCTTCGCCATTCCTGAACATGGGCGGAAAGGCGTGTTGAAGAGGATTGCTTGAAGGAAGTCAAGAGCTCCGTGCCAGTATCGTATCGGAGAGGGAGCTAGAAGTACGACAAAAAGGCTTGGGCAAGAGTCTCAAAGGTGGTATGGGTAGAGGTGGCTTGTTCGACATACCATTTAGAAGCTTCGCCGGTAAGCGTGTGTTGGAACAAACGAAGACGGATGGAGTCATCGGTAATGGAATTGGAGGAACACCACATGTGGAAAGATCGGACATGATTGGTTGGATCTTCTCCATTAAGGCCCTCAAACTTAGGGATGTCGGAGGGTAGCTTGGTTGGCATAGTGGGCCAGTTAGCATTGTGGTGAATAGGGTCATTGATCAACTGATGGAAATCGGGGAGGCTGAGGCCTGCAATGTACGGCAGCACAGGGGTGGCCGGGGTAGTTCCTGTGGCGGTTCCGCTAGTAGTAGGGCCGACATTAGGGCCGGGAGAACCGCTAGCGTTAGGCCCTGGACCAGACATAGTGAAGGTGACAGGGGGAGAACCTGGAGGAGAAGGAGGACCCGATGAATCAGGAGAGGAGTCGGAGTGCGGACTCGAAGGTGGACTGGCTCGACGACGGTGGTGCGGAGCAGGTCGATCAACCGAAAACTGAGGGTGAATGCCAAGAAGTCTCCGGGAAAGGCGCCTTGGGGGCGCAATGATGACAGGAAGAAGGAAACCGACAAGGGCAGAAAGGGACAGAATCAAGTAATGTCAAGGGCAGATAAGGTGCAGTGACAATTGATTTTAGAGTCTTTGCCAGGGGGTGTTAACCAGGCGCTTCTTCACTTAGGGTCAGTGTGTGATGTGCGTTAATTTTAATTTTTAAACCCTTTTCGTTTTGAGAGTAAGAAAAAGTGTGCTGTGTAACTAAAAAGAAATTTACAGAGAACAATAGAGATTGCTGAAATAACAGAACATTTAATAGCTAACTATGCATCGATCTAACCCAAAAAGGTGGGTCTCTCAAAACTACTCTAAAAGAGGGCAAAAATCTATTCGAAACACACATAAAAAGAGGCCAATAGATCTAGGGTTAGAAGGGACAGGGATCTAGAGGATAAAACTGCTGGAAAGTGGTGCAGATCACAACCAAGAGATAGAGGCAAGGTGGCTAGAAAAAGGGAAGTAATCAGCAAAAAGTGGAGGGGGCAAGGAGGAGGCCCTAAAAAGAGGTCCAAACAAAACGACAAGAGGTGATTTGAAAGGAAGAAAGGCTGATTACAATGGATCTGAAAGGGAGGTAACAGATCAGGAAAAAAGGAGGCTGAAGCTTTGAAAAACAGACGCCTATAACAGCTAAAACTCTTCCACAAAAAGTGGAGGGTACTAAAGCCCTAGGGGGCAAGGTTCCCACTTAGATGAGTAAAAACAGATCAAAACTTGGTCAAGGCGGGCTGAGACAGAGGCTGGAAGACCCTGACAGAAGCTGCAGCAAAACCCAGAAAAATTGCAGAAAAATCACTGAAAAACTGGTAGGTCACAGGTTCTGACCTGAAATCAGTGCAGGTCGCAGGAAACAGGCTGAAAAGTGCGACCTGGAGGGCCAGGTCGCAGGTTTAGGGGCAAAAAGTGCGACCTCCTGTTCCGGTTGTCTCGGCGGCAGATTTTCAGAAAAGTTGCCGTCTCAGTTGCGGCTGGTGTCGCTTACCTGCGCAATAGGGCCAGAAACACACGGAAGTTAGAAATTTTGATGTTTTAGGTTTTTATGTGAGAAAAACAACATGAAAATAGGAGAAATAAACAGCTGAAAAGAAACCCTAGGTTCTGAAGTAGCTGGATATGCAGGAATAGAAAACACGACAGCGGTTGTAATTTAAAACCTGTGTGGAGTCGCCATTTGTTAGTGTGAATCCTTTGTCGAAGTGTACAAAAAAGGACCCTTTTAGCTACGCATAACTAATAGCCCTAACAACAAAAAGTGGCTGCCAATATCTTCAGATCTGTGGTTAGTAGAACAAGAAAAGAGCTGCAAACAACCAAATCTATATATGGAAAGACATTAAGCAGTAAAAATAAGGGTTTGCTCCATGCACCAATAGACAAGACAAGAACGATTTTTGAAAGAATTTTTGTATTAATGGGGCACCTGGGAGGAAAACCAGAAGGAGTATCCAATCTCTGGATGGGCCCTCAAAGTCCCCACTTCAAATCTGAGATCTTCTCTAGTTGATGTAGAAAACCCAATGCAAAGAGTAGAGCCCAATGGGAGCAAATGATGGAGATATGTGACCAAGTGTATAGATCCAGAGTGATCTAATAGGCAACAAAAGGTGAGGAATGGTAGGAAAAACCCTCCTATTTATAACAAAATATTGGGTCATTCTAGATCTTGGTGCATGATTAAAATAATGTTAACCAAATCTAGATCCACCTTTTATGGGATATTTTATTATATTTGTTGGAGGGAAAAGGTATTTGACTTGGGTCAAATCCCTTGATTTGTCAAAAATAAATAAATAAATGATTTATTTATCTTTTTAAGGAAGCGATTAGAAGATAATCAAATAAATAATGATTTATTTAATTATTTAAGGAAGTGGTTGAAAGATAATTAAATAAATAATGATTTATTTAATTATTTGTGGGTGATTTGGTCATATTTAACAAGGAATATTATCTAAATAAGGCTTAAATAATTATTCCTAGAAAATAACAAGATAAATAAAGGTTTATCTAATTAATTTCTTTGATTTTGGGTTAAACATGACTGGGAATAATAATTAATTTATGGTTTAATTAATTATTCCATGAGGAAAATCAAACAAATATAGGTTTGTTTAATATTTCCTTTTGGGGTTTCCTGTTTTAACATAGTGAAAGCAGTTTTACTTAGGGTAAAACTGGTCTTACATAGTGTACTTGGGTCCATCTAATGATAATAGGTTAGATGACCAAAAAATTGTGTAACAATGCAGTGAGTGTCTAGGTTGGTGAACCATGAGAATGATTGTGACACTTGTGATGAAGATGTTGTTACGGTATGATAATCTCTCTTGGAAAGATTGTATTGATACGCAAAGAATCGAAGGCTTGGATTACCGAGATGGCCTATGCTGCTTAGTTGATTGCTGACTTGAAGACAGCTACAGCCTGTTCTATCTATCGTAGTCAGAAGCATTAAATATCTCGAGGAAAGAAGCTAATACTGTTTTTCTCACAGAGGATCGAGATGCGGATTCAAAATATTGAAGATGGTATTGGATCGTGGGTTTCCTGGCTCTGATCGCGTATATGCGTGGGTTCATTCTGACACGTATGTCTGATTGCTGACAAACTTTTGTTTGGGATCAGCTCTCTTTAGCACAGCTGCAGTGCTGCTTGGTATCTTTGGTATCTCTGGTGATGTTCCAGCTCTTATAATACTGTTTCAATTTCTGATGTTTTAAATATGCCTTGATGATTGGTTGAAAGTGTTCAGAATGCACAAACTAAGGGGGAGCCTTAGTCATATGGAAAGGACGTTCGGATGCACATTTTCAGGAGGAGCATTAGCGTTGCTGAGTATAATGATTTGTTAGCATTATGATGGTTCTGAAATATGTTCTCTTTCTTGAGGATTTTCTGGTGTTGGTCTTAAAGTCATATTTGTATTTTGACGAAAAGGTCTTGTTGAGACCCATGATGTAAAATTGTAATATTCAGTCATGTAAGGACTTGTCAAATTTGTAAACCCACTTGGTTGAGTCAAATTTTGTAAACCCACTTGGTTGGGTACTTGAGTCTTTTATGACAATCTACTTGGTTGGATATTTGATGTAAGTATGAGTCTTTGGAGATAGGAAGTTCATATAGTCATGTACTTTATTGAAAAAATATGTTTGAAGATTCAGCATGAACTTAGGGGGAGCTTGGTCACTTCAGTACATATCAGATCTGCAGAACGCTTCTTCCACAAGAGGAGAAAAGGGGGAGAGTATGTTGGTTTTGATCCGCCCTTTGCCCTTGATGTCAAAGGGGGAGAGTGAAATGGTGTTTGAATGCAGATAATGGTGTCAAAATGCATGGTGTCATTGTTTCTTAATGTACCTATCTACATCTTGGTGATCAAACACCATCGTGGGGTTACCATCAAGTCCCAAGGGGAGATTGTTGGCAAAATGATCAAGAGTGTTGTCCTTGATGGCAACCTTTGAATGAAGATGAAGACATGAGATTGTTGACTTGTGTTGTCCATGATGCCAAACCACTTGATGAAGTTTGTATTGACCTGATGGACTTGGTAAATGATGTAAATTTGATGTGAAATGATGTTTGTTAGCAATATGATACTGAGTGTTGTCCTTGAATGGAAATCCACTTGATGAAGATGATGGCAACTTACTTGATGAAGTTGTACTTGATAGAATATGTCTTGATCTGATGTATCTACAGAGAGTACAGAAGGAAATGAAGAAAGGAATTCAATATATGCTAGATCTATGATGAAAAGAGTATGTCTCAAGGCATACGCGGATCTGTCTAGGGGAAGTCGCGTATGCACGCGGGAAAGAATGTGACAAGTCGCGTATGGGAAAAAGCGCTCACAAAGTGCAAAACCAGGGGTAACCACCATGGTATTGACCCATTGTATTGGGTAATGATTCGTCTAAATGACCCCGTCCAGGAATACCATCGGAAGTAATGTGGTTTTGGCTCATGGTATTGAAAAAGGTTAAACCTATATAAGGAGAAGAAATTCATTGTGCAAATAATGAGGGTGGGAGCAAGATGTCTGAACTTGAATGAATACTTCTGTATGAAGTATATCTGTATGGAAAGGGTAAAGGTTTGATAATAGATCTGAATCTATGGTGCACCTATGAAGAAATGATGAAGTGGGATATCTAGATCCGAAATGTATCTCAGATGCAGATCACGTTTATGGAGTGATGAGATCTCTGGGTGGATAAGGCGAACATCTCGTTCAAGTACAATCAATCGAATATCTCGATTCGAAGAAGTATACCCGTAATGGTCAAGATCCATAGCTGTTCGTAATCTTGTTTGAAGGCAGATATATGTTTTCCCGAAGAGAAAGCGTTGTATGCGTTATTGAAAATAGATCCGTATTATTTCTATATGTTACGCCGGTTTATGTGAACATAAGCGCGTATATACACGACATCAGTGAAAGGAAAGCGCGTATGCAAACTAGGGTTTGCTGAAGTCTGTGGTAAGAAATGTCTGATCTGTTCTGCTGGTTTACTGATATCTGTCAGTGAGTTATATGTATCTGTTTAATGGTTGACTGTGCTTAAAAGTATGGAAAGGGTCCAGTCTGAAAATATGATGAAACGTGGCCTGCAAGTGGTGTCCTAAAGGAAGCTTTGGATCCAGTGTGAAAATTGATGAAACGTGGTCCATAGAGGTGTTGAGGGTTGTAGCCTTCAGTCAGGGGGTTGTAGCTCCCTTCCAGGTGAGGCTGGTAAACGAGATCAGGGGGTCGTAGCTCCCTTCCAGGTGAGGTTGGTAAACGAGATCAAGGGGTCGTAGCTCCCTTCCAGGAGAGGCTGGTAAACGAGTCAGGGGGTTGGAGCTCCCTTCCAGGAGAGGCTGGTAAACGAGCGCAGGTGGGTGCCTGCGTGCTGGTAGGAGTCTGCACCAGCACATATGTTGTAAGATGTTTCCTCTATACTAAAATATTGAAGGCTGAGCAACTGCAGCGGTGGTTTTCTCCTGACTTGGGTTTCCACCTAAAAATCCTGGTGTTCATGTGTGATGCTTATGTGTGATGGTTTATTCTGTTCTTACTGCACATGTTTACTATTTGTAGAACATCTAATGAATGAATGATGGAATGATATAAGTGAAGAACTAAGTTAATAAATATCTGCATATCTAGATCTCAGCTAATACGCGAGTTGTATGAAGGATATCCACGTGTATACGCGAGTTTACTAAAGGAAAGTAGCGTATGGGTTTTAGAGAGTGAAAAAGTAAAAAGTTTTGAATATGCAGTAAATACTGATTCACCCCCCCTCTCAGTATTTTTCCCAACATGTTGTGCTATCTAGGGCAGTGATGGACGGCCATAGGTCTTTAAAGACCTCTATTACTTGGTCTAGTTTTTGCTGTAGGTTATCCTTCTCACCTTAGAGTTGATTGCGCTCGTCAGTAAGCGCAATGACTTGCTGTTATTGCTTCTCATATATTTGCAATAGGTCACTGTGTAGACCTTCTTTTTGTCATGCTGCCATATGGATGAAATTGAATAGTTGGTTAGGTCCCTAGCTTTGCATGTTCCCACTGCTCGACATCTCTTTGCTTGGATGTCTTTCCCAGAGTGGTTGCCCGTTGAAGATTGATCTTTCAGAATGTCCCTGTGGGGATGTTGGTTGAATTTGTTGTGGCGGCTGGGGTTCAGGAATCTGTAGACTAGTAGATGGAATGAACTATTGCATCAATAAATTGGATTGTTAGAATGGATTTGGCTCTGGTGTGGTGGGGGTTGTATCGGAAATGAGAGATTCTTCCTGGATTAATAACTCTAAAAAGGTTCCCTGTCCCACTATGGTTTGGTCAACCTCAGGTAGTCCAGTTGTATCCGAGTTAACCTTTACCTCGATATCAACATTCATTAGAGTCTCTGGTGGTATTAGATCTGAAATGGTTTCCGAGGTGGATGGAGTCTGGGGGAGGTGGTCCTTGGATGTGAATGAGGTGTGCGGTGATGAATTGTGCATATGGAGTGGCGATGAGATTTGTATGTTGAGAATTGATGATGGATCAAATACTGGTAATGCAGAGGTGGTCTGCATGGTGACATCTGGCTCTTCTTGAATTAACATTATCGTCACTATTGCTGGGGTTGATCTTCTCTGGTAAGATCAACCACTTGCTCAGGTCCTGTGGTTCGGGCTCTTTTCCCTTTAGGTGTTGGTACTGGGGGTTTAGTTGGCTTGTTTTTGTAGATGGGAGTGATAGTGGGCAGCGAAGGGGAGTTGAATGTGTTATATGGTAGTGCAGTTAGGATGGGGGTGGTGGTGGACGGGGATGCAAAATTCAATGTTTGAAATTCAGAAAAAGTTGGAAACACAATAGATGTGATGCTGAGAGTTTTTATTACCTTATTGAAGCCTTTCACCTATGTGTCCAGTTGGTCTAGCAGTGGTCGCAACTGCAATTGGGAGATCCTCTACATTGTTTCTTCCTGTGTCTCCTCCAGAAGTGCTTTAGGGAGCATCGCATCAAACGAGTAAACTGGGATCCCGCTTATGATCTCCATTGTCACTCCTGGCCATGAAGAAACTTTGATATGGAAGGAATCTTCCATTATTTGGAACTTCAATGGATTCTTATGGAAGGTATTTTCATCAATGCAACTTGGTCGAACATAGGTCCGGTTATGAGTCACCCCAAACCAGATTTGTGTGAAGTATCTATCCAATAAGCTTCTTGGAATTCTTTGTTGATTTCTGACTACATCGACCATCTGTCTATACCAGGCTGCAAAAGCTTCCTCATTGACCTCTTTGGTGTTGTTAGGTCCCTGTAATTTGTCAGATTGGTAAGACCAAATGAACAAGGGTAACATCAAACCAACTTTGGAGCCCTAGGACCTAGCCTTCCTAGACTCAGAGAGGACTCTCTCTATATTTGTGTAAAATATGTAACTTTATTGATTTAGGGTATTGATTTTTAGGCTAGTTAAAATCATAGGGTTGTTTGTTTTGTTTTGTTTGGTTGGGTTGCTTGTCAAGAAGAACAAATAGAGTAAGAGAAATTTAAAACATTGGGCTATGGAGTCTGTGAAAGTTTTGAAAAATACAATAATGAATCAAGGGTGTTTCATAGGGCAAGTTGACAAAGCCAAATGGATCTTAATAGCTTCTGTGGGAGTGAAATGAACATTAAATTGTGAGTGTAGTAGGTTTAAAGGGTAGTTAAGAATCCATTAAAATATACTATAACAAGAAGAGTATTTAAGAGCACTGTGGTTAAGAAAGAATTAAAGGACATAGTGCACCATAAACTTCTTTGTCCTAGATTTACCAAGTAAAATTTAAGACAACAATCCAGAAAACCCTAGAGAGCAGGGAACTCCTAAATTCTCTAGCTATTTACCTTTAGAGAAAGAAAACATTTAAGATAACAAACAAGTGATGATAAAAGAGCAAGGAACTCCTAAGTTTCTTTAATCATACTATAAAGACCATCAAAGTAACTACTCAAGATGGACTAAAGGAAAGGGCAAACCATAAACTTCTTCAGTCAAACCCTAATTAGCAAACTTCAAAGAAAAGGCCTTCAAAACAATGTTTTAAGCTACACCAAAGGACAGGGCATACCATAAAATTATTTGGCTTGAATCCATTCAATCATTTTCAAGGAAAAAAAGCTAAGTGGAACTAGAGAGCAATTAAGAATTCTCTAATCATACCTAGCAGAGGAAAACATCTAAACAACAGAAAATAGACAGAATTAAGGTGCCTGTCAACAACATATCTTAACCTAAATTTTCTACTCTATCATAAGGGAAAGGATGAACAATATTGAAAAAATAAGAGGAAACAAAGAACTAGATTAGAACCACATCACCATTTGACAAAGTCCATGAATCCTACAAATGTGCTTGCTCCATTATCATTCAGTCCAAGAAAATTACAAAGCTCCAAAGCCAAAAACTCTTTATCACCCAAAGTCTATTTGATTTTCATCTCAACAATCAACCAAAAATAAAAATGAAGCTTACATGCAGTATTTAATTGAAAAATGATGGATTAAACCCTAGCTAGGGTTTTAGAAGTCATTAATTACATAGTAAATGTTTTTGACCTTTGAGACCATGCAAGGCCCAAGGCAAAATATCCCAAACTCATTAAATGAAAAAATAAATTCCAACATAACTTCTAAGCTAAATTTGGAGTTATTTATCTTAAAGGCCTTCAAAATATATTTTTCAATAACTTCTGATGTGTTTTGTTGACTTTCAGGCAAGGGTACAGTGCCAAGGTACAAGGGTGCAACGCCAAGCCAAGCATGCAACACCAAGACTGGGAAAATTGTCCTTTTTGTAGCTGAGTTTTGGAGGCCTTCCCGGTGTCCAAATGAGCTCCATGATAGCTCATTGGAAAGATTGTCCTATCTAGTTTCCAAATATGTCTTTAGTTTCCATATTGGCACTCATTTTATTAGTCAAAAACCACTTTTACCAAGAATTCTAAGGGTGCAACGCTAGTGCTGAAAAGAGGGAAGAAAGGTGATTTTTAGGTGGCTTTTGGCCCTTTTGAGGGACTAGTTCTGCTCCAAATGACCTGAAATTTTTTGAGGATGATGTCCTTGGTATGAGGAACATGAATATGTAAACCGTTTCCCATTTGAATGCCCCAAAAAAGAGCGCAACGCCAGTGGCGCTGTGCGTTTGGCCCTTTTTTCTGCAAGCCAAACAATCAAAACTTCAAAATGTGCACCAAGAGCCAAAATTTGGAATTTTCTTTGCTGATCATGGTTGGGAGGCTTGTAGGGACACATCAACAAGGATATCCAGTTTTTCCTTATCTTTTGACTCATTTAGTGCTTTAATCTTTGCAAGGCCTCATTTGAGGTTGGCCCTTGCAATCCTGTTCCTCATGGCATAATGCTTTGCCACCTTCCTCTGCATGTCAGTGTCTCTCTTAGCCTTATCTAATTGACCCTCTAGGTGAAAATTTTCCCTCTCAAGCCAATATTCTCTATCATAGTTGATTTCTATGGCAATCAGCTCACTTGGAGTGAGCTCCTCTGCCAATTCTGACTCTTTCTCTCTTTCCCAGGCTAAAGCCTTATTCAAACCAATTGTCCTTGGCCTCTTCCTAGGAAGTTGTTCTTCCTCATATTCATTGTCATCAAAAGTGCCCAAGGTCTCATCTAGCATATCCTTAGCCTTTCCAGCCTCTTTCTGGACTCTGATTTTCCTGACCTCACTGATGCCTTTCTATGTCTCTAACTGTTGTTTTTCTACGTCAAGGAAGTTGATCACATTATTTACCCTACCAAGATTAGCTTGTAGCTCACTAATATTGGCATCTTTTCTCTTGATCAACATATTGGTGAACCTTTCTTCATTCTCATCCTCAAGGTCAATAAGTTGAAACTCTTGTTCAGTTTCATGTTCATCTTCCTCTTCAACAATGACCTACTCTGTAACATTTTCCTTACCCTTATCAAGTTGTTTTGTTGATGATGAAGGCAGGGCCCCTTCCACAATCTGTCGAGAAAACACCTGCTTGTGGCCTCTTTGATAGGTCAAAGGAAAAGGATCTATTTCAATCATCTTAGTGTCATCTGTCTCACTTCTCTCTTCACTGTTGGATGCTGTGGTATCAAGAGATGATGGTGAAGGATTGTGAAAAGGTGATGAAGGAGTGTCATCATGGGGTGAAGGAATGTGAGTGGATGGTGATGTATGAGTAGTGTAGGGAAAATTTTAAGGATAGAAAAGTATCTTGAAGTTTAAAAATTTGGCAAATATCACTAGTCCCTAATATGTAAACTATAAAATTTTTATTGATGTATTTATAAAATTATTCAAATTTATAATGATTTTATATATAATCTCTATATAATGTTGGTGATTTTTAACATAAAATAAGTTTATATTGTAAAATTTGGGCGAATCAGTTTTCTAAAAATGCAAATTGGAAAATATTTTTTTTGGAAAAAACATGGAAAATTAGCCCACCTACGAATTTTAGCCCCTAAAATTTTCCATGGAGTAGTGGGATGTGATGGAGAAGTAGGAATGGGAGGATGAGATGAGGAAGGTATATCTTGCTGATGATGGCCATGTGAAAAACTCATCAGCAATGAAGGTCTCCCATGAAATGCCTTTCTACTATAGTTGGTGCATAACCACCATCTTGATAAGTGAGTGATGGAATAGGCTCTACATTTGCTGAGGGTAGTCTCTCTTTTGCACTATGTAGGCCATTTTGTCAATGCTTCGGAAAAGGTAATATGGTATATGTAGAATCCTAACCCTAGTGAAATGCATAAGAAGTCAGATGTGGTATGAATAGTGGCGGGACAATCTTCCCTCACATGTAAAATACTTCATTATGATCCTCATCATGGGTGCATATCTATCAAGGAAATGAGAAAAGGGGAAGATGGACTTGTGATGATCTTTATACCTAGGTTTAAGGTATGGTTCAAATTAACTCATGTCCAGGTTTTCTTGTTTGAACCACTTTTCACCCACACTAGGTATTCCTGTAGCATCTGCAATGGAATTTGTATACATCTCAAATGTAACCCCACCAAGCTTGACTTTCTTGTCATGTAGGTTAATGATAAATATAAATTTTAGCTCAGGGTGGTTTTTCACTTGCTCTCAGAAAATTCAAAGCAGCCCATGTGTTTGAAACAGGAAATAGTAAGGGGAGATGCCATGAGCTCCCTTGTATTGAGGGGTTCAAATCTGTTTATCTTTCCTCCTTTGTGATCATGCCTCCTTGGAATTTGGGCCTCACCATTGCCATTGTCTCCTTCCTCTGACATTTTGAAAACTCTATTTTTAGAAACCCTTGGGGCTGATGTGAAATGAGATGAAAGGAGGGTAATGAAATGGAAACCTTGCAAGTGAAGGGAATGAGTGTATGAAGGGAATGGATATTATGACAAGATTAGATGAATGAAAACCCTCAAACAGTGTAATTTCTCTACCTATCACTGAATTTCTTTAAGGAGGATGAAGTAATGGAAAAATAGTGATTTCAAGCTTGAACACCTAGGGCTTGATTTAGGGTTTCATTCCATTCATTAAATGATGACCAAAATAGCTTTAATATGAGCTCATGTCATGTACTTACCTCTTATCAGTGCTTTAGAGGACCTTGGAGGAAAATTGAAAGTGTTTTGAAGTGGTTTGAATGGTTTAAGGGCTTAAAAACCCTCTCTGCCTAAGCACGCAGCGCCAATGGAAAAATTCACTGGGTCTGTTGGGCAAGAGTGCAACGCTCTGTCAAGGGCGCAACTCCAACTTCCAGGCACGCAGTGCTAGTGTAAATCACATTGAAAAATCTGGGCAAGGGCACAACGTCAACTCCTAGGCGCGCAACACCAAGACACTTAGCTTGATTTCTGCTTGCAAACTCAAAAGCTCTTCTTCTCTGAATGCTCTTGATCATTTGAAAGGTAACAATGAGGCTTTTGAAATGTTCAATGGGATTTATAGGCAAATGGAATTTTGATTTAATTTGAAAAAACCCATTTTCTAATTTTTTTGAAACCTTTTACTTTGCCACTGATATTGCTTTTGACACTTTTTCTTGCAGGTGGCTAAAATCATTGAGGTGGATTTTCTTTTTCTCATTGAGGTTTGTCAGGTTCATCTTGAAAATTTTTAGGATTTGATCAAATGGTAGCATCTTCAAAATACTCTGTATTTTCCACCATGGAGTTCAAATCACCTTTTCCACCTTCTCTGGCTACTTTCTTCAAAACCCTAATTTTCTGCAGTTCTTCACAGCAATCATCAATGTTGTCTTCTAATTTATATATAGCCCTTTCAAGTGCATTCATTTATGTCTAGTACACCTCACCTTTTTCCATATTCCATCAATATTTTCTAATAGACCTTCTTCATGTTTTTCCTTGTGTGCTTCCTCCATGTCATTTTCTGCAAGTGATCACTACTTTGGCATGCAAATGGATTGACCAATTCATAACCCTAATTATCTCAAGGCCAAGTGTTTCCTCTTTCCCTTGCTGTAAGTTGTTTTCATTCAGGGGTAGACAATATACCTCATCAATACCTTTTGCTAATAAATCTTTCAACACTCCTGTAGAAGTGTTAAACTCTTCCATTTTCCTCACTAGCAGACTCTATACTGAGAGGATAATCCTCCTTGGAAGTTTTCGGTCCTTCTTGAATAATAATGTCTTGACATTATATTACATCTGATTCAGATTCTAGCAAAGGAAAAGCAGTGCTTGAAACATCCAAGGATGTCCTTGAAAGGTACAAAACCCTAATGACCTGATGTGAGTGTCCTTTGACCTTGTTGGGGTTCCCATGTTTTGGCCAGATTGGAAAGACCAAAAGATGAGACAACATCAGAACCGCTTTGGCACTACTGCATTTGGTGGAAATTCCGACACTTGGTTCCGACACTTGGTTCCGACACTTTTGACCAAATGTCTGAAATTTCCCCAAATTTTATCCATCTCGCCCGAAACCGTCGCTATACCGACGTTTATAGAAAAGTGTCGCAATACCGACACTTAGACAAAGTGTCGAAATTGCGACGTTTGGAGGAAGACGTCGCAATTGCGACACTATGGCCCAAAGCGTTGTTATTGCGACGACTGCCTCCAAACGTCGCAAGTGCGACACAATGTCTAAGTGTCGCAATTGTGACGTTTGGAGGCACCCGTCGCAATAGCGATGCTTTGTCCGTCGTCGGTATAATGACACTTATATGTGCGCTACATAAAAATACGAAACTTATATGCGTGCTACATAAAAATGATTTTATTGTTTCGTATCCATCATAATAGCTACATTAACGTCTGATATCACGCGCGCATTCGCTCTCTGCTCTTACAGAACAACATTCGCCCTTAACATTCGCCCTCAGCTCTTGCAGAACAAAATTTTCCCTCAGCATTCGCCCTCAGCTCTTGCAAAATTGTAAGTTCTTACTGCAGGCCCTTCCTCCTATAGTAGGGTTGACTCTATTTGGGTTTTTTTGGTCAATTCCATTGGATTGTGTTAGGCTGTAGGGTTCTCTAGATGTCAAGAATCAAGATTCAATACCCTCTATTATCTTCATCACCCAATACAAGATTTAAATTTTTCCCAAAGAAACGCTTATTAATTTGGCAGCCATTATTTCTCCCTGCTTTAAAAACCCTACATTTAAATGAAAACAAGCATTGCATTTCAACTACAAAAATATATTAGTGTTCAAATGTGCATGTGTGCTACATTAACGGCTGATATCACGTGCGCATTCGCCCTCTGCTCTTGCAGAACAACATTCGTCCTCAGATCTTGCAGAACAGCATTTGCCCTTAGAATTCGCCTTGAGCTCTTGCAGAACAACATTCGCCCTCAACATTCGCCTTGAGCTCTTGGCAACGCATTCGCCCCAGTATCTCCCTCGCCTCTTGCCTAACAACATTCTTCGCCCTCGCCTCTGCAAAACAAAGATTCACCCCAGCTTTCCAACAACATTCACCCCCTCAGCTCTTGCAAAATGGTAAGTTCTTACTGCAGGCCCTTTCTCCTATAGTAGGGTTGACTCTATTTGGGTTTTTTTGGTCAATTCCATTAGATTGTGTTAGGCTGTAGGGTTCTCTCTAGATGTCAAGAATCAAGATTCAATACCTCTATTATCTTCATCACCCAATACAAGATTTAAATTTTTCCCAAAGAAACGCTTATTAATTTGGCAGCCATTATTTCTCCCTGCTTTAAAAACCCTACATTTAAATGAAAACAAGTATTGCATTTCAACTACAAAAATCTATTAGTGTTCAAATGTACATGTGTGCATCACTTGTGTAGGGTATTCCTTTTCCACTTTCACATTATCCAAGAATGTGTGCAGTATAGTTCATATTTTTTGTGATTTAGATTATCTTGAAAAGGAAAGGTAAATTATTTCCCATGGAAAAAGAAGGTTTTCCCTTTTTACTACTGGAAATGGTACAACAAAGTTCCATTTCTACCCGAAACTCCTATGAAATAGGAACCAAATAAAGGCCATGTCCTCAATGGACATCATTTGGCTTTGAAAATGGCCATTGCACCATGTTTTTTCTTATATTACATCACGATAGTTTCTTAGGTCATTTCTTGTTTCTTGAGATGAAAACAACCAAAGAAATTGTGAAGATCCTTTCAAGAAATAAATGACCATTTCTCAATCATATCTCAACTATTTTTTATTTTATTCAATGGTTGCTTACTTTGAGAGAAATTTGACACTTTTATAAGGAATATAACATAAAAACACAAAATGGGAAGGAATCGATGAGGTAGATGACCTTTAGTTGTTGTCAATTAAGAATTGATAATACACGATGCATGTTCTGTACTACAAACTAGATTCCTTCCTGGAGTTAGGACACGGAGTATTGAATCAAAGTTGTAGTTTCTAACTTCTTGTATTGGTTCATCAATCTTGAAATTCAGACATTGCATGTCTTCATTGCTTCATGTTTGAATAATTTGCATCATATCGTACAATAGGAAATTAGGAATTATGATTATTATTACTTTATTGATCTGTTAAGCTACTTTTAAGTTTGCATGGTTTAGTGTGAAATTATTCTAGTGTGCCCCTAGGCCCAGGTGAAGAAATGCCAAGGACTGAGAACCCTAGTTTTTAGATGGTATTGTTTCTTATACCCAAAAACCCCTCAACATCACTTCTTATTAGTTCTTAACAATAGTGTTGTAAACAATTTGAGAATTGATATAGCAAAATCTTGCACTTCTCAAGATAAAGTCCTAATGCTAAAGTGTGATACCATGTGTAATTCAATAGCCCCATTGTCACCTCACCAACCTCTTTTCACTTTGGTATAGCTCTCCTCCAACTCAATGGGGGTTCTCCCTAGTAGATGTTAGGGATCTAATGGCCCAACCAAACCAAGTCAAGAGCCCCCTAACTCTCTATGTTTACTACTATCAATCAAAATATTGAACAATAGGGTCAGACATGCACCCTGAAGATAAAATTGTCAGGGTATTTTTGGGTAATTTCAAAGGGAAAGTCCCCAAACACATATAATCAAGGTATTATAACGTGATTTCAAACATTAAATATCAAAAAAATTGTTTAAAGGATATTGAAAGGAAAAAGGTGATGGAAGATAGAAAGTGCCTTACTTAAATGCTCTAAGGATTTTTCAATAGTTGCTCCAAAAGCTTCACTTCAAGGCCCTTCAAGATCGTCTTCAACAATGCTATACCATCAGCTTCAACAATGTTGCTCCAAAAATATCCTCAAGGTCTTCACAACAAGTTTACTAGAAGTTGCTCCAACAATATATTCAATAAGGTCTTCATTGTCAACTTGTCTCTTGTTTGGGTGCCTTAATGTGCAATGACATGTTTCTAGGATTGAATTCAATGCAAGGCATATTTGAAACTCTAACTCTGTCTTCCGGTGTCTTATTAGAAATTATTTCAGTTTTCATTTTGTGTTTTCAAGTTTTTACATTTATAATTTTATTGCAATGTGGCAGACTGATTAGAGCAGTGCAGGAACAACCCCGAGACGGGATGATCGCGGAAAGAGGCCAGCGGAAGAACATGTTGATGCAGGGGCATTAGACACTAGCCAACAATGTAGGAGGTTTTGTCCACATGTTGTGGCTAGGAGGGTTCGAAAACATTCGAATTGTAACAGCTAGGTGTCAATACCTCAGCTGAGTGTATCATTTAGACTAGTTAGAGTTTGTAGAAGTCAAATAGTTCAGTTCTATCCATCTGTCACATTTCAGTTAGTTGAATAGTTGTAATTAGGCTTTTGGTTTATAAAATGGTCCTCGCAGAGGAACCGAAGAGTCACACTATAATGTATATAAATTGTATTCCTCGGATGTATTGAGGGGAGGAGATTTCTGCAATAAAAACTCTGTGTGTTGGCGATTGCTTCCAGTTAAATGAATTTCAGTTTTGTTGATTATCTAACTGTCTTGAGTTGTTATTTGTGAGGAAATTCGTTTGATTGTGAGGTGATTGGACACTGTCTTGTATATAACTGTTGAATTGAGTCATTGTGTAGTTGTTGTATCTCTATGTTCGTTGTTCCCTTGAATTGTTTGAATAATCGAAATCTCAACCGCGGACGAAGCGTGGGTGTAACGCGTGGTTGTTGAACTCTGGTTAACGATAGCAGAATTCCCGTTTAATAAAGAGAATTAAATTTTTTGTCGTTAATTGGAATTTCCTAACTGGGGTAAAACCTTAGTTAACAAACAGAGAATATACGAAGGAGAACGCAAACCCGACGTGAACCTTGGTTAGTTACTATTCAAAACCGTGAGCGGATTTGCAGAGGCGGATTGCCCATATCGCACCGCTTTTGGTGAGTAAGCGGTATTTCCTGGTTGGGGAGCGATTCCATAGATCTATCGACACGTGGCGAGGTGGACCCCCAGAAAACCACCATTCAAAGCGCGCCATCGCACGTTATCATTCGTACTAGGATGCCGAGCGATATTGTCGAGGACCATTGATTTGGGAAGGGGTCATCGGACGGTGGTCACTTGCTATAGATGCGCGAACGATAAACGAGGTATGGTGCATGTGTCTAATTGGTCTATTGATATATATGTGGGCCCGGGGCCAAAGGGATATTGCGACGTCAATTGGTTATAAAGTGTCGGACTATTATTATAAGGTTCGGAGATAAATATATAAGCTGGGGGATATCATTTAACCTTCGAAGCTGTGAAAATATTTATTTGTCAATTTCTTTGAAATTGATAAATAAATTAATAAGAAGAAAAGGAAAGTAGACCATGTGGAATAAAAGAATGGGTTTTGAAAGGAAATGCTGATGGAGCCACGAATACAGTGACCATCTCTCCTTAGAAGGGTCCGATTTCAGTTTTGTTGGCATCATTTGTGGTATCAGAGCCATTGTTTTAAGATTGTTTTTGCAAAAAGCTGACATGGCAATCCGAATTGGTAGAGGTGCTGGGAGAAGGAGACCTGTTGCCAACGCAGAGGTGTTGGAGATTTTGCAGAGGTTCGAAGCCAGAGTGGATGCCGTGGAGTGAAGAAAGACCAGAGATCCTGAAGAAATCAACGAACCTGAAACAGAAGAAGCTGAAGAAAATGTTGAGATTCCTCCTGACATGAGGCTCCTTAGAACTATTTTGGGGTCTACAGTTAAGCCTAGAATTGAAGTGTCGAGTTATGTAGGGGGACTGAATCCAGAGGAACTGGTGGACTGGATTAATGAAATGAAAAAGTACTTCAACTATGAAGAGATAAGTGAGGATAAAAAGGTCAAGTTTGCGGTGACAAAGCTGAAGGGACATGCTGCACTTTGGTGGGATGGAGTGCACACAGAAAGAAGGAGAGTTGGCAAGCAACCTATCAAGAGTTGGACCAGAATTATGGATAAATTAAAAGGTAAATTCTTGCCTAGTGATTACCAGCTGACATTGTATAAGTAAATGCAGAACCTAAGACAGAGGTTGCTAACAGTAAAAGAATACACAGAGGAATTCTACAGAGTAAGCATAAGGGCTGGGAAATTTCAAGACACACCAGAGAAGACTGCCAGATATGTGAATGGTCTCAAGCTGGAGATCCAAGATGAGATTGGTCTCCTGTCTCCTAAGACAGTGGAAGAGGCCTATCAGATGGCCTTGAAAGCAGAGGAGAAACTCCTGAGGAAATAGTCTGCCAAGAAGAGAGGTACTTTTCATGGAAAGGGAAGTCAGGGTGGTAGAGGAAAGCCAACTACACCCAGGGATGGAGCTAACAGTAGCTCACCTCAGAATGCATCTACAGAGGATGATGCAAGAGGCAGAAGGGGTTCTTATAGAGGAAAGGGAAGAGGAGACAGAGACAAAGGCAGAGGTAGAGAGTTGAGGTGCTATAGATGTCAGCAAGTGGGACATAAGAACTATGAGTGTCTAGAGAATGTGGGTGCTGGTCCAAGGAATGCTGTTGTTGCCCAGGCTGGAGAAGAGGCAGAAATTGAAGAAGAAATTCTTCCACAAAGGGGAGAATCCTTGGTGGTAAATAAGGTCCTGTTGAAGCAAGTTAAAGAGGTCACTGAGCCTGCACAAAGGAAGACTTTGTTTAGGAGCATATGCAAAGTCCAAGGGAAATGCTGCCAGCTAGTCATTGATAGTGGCAGCACAAACAATCTGGTTTCCATTGAGGTAATAGAAAAGTTGAAGTTGAAGACAAGGGAGCGTCCAACTCCCTACAGGGTGTCCTGGCTGCACAAAGGGCACCAGCTGGTTGTAAAAGAGTAGTGTGAGATAGAGATGCAAATGGGAAAATACAAAGATAAGGTCCTATGTGATGTAATGCCCATGGATGTGTGTCATATACTGCTGGGTAGACCTTGGCAGTTTGACAGAGCAGCAGTGCATGATGGCAAGAATAACACTTACAAGTTCTTCAAAGATGGGGTACATCATACATTGATACCCATGGAAGATGGAGAGCCATCCAGCAGAGTGATTGATCCAAAGACCTTGTTGCTGAGTGGGAAGGAATATCTGCAGCAGATAAAAGAATAATAGGTTAGCTTTGCTTTAGTTTGCAAACCTAAAGTAGTTCTTACTTCTACAAATATTTCTGATTTTCCAGTAGGAATCCAAGAGATGTTAGATGATTATTGTGACATTATTTTGGATGATTTACCTGATGAGCTGCCACCTATGAGAAAGATCAGTCATCAGATAGATTTTATCCCTGGTTCAAATCTACCAAACAAGGCAGCCTACAGAATGAATCCTGAAGAAAATGAGGAAATCAGGAGACAAGTACAAGAATTGGTGGACAAGGGGCTGATTATAGAAAGTCTGAGTCCATGTGCAGTACCAGCAGTATTGAGCCCAAAGAAAGATGGAGGCTAGAGGATGTGTACTGATTCCAGAGCAATTAATAATATCACAATCAGGTACAGATTCCCTTTGCCCAGAGTTGAGGATTTGATGGACTGTTTGAGTGGTGCTAAATATTTTTCAAAGATAGATTTGAAAAGTGGATTCCATCAGATTAGAATAAGAGAGGGTGATGAGTGGAAAACTGCCTTTAAAAAAAATGAAGGACTGTTTGAATGGATGGTAATGCTTTTGGGTTGTCAAATGCACCTAGCACTTTTATGAGACTTATGAATGAAGTATTGAAAGAATTCATTGGAAAATTTGTGATAGTGTATCTGGATGATATATTAGTTTTCAGCAGAACTAAATAAGAACATTTAAGGCATCTTAATCATGTATTGAAGAAGCAACACGAAGAGAAAATGATGATAAATTTGAAGAAATGCTCATTCATGAAAGAAGAGTTGGTGTATTTGGGTTTTTTTGTTTCTGCAGAAGGATTGAAGATGGACCCAAAAAAGGTTAAGGCAATTGTGGAGTGGCCTTCACCCAAGAATGTCTTTGAGGTAAGAAGTTTCCATGGACTTGCTAGTTTTTACAGAAAGTTTATAAGAAACTTCAGTAAGATCAATGCAACCATAATTGAGACAATAAAGAAGAGCAAACAACCATTTAAGTGGACTGCCGAAGCAGAAAGAAACTTTCAAGTTTTGAAGCAAAAGATAATGAAGAAGCCTGTTTTGATTCTGCCTGATTTTACAAAACCATTTCAAGTAAAATGTGATGCACTGAAGAAGTGGAGACACTATTTGATGTCCAGGGAATTTGTATTATATTCTGATAATCATGCTTTGCAGTATATTGTACAGCAGCCCAAGTTGAAACATAAGCATGATAAATGGGTTGAGTATCTCCAAGGTTTTAATATTGTTTTGAAACATATAAATGGCCAAGCCAATAAAGTAGCTTATGCTTTGAGTAGGAGGCACATGCTTGTTCAAGAAACAAATTTTGAAGTTGTAGGATTTGATTTTCTCAAAGAATTGTATAAAACAGATCCAGATTTTAAAGAAGCATTTGAGGCATGTAGTAACCCTGTTTTGACAGATAGAAGCCAGTGGCTGGATTATTTTCTGTAGGAGGACTTTTTATTCAGAAGAATCCAACTGTGTGTACCAAGATGTTCCATGAGGGAAAATTTGATCAAAGAGAAGCATAGTGGTGGACTTGCTGGACACTTTGGTACTGATAAAACTTATGAGCAGCTGAGCCACTTCTATTTCTGGCCCAGGATGAGAACAGAAGTAGATAAGTTTGTGAAGAATTGCAAGATCTGTCAATATGCTAAAGGAAGGAGCCAGAATGCAGGATTGTAGACTCCCTTTCCTATTCTAGACAGGCCTTGGGACATGGTGAGTATGGATTTTGTTCTAGGATTACCCAAGACTCAGAGAGGGAATGATGCAGTCTTTGTTGTGGTGGACAGATTCTCCAAAATGACACATTTTATTCCATGCTATAAAAATAGTGATGCCACCCATGTTGCTAACTTGTTCTTCAAAGAAGTTGTTAGATTGCATGGGTTGCCCAAGAGTATTGTTTCAGTAAAAGATACCAGATTTGTGGGTCATTTTTGGAGGAAACTGTGGAAGAAACTTGGTACCAAACTGAGTTTCAGCTTAGCTTATCATCCCCAGACTGATGGAAAAACTGAGGTAGTGAATAGGAGTCTGGGAAATTTGTTAAGAAGTCTTGCAGGAGAACATCCGAAGCAGTGGGATCATATTTTTCCTTAGGCAGAATATGCAAATAATGACTCACCAAACAGGAGCATAGGGCAGAGTCCATTTCATATTGTTTATGGAATGCACCCCAGAGGAATATCAGAGTTAAGAAATATGGGAAAGGCAGAGCTAAGGAGTGCAGATGGTGAGGAATTTGCTTTAGAGATCCAGGCCATACATGAACAAGTGAAACAACAACTACAAGGCAGCAGCATCAAATACAAAAGCAGAGCAGAATTGAGCAGAAAAGAAGTTCATTTTGAAGTAGGAGATATGGTTTTGGCACACTTGAGAAAGGAGATATTCCAAAGAAGAAATATAACAAATTAAAGTTCAAAAAGATTGGGCCATGCAAGATACTTAGAAATTTTTCTGCAGATGCTTATGAGGTTGAATTACCTCCTAATGTTGAAATATCTCCCATTTTTAATGTTGCAAATTTATACAAGTATGAGGATGATGGTGTAGAAGAAAGATCAGCAGACAAGGAACAAATTGAGTGGAAGGAGTAGCTACCTCCAGAGCAACCATTGCAACCAGAGAAGATATTGGATAAAAGACCATTCAGAAGGACCAGAGGACAAGAGTACTTTTAGTACTTGATCAAATGGAAGGAAAAGCCAGAGGAAGATGCCACTTGGATGACTGAAGGGATGTTGCAGAAAATAGGCAGATGAGTGGAAGAGCTCATGGACAGGAGCCCATGAAGAAAATTTCCCTCGGGAGTCTGATGCAGGGGCATTAGACACTAGCTAGAAATGTAGGAGGTTTTTTCCACATGTTGTGGCTGGGGGGGTTCGAAAACATTCGAATTGTAACAGCTAGGTGTCAATACCTCAGCTGACTGTATCATTTATACTAGTTAGAGTTTGTAGAAGTCAAATAGTTCAGTTCGATCCATCTCTCACATTTCAGTTAGTTGAATAGTTGTAATTAGGCTTTTGGTTTTCTAAAACGGTCCTCGCAGAGGAGCCGAAGAGTCACACTATAATGTATATAAATTGTATTCCTTGGATGTATTGAGGGGAGGAGATTTCTGCAATAAAAACTCTGTGTGTTGACGATTGCTTCCAGTTAAATGAATTTCAGTTCTGTTGATTATCTAACTGTCTTGAGTCGTTTTTTGTGAGGAAATTCGTTTGATTGTGAGGTGATTGGAAACTGTCTTTGTTGGCGAGGAGTCAGGTCTCGCGGACAAGACCCAGGTTCAAGAGTTGTGGCCAACAAAGGGGTCCGGTGTAGTCTAGGAACACGCCCGCATTTTCACCCTGCTCTAGAGAGCAGTGTGTCTCACCCGAGGCGTGCCGCAACCACATGCATAAGGGGATGAGATCAATGGCAAGGAACAAACCCGCAACTCATGAAGAACAGTGCACCGATTACATATACAGAGTCATATACGCAAGATCACTTAATAAGCATTCAGACATTCGCAAATAAAATTTTAAACCAGCATAAACACATTCCAAGCACATGAACAACTTATTGAGACAGCAACCTTCCATTGTATTAATCTCCTAGCCAAACACATGATTACATGGAATTCTCACGGATAGCTTACAAATCTGATACAGAGGGATTTTAGAGTAGAAAGGAAGAACAAAGAAGATAAAGAACCATAGGAAGGACATGCATGATTCTCCTGCAGTCGCTCTGTGCGTCTTCCTCTGTCTCGGGCCTCACAACTTCCTCAGCATTCCTCTCTTCAGCCGGGTGACTGTTATTTATTCACCCGCTCTCGCGACTATCAGTTCCTCTGTGTCTTTACTTCAGCTTCTCCCAGCTTCTCTTTTGATGTCTGCGTGTTCCACTTTCTGTCTTCTGCTGTGTATTTCCTTCATCTGTACTTGTCCCTGTTCCATCTCCAGCTATCGCATGCTTCCGCGCCACCTTGGTAGCTCCGCGACTTCTGGTAGTTGCAGCGCGGTCGCAGTTGCCATGTGTCTTAGCCAAGAATTCAAAACTTAAACAAAAACAAGGGCCCCAACAGGCACCGACCACAATTCCTTGACTCGTCCCTGAGTCAATCACAAATAACAGTCTCCACTTCCATTGCCCCGCTGGCTCCCGTGCTCTGTTCTGCTATGCCTTCACCCTGCGCCCTTTCCTGCTGTGCTCCACCACTCAGTTGTTCAAATAAGGGCCCCAACTCCGGGACCCTGCGGAGCGCTCCATCTCTAAGCCCGGTGAAGTCCGCCACCGCTTGCTGCCATTCCTGCATAAGCAAGTCGGCTTCTTCAGAGATTCGGGTGGTGGCGACCTCGTCTATAGTTGTCGGGGTAGCCCCGAGCAGCGTGGCAAGCTGGGCTTCGGCCTTGGCATCCAGCTGTTGGATGGAGTCAGCATTGGCGTGAATGGGCGACCGAATCTCCCGAATGACCTGTTTGGCCGCTGCCGAGTCGGCCTCAGTCTGTTGCATTTGAATTTCAAGCTCGTCTACCTGGGCGTAGAGCTGATCTAACCGTGCTGGGTCCGTGGTTGCCTGAATGTCACGGGAAATTTGTTGCAGCTGGGCAGCGATAGGCTGCGTCTTGACAGTTAGAGCGAGTGAGCACTCCTGCAGACTTCGCAGAAGGGTGGAAGCCGCGGCCGCAGTGGAATGGAGAGTTGCCTGCATGCGAACTGCCTGAGTCTGCTTGGCAGTCACCTATTTTGAATGGAAACTCGGTGGATCTGGAAGGGTAGGCCGTGCGGCTAACGCCGCTTGGAGTTCCTGGTTCTCCCTGCAAACAATAGTGAAAACATTCCTGAGGTGGTGAGCCTGGAGTGCTATAATGTCCTCCGCTATATTGGCAGGAAGTGGGGCATAATGAGCCCTTGCAGCGGGCCATACATTGGAGAGTGCCTGAGTAGCAATGTTGACCTGCTCCTGGAGGTAGGTCTTCTCCCTAGTCAGCTGATTTCACTGTTCAGTAAGCGCCGTGAGCTGATTATGCTACTCGATACACCGCTGCTCCAGCCCTGTGTGAATCTGTTCGGCCTTTAGGGCTGCCCGCTGAATGAGTAGGTACAGCTGTGCTGTACTCCATGGTTCTGCATTGGTCGTGCTGGGTGCACCCTGCCCCAGCACCCGTTCCTGCGAAGGTTGGCCACTGGCCACTGGTCGGCTTGAAGTCTCTGGAGGATGGACCGGCGTCTGCTGCTGCATCGAGGTGGCCATATCGGATTCCGGCCGGTCTTGCTGCGTGGTTTGCTCTGGGGGAGGGTTAGCCGAATCAACCACAACTGTGGCTGGCTGGACAGATATAGTGGAGACAGGATCCTGGGATGTGGCCACGGGGTCAACCGGCGGTACCACGGCTGCAGTACTGGAGGTGACTTCCACCCTGTGGTCACCTCCAAAAAGTTTGCGTATGAGAGAATCTGAGACTGTGGCTGATGAGTTGGATGGATTGGGAGGTGGCAGGTGGGCGGTCGGTGGAGGGAGCGGTAGATGGGGTGACAGAGGTATGGGGGAGACGAAGGTTGAGGAACTCTGAAGGATCGATCAGAGGTTCCTCTGAGATCAACGTGCCTGGGAGTGGAGTGGCTGGTGGATCATCGTCGGTAAGATCCACCACTGGATCAGCAATGCGGGCCCTCTTGGATGGAGGGGGGTCTGATGAATCGAGTTCTGGGCCCGTTTTGCCCATCGGTGTGATGATAGGGGTGGTAGAAGTGAACAGGGTACTGGGGATGGGAGAAATGAGGGGGGCGGTATTGGAGGGAGCACGAGACCGACCGATCTGAAATTCAGCAAAGGAGGGAAATATAGGGGCACCACTTGAAGCAACTTGGGTTACAACGTTAAGTCGTCGTACCTGGGCATTGAGGTGCTGTACGATGGGGACCAGCGACTCGGGCAGGTCCGGTGCGGTCTCAGCAGCATCCTGTGGAGGGTCCGCCGCAACCTGTGAGGACCCCGCTGCGCTGGTCGCGGCAGGCCGCTGTGCTGGCAGCATCCACTCAAAGTTATAGCGGGTGATCCCATCGCGGACGTGCTTGACGACCCCCAGCCACACAGAGACCTCACGGTGAAAGGTGTCGTCATTCAACTGGAATCGGAGGGGCGGCATGTGAAAGGTGGTGTCCGACATGCAAGTTGGCTGGAGGAAGGTGTGCCTGTGGCTGACCCTAAACCACACCTGCTCACTGTACTCATCCAACAGGTGCCTGGGCACCCGTTGCTGGTTGGTCACCACATCTGTCATCATCCCATACCACGCCCGAAACGCCTCCACGTTCACCTGTTTGGTGCTGGGGTCCGAAGACACCTGCCAGGGGGAGTATTTCATTGCGAGAGGCTGGCTCGCGGTGGTCTCCACCGGCGTCCGGATAGGAGGAAGGTGCCATTTCCACATGGCGAAAGTTAAAATCAAGTAGCCATAAATGAAATTGGTGGTGCGCTTGTAGTTTTCTTCGCAGGCCACGAAGAGTTCCTTCAGCACACAAGAGCACCAATTCAACTGGACGCCCTGGATGCAGTGCTCCGCAATGGAGATTGTATCCAGGGTACATTCTCCCTTCGTGTAGTGTTGCATCGTCTTGCTAGCGATAAGGTAGCAAGCGAACCGAATTTCTGGCTTATTGATCAAATCAATTTTGGCACCTTTGCCACCCCGACGAGTGCCATACTTGGTGTACAGGTCTGAGTCACCCGACTTCCGGGCGCGCTTGGAGGATGTCTAGCCAGCAGCGGAGACATCTGCACCATTTTGAGACAGCCCTGTAAGCCGATGAATGTCTTCGGCATGAATTGGAATTTCTTCATTGAGCCACAGGGACCCGTTCTGTATCCGACTGAGGAGGAACCGGGTGCATTGCAGGGCCGGTCCCGTAGTTCCGAAAACTGGAAGAGTCCTCAAATGCATCAAGGACGACTGCTGTAGGCCCCTGAATTCTGGTCACATCCGACTGTTGGAGCTGCTGCCTGGCGTGTAATGATGTTCCATGTAGGTCTGCCAATGGAGGTGGGGAAATTTAGCTGGGTCGGACAGGTTGGCGTCCATACATGCTGCATTGTCATACTTGCCAACGAGCGACTCTACACGGTGAATTCAGCTGTCCAACACTGGTTCAGGGATGGATAGGAGAGCCCTCGGCATCTTGGCGCGGCGCTGGTAAACTTGGAGGATTCATCTGGAGTTTCCTTCTGGGTGCGGTGCGCTTTGAGGCTGCAACTGCTCTGGAGTCGCTGCAACTTCCAAATTGAACTGGTCCTTCATTCTCGAGCTGATAGCCTTCATGCAAGTTATGTCATCCACTGGCACGCGCGGAGTTGATGAGACTCCATAACGACAATTAATTCTTGCTATCTTTCTTGCCTGCGATAATCATGCGATCAATCGCATGCCTGTGTGTAATCTGACAGTTGCTGACGGCGTCATGGGGAGATGGGCGGGCGCAACGGCTGAGGGAACTGTGGGTGATGGCAAATGATTACGGTACGATTGCTGTCTACTTATGGTAATTTATGACGCAGATCTGAGCGATCCTACGGACTGACAAAGGGACTGACAGAAATGACCTGGACTGAAACTGGCATGGGGATGGATCCTACGCGAACGACACACTGGACTGGCGCTGTGACACGCTGGACTGGCCCACCCCGACCACAGTCAGTTGCGGTGATGTATCCGCAACTGACTAGTTATTTGACAGACTACCTATGAACGGAAAAGACTCCCTATGCTCATCCCGGTTGCGGGAGAGTTATTCGACTAATCTACTCTACGGGTTCTCTCGGTTGCGAGAGTTATTGATGAAAAGTGAGAGGTACCTACTCGTGGTAGGGTTTCAGGCGTGCGCCATTCACCCACCCAGGAAGAACTGTACCGTCCAGTTGTGCCAACCGAACGGCTCCTGAGTCTCGAATCTTGATGAAAAAGTAGGGTCCCAACCAGTGCATCTAGAGCTTTCCTGGAAACTTCTGGAACCGACTGTCATATAAAAGAACTTTGCCGCCAACTTGGAAGGCTTTGGTTTTGATGTGGCGGTCGTGCCACGCTTTCTGTCTGGCCTTCTGAACCTTCTAGTGGAATTCCGCCAGGAATCGAGCCTCATCCAGTTCCTGTAGCTCCTGGAGGCGTTCCCGAAGTGACTCCTCTTCTGAGAACTGAAGAGACGTTGCGATCAAGAGACTGGGTACCGTGAACTTAGCAGGAATCACAACTTCCCGACCGTACACCAACTGGAATGGGGTCTGGGTGGTCAAACGCTTCACCGTGGTCCGGTAGGCCCATAATGCCGCTGGGAGACGCTCGTCCCAATCGTCCCGCTGAGCGTTGCAAATTTTATTCAAGCCCTTTTCGAGAATCTTGTTGAATGCTTCCACAGTACCATTGGCCTGCAGGTGGTATGGGCTGCTTTTATGATGCTGAATCATAAATGTGTCCAGTAGTGACTTGACCGTGGCATTGATAAAATGCATACCTTGATCTCTAGTCAAGCTTCGCGGGCAGCCAAACCAGCTGATGATGTGTTCAAAAATGAACCGGGCAGCGGTCTCTGCCGAGCAGTCATGTACCGCTGCTGCCTCAGCCCACCGGGTGAGGTAATCCGTGGTGGTAATGATGTACCAGGCCTTGGATTGTCTGGCGACTGGGGCGATGGGACCTACGAAATCAACAACCCACTTCTCAAACGACCGCAACACATGCATTGGGTGGAGCGGAAGCTCATCCCGGTGCGAAGGCCTTCCCGTCCGCTGGCAAACATCGCAACGCTTTACATAGGCCTTACAGTCAGCATGTATCGTCAGCCACCACAGGCCAGCTTGGAGCACCTTCCTTGCGGTGGGTTTCGCACCCACATGCCCCCCCGCAACACCACTGTGACATTCCCACATCACTGCTTCCCGTTTATGGTCGAGAACACACCTGCGCAACACCTCATGAAGGCCTAGTTTGTACAGCTGCCCCGCGATCAATTGGTAGTCGGCCACCCGGACAACCAGGTGGCGTTTCTGAAGCGGGGTGTAATCCTGAGGGCATTGTCCCGTAGTCAGATAAGTGGCAATGTCAGCCAGGTAATCTGGTACGGCTTCTACTCGGAAGAGGTCAGCATCTGGCAGATGATCGTCCAACGGGCCTTCATTCTCTCCCGTTTCCAACCTGGAAAAATGATCGGGCCCAACATTCAACCTGCTAGGCTTGACAATCACCTCAAACGTGAATTCCTGAAAAAGTAGAAGCCAGCGATAGATCCGTCCTTCCAACACTGGCTTATTTACCAGATAATTCAATGCAGAATGGTCCGTAAAGAATGTGAATTTGCCGCCCAGAAGGTAGTGGCGGAACTTCTGGAGAGAGTACACCATCGCCAACGCCTCCCGCTCGGTCGTGGTGTAATTCTTCTCCGCATTCGACAACTGACGGCTGGCGAAGTACACAGGGTGGTCGACTGTCGTTTCCCCGGGTTGCGCCAATACAGCTCCAAGTGCAATACCGGACGCATCGATATGCACATGGAACTGCTTATCCCAGTTGGGATGAACAAGTATGGGTGTCGTCGCCAATTTCTCCTTCAAGGTGTCAAGTGCCTTCCTGCACTCCGCCTTCCACTCAAACGCTTCTGAATTGTGCAACAGTTTCTCCAGAGGGGCCGTAATCTTTGCATAGTTGCGAATAAACCGCCTGTAATATCCTGTGTGCCCGAGCAGTGCCCGCAACTGCTTCACAGTCTCAGGGGCCTCCATGTGGACGATGACCGCGACCTTGGCAGGATCAACGCAGACCCCTTGCTTGCACACCATGTGGCCCAAAAGTGTGCCGAATGGAACTGCAAAAATACATTTTTTCAAGTTCAAGGAAATCTGCAGCTGACGACACCGGTCGAACATAACACGCAACAGGGAGGCGTGTTTCTTCAGTAGGCTGTAGACAGTCCAGTCGTCCATGTAGACTTCCAGGAACTTGTGAATGTACTCCCGGAACGCAACAATGACAATCTGTGAAAACACAGCCGGTGCATTCTTCAGGCCAAACGACATAACGTGGTATGCGAATGATCCCCACTCAGTGGTGAATGTCATCTTTGCTTTGTCTTCCTCGGCAATGCGCACCTGATGGTAACCTGAAAACCCATCAGTGAATGAATAAGCTTCGTTTCCTGCGACATGATCTAGAACTTCGTCACTGAAAGGAGTGGGAAACAGATCATGGATGCAAGCATTATTCAGGCTCCGGTAGTCTACACAGACATGGATCTCCGCTTTATCCTTCTTGTTCTGGATGACAATGGGACTCACCCATTCTGCTTCTTCTACTGGGAAGATAAGACCTGCAGCCAGCATCTTGTCGATCTCCATCTTGACCTTCTCTTTGATACGTGGGTTCAACCGGTAGGGTCGGTGCTTCACCGGCCTTGCCCCAGGTTTCAGCGCGATGCGCATTTTGCCCAGATCCCCCTTGATCCCCTTCAGGTCTGCAACTGAAGATGGGAACAAATCTTCATATTCCCGAAGGAGGCTGAAAATTTCTTTTGTTGTTTCCTCGTCCCAGTAATCTCCCACCGTTGCGAGCTTAGGTTTCTCGTCCGTTCCAATGTTTAGCTTCTTTGTCTTTAGCGGCTGTAAATGGACTCCTTCAGTCGTCGGCTCTTCACTGATGCTTCGCTCGCCTTCCTTTTCGTCAAAATAGAGATGCCTGAGGTCTTCCAGAATATCGTCCTCCAGATCGCCATCAATCTGTTGGAAAACCAATTCGCGCCTGACCTCAGGTCGTGACACCACTGGGCCCCCATCAGGCTCGGGAAGGCGGAAAAACAAAACCTCCTTGACTGCCTGTAGGGCCTGAGATTCCTGCACCGTCTCCCCTTCGAACAAGAAGCACCAAACGAACTTTTCCGCAACTGCCTGCCAAGAGTGGGTTCCCCATTTCCACTCTTCCTCCAGGTACCAGGCCTGGGGAATGGTGCCAAGGGAGTGGATAAACCTGTGGACCCACAGCTCCTCAGGGTACCGGGTGCTACGCCACTGTTCCTCACATGCCTGCAAATGCTGTCGTGGGTCGGAAGTTCCATGATACTTAAGCATACTGTAGGGTCCTTCATTCTCTTTGAAGCGTGCCCGCAGAGCATCCGCCACACACTCCCATCGCAACAGAGTGTTGCGGTGATTTTTCCACCACCGTGCCGACGTTGACTGCAAGGCCACATCCAAAAGTGGTATTCGGCTTTCAGCTGGGACCAGGTCTTCCACCTTGGCAATAAAAGTATTGACTGCTTGCATGTTCGACAAGGTGGGATATCCGCGGATCTCAGTCCCTACCCATCGGACTTGAGCAATGGAAGCACATCTCCGCGTGGTGGTCTCATACCCCCCTTGCTGCCAGTCTTCCCAAGCGAGTTCGGATCCGAGCTCCGAGCTCTGCACACTCCGCGAACTGACAGAGCCAGTCGCGGTCAGGTTGATATAGTCATCCTGCTTTCCAGCAGTCATCTGATAAAGATGGTCCATCATCTGAGGGTCCTCCCGATTGTCCATTGTCTCCATATATCGCGGGCCCTGATACGGGTCGAGGGGCTGGGTGACCCGTACCTCCCCATCCTCAAAGATCATCAGCTCCTTTTTAAGGTCTATGATGGCGTAATTCTCAAAAGCCCAATCAATTCCGAGCAAGGCGGGATAGGGATCCTTGTCGCCCATGATATCAATAACCTCGAAATCAGTATATGTCTTCACCCCCGCAACGTCGACCTCGATTCCCTCGAGCCGGCCGATTGGCAAAATGCAGTACTGGTTCACCATCCTGAGTTGGATTGGTGAGTAGGCGAGTTGTGGCCTTCCAAGAGCCTCCCATGTCTTTCGTGGCAGTATGTTGACGTCGAACCCCAAGTCCAACATGGTGTTGCTGATTTGGAACCCTGCGACCCGCGTGTTAAGCCGGAATTCTTTGCCTGTTCGTTGCTTGTTCCGCTTGACACGTTGCACGTATTGAGGGCCAGCGTCCATCGGATCTCTAAGTTCTGTGCGCCCCTGCAGTGCTCCGTCCAAAGCATGCTTGAGCTGCTGCTGCAGCGCAGCGTTATCAACAATCCTGAGGAATAGCCGGAGCCAGTCCTCGACCACAGTACCTGCGAAGTTCTGCGCACCAGATTCCGGCAGCATGGGCTCCTCCAAACCTCCCTCGTTCCACAACTGGGCGAACGCATCTACTGCCTCCTTGAAATACTTCTTCTGGACCTCGGGCCTGATCAACTTCTTCGGGGATGCTAGCCGAACCACTTGGGCTGGCTCCTTCCCGTGGGCGTCCTCTCCAGTCTTCTTTCCGCCCCGCGTCACGATTGCAACGTTCTGCATATCTGGGGTGGCGGTCCCTCGCGGCTCTGAATTTATCAGATTCGCTCCCCTCTGCCTCGCCCGTTCTTCCCACTTCTTGATGAGCTCCGGACAGTCCTCTGTAGCGTGGGCGTTGACCCGGCACTGGGAACACCAGGGTCATCGTGGAAGGGGACATTCTCGAGCCACATGACCCTCCTGGTCACAGTTGTAACATTTCACCGGACCGCGTCCGCCTGTTCTGCCTCCACGCATGCCGCCACCTCTTCCCCTTGGAGCCTCGTTCACCCTGTACGAGGGACGATCCAGTCGATCCGCGAGTGCATCAAGCGCCCTGCACTGCTCAGTGTTGTGAGTCGTGGACACAAAAAATTCACAGTATACATTATTCGAGACCGTGGAATGCTTCTGTAATATCGGGCACATCCGAGGCGGATGCCCCAGCGTTCGTCAGATCTCGCAGTACTCTGTGGTGGAGGAACCCGGTTGCGGTGGGAACCCCGCGTAAGTCTGTTGCGGCTGGTATGCTCCCTGCGGGTTCATCGTCGCGCCACCACCAGGTGGTGGAACCCCCTGAATAGCTGCAACCGTGGGTCCTGCCCCTGCACTACGCAACCGAGGACACTCAGTTGCGACGTGGCCTTCGACCAGGCAGTGTGTACACCAAACATTCGGTTGCGTTGGTCTCACTGGCTGAAGCTCTTTGAGCTTCTCCGTCAAGCTGGAAATCTGGTGTTGCAACCCTATCAAAGAAGGATCTTGCGGGGCTGGCCCCCCCTGTATTCCTGGGGGTATCCCGCCATGGCTTCAATCTTCATGGCTTGCTCCAAAGCATCCTGCAGATTATCGATCTTCTGCTGAGTGAGAGGGGTTCGTGTCAAGGGGAGTAGAGCCTTGATGAACCAGTCCCTCTGGTGGTTAGGATTGATCGGGTAACTGAGTTTCCCGATCGCGTCCTTGAATCGCCGCATCAATTCCCACGCGGTCTCACCTTCCTTCTGCTTAATTTCCCACAGCTCTGACAGGCCCTGATGGTCTATCTGGGGTTAGGATGAGCCTCGGACCATTTAATAAACCATCGTAGAGCCCTCTCCCTGAGCATGGTCTGGAATTCTATTCCCTGCATCCGGCGTCTGGCGAGCCCTCTAGATGGCTTCGCACAGGTACCAGTGTTGCTCTACATCGTCATTGCCCCGGCCCGAGAACTTTGGATACCGGGTGAAAGATCCCACCATGTGTACTTGCGGAGAATTAACCAGGATAAAGCCTCCAGGTCCTGGTTGCATAACGGTCCCACTAGGAAAAATACCACTACTAGTAACGCTGCTGTTACTGGGCGTTACTGACGCTGTTGAACTACTGTATGACTGACTCAATGCTTGTAACTGAATAAAAATATTACTTAAAGGTTGATACAGTACCAGGGGAAGGTCGGGATCCTGGCCATGCAAAAGGTGAGAAGTAAGGCTGCCTGGAGGGGTGGGTGCCATCTGGTCTTGAAAAATTCGCTGCATCACGCCGTGCCATTCATCATCGGAACTCTCTTCGGGCTGCATCTTTCCATTATCTTCGCTAGTCGCTACTTCTCTTTCTCGCGTCGCTGGGCTCCCATGCACCCACTGCACTTCCGCTGCTGTCCCGTCTCCTTTCCGGGTATCCAAACCCATGGTTCTTATCCTCTGAGGCGCCTCCTTCTGATTTTTCCTCTCGATCTCCCTTCTCTTCAAATCTCGCATTACCCTTCTTCGCCACCTATCGGCGATCTGTGCCCGCCGATGCGCACGTAACTCCCTCAACTTTCATGCGGCCTCAGCATCCATACCCCGCTCCCCACTTTCACATTCTACACCGCATCAGTCCCCTCAACCCTTCCCCCAGTACGAGAGGTTTACGCTTCCATACTCGGTTTACGGAATTCAATCAACCCCTCGTCCACCATCAGAGCTTTGATCCACAGCGGGATCTCTCTCAACAGCTTCCCTCTTAGCCCTGAGTGGAAAAAAGCCTCGGCTTTCGAGAAGGACTGATAGCACTCAGCGGAAAACTCCACAATGTATCCTTCCAACGTGGTCCTTACCCAAAAATCCACCGCGCGGGTTAGTTCAGTGTCTACCCGATGCAGTGCCAGCAGATCTTCGTGCGCCCACCTGTGGTTTATCTTCCGCGAGCCTTCTTGGGGCACCGTCACTCGTAACCTCCGCAACCAATTGTAAAGGTCCGTAGGGAACCTTCCCCAGAAAATTTCGTACGTATCGCTGGCCGAGTTAGAGAAAAGAACAAGCTCCTTGATCGCCGCCTCCTTTTTCTTGGTCAGCTCTGCTTGCTGAGAAATGAACTGGTCAAGATGATCATCCCACCATCGCCGTATCTCTCCTTCAAAAATCCTCGATACCATGATCTATATCCCCTCAGAACATGCAGGTCCCGGCAATGGAACCATTTGTTGGCGAGGAGTCAGGTCTCGCGGACAAGACCCAGGTTCAAGAGTTGTGGCCAACAAAGGAGTCCGGTGTAGTCTAGGAACACGCCGGCATTTTCACCCTGCTCTAAAGAGCAGTGCGTCTCACCCGAGGCGTGCCGCAACCACATGCATAAGGGGATGAGATCAATGGCAAAGAAAAAACCCGCAACTCATGAAGAACAGTGCACCGATTACATATACAGAGTCATATACGCAAGATCACTTAATAAGCATTTAGACATTCGCAAATAAAATTTTAAACCAGGATAAACACATTCCAAGCACATGAACAACTTATTGAGACAACAACCTTCCATTGTATTAATCTCCTGGCTAAACACATGATTACATGGCATTCTCACGGATAGCTTACAAATCTGATACAGAGGGATTTTAGAGCAGAAAGGAAGAACAGAGAAGATAAAGAACCATAGGAAGGACATGCATGATTCTCCTGCAGTCGCTCTGTGCGTCTTCCTCTGTCTCGGGCCTCGCAACTTCCTCAGCATTCCTCTCTTCAGCCGGGTGACTGTTATTTATTCACCCGCTCTCGCGACTTTCAGTTCCTCTGTATCTTTACTTCAGCTTCTCCCAGCTTCTCTTCTGATGTCTGCGTGTTCCACTTTCTGTCTTCTGCTGTGTATTTCCTTCATCTGTACTTGTACCTGTTCCATCTCCAACTATCGCATGCTTCCGCGCCACCTTGGTAGCTCCGCGACTTCTGGTAGTTGCGGCGCGGTCGCGGTTGTCATGTGTCTTATCCAAGATTTCAAAACTTAAACAAAAACAAGGGCCCCAACAGTCTTGTATATAACTGTTGAATTGAGTCATTGTGCAATTGTTGTATCTCTGTGTTCGTTGTTCCCTTGAATTGTTTGAATAATTGAAATCTCAACCGCGGACGAAGCGTGGGTGTAAAGCGTGGTCATTGAAATCTGGTTAACGATGGCAGAATTCCCGTTTAATAAAGAGAATTACATTGTTTGTCGTTAATTGGAATTTCCTAACCGGGGTAAAACCTTAGTTAACAAACGGAGAATATACGAAAGAGAACGCAAACCCGACGTGAACCTTGGTTAGTCACTGTTCAAAACCGTGAGTGGATTTGCGGAGGCGGATTGCCCATATCGCACTGCTTTTGGTGAGTAAGCGGTATTTCCTGGTTGGGGAGCGATTCCATAGATATGTCGACACGTGGCGAGGTGGACCCCTGGAAAACCATCGTTTAAAGCGCGCCATCGCACGTTATCGTTCATACCGAGATGCCAAGCGATATTGCCGAGGACTGTTGATTTGGGAAGGGGTCATCAGACGGTGGTCGCTTGCTATAGATGCGCGAATGATAAATGAGGTATGAGGGCCGAAGGGCTATTGCGACGTCAATTGGTTATAAAGTGTCGGACTATTATTATAAGGTTCGGAGATAAATATATAAGCTGGGAGATATCATTTAACCTTCAAAGTTGTGAAAATATTTATTTGTCAATTTATTTGAAATTGATAAATAAATTAATAAGAAGAAAAGGAAAGTAGACCATGTGGAATAAAAGAATGGGGTTTGAAAGGAGATGCTGACGGAGCCACGACTACAGTGACCATCTCTCCTTAGAAGGGTCCGATTTCAGTTTTGTTGGCGTCTCATGTAAAGTGCCAGCATTGCTCTATCTTCAGGTATTTTAGTTATTTACATAATTGAAATAATATTAATTTTGTTCAAATATGCAGACACCTAGCCATTGTACGCCTGATGATTCCCTCTTTGAGGAAGAGATTTCTTCATCCCTATCTCCAGTGTTCTTGTTGCGAAAAAAGGCACGAGATGCAAGGTTGGAATTTAATACTTTGATAGACGCGCCTCAAACACCTGAAACAGAAGAGAGGATAAAACAACTTATGAGCTAGCTAGAAACATATCAGGTAATAATAAAAAGTCATAAGGATATTTTTTTTGTTTTGCATGAGATGAATTATGATAGTTTGATTTTTAATTTTTACATTGACTAGACTAACAAAAAGTTCTTTTGTATGTAGTGTTTTCTGGCACTTGCTGAACCCGGTGTTGGTGGTAGTGGGACACAAGGGCAAGAGATTGCCCAACAACCCTCTCGTACACATTCTACTCCTTTAGGTGCCAACCAAGAAACACACCCTTCCCAAGCAGCCACCCAGCCGACCGCTGAACGTGTTGGCAATGATGAGGCTGATATGGCCAACTACATTATTGTGTTTCTTGGAGCTACACGTGTCAGCTCCACAAGGACCATTAATGGCACGTTGTTGGTGAATGATGAAGGTGTCCCTATAAAGCATGTACAACTCCCAGGTAAATTTTAATATCTTAACTATTTCATGTACTTTATCTAAAACATATTTATCATGATTTTTATTTTTAAATTAATGATAATATCTTTCTTTCTTTTTTCTCTGTGTAGGAAACAATAAGTTCTACAGGTTTCTGGAGAGCCATGCGTTGGTAATTTTTGGCCGAACCATATGCACAGGGTGGAATTCCCAGAATTCCAACCTGAAAAAAGAACTTCTAGATTATCTAGAAGCCCTTTTTGGGGTCGGCACATTTGCACAGAACAACAGTGGCTCGGGTAGCCGAAAAATATTTGAAATATGCCAGGGACACCTATAGGACGCAATTTAAATTTAACCCTAAATATGAGTGTCCTCTCACAGTTCCAGAGAGTGAGTGGAGAGCACTCATCCATGATGGAAAACAGAAAAGGGAAAAGAAAGAAGGAAAAATGCCAACTGGACCCGCAAGGTAAATTACAACTTTAATTCAATAGCTTTAATTTTCTCTATGTCTAAAATAAAAGTGTGTTACATCATATCTGACTTCAATATTTTGATGCTAGGTTGCCTGACATCTCAAAGGAAACCAAAGCTAGGATTGAAAAAAAGGGCCATCACAAGCTAGGCCAGGGCGGCTACTTGAAATTAGCCGCAAGAATTGTAATTAAGTAGCTAAACATCTTATAATTAATTGTATCGCCTTCCAACTTTTTTGTAATCCTATCAAATATGATTAAAAATACACAATCATATGTAATGTAGGATGATGAATTTGGAACAGAAACTATAGAGGAAGATAAAAACATCGCTTTCCATTTCAGCTATCAAGCTGTAGTTGAATGTCGCAGAAGCTTGGGGCAGGTCCCAAGATCCAGAATGCCTGACAAGGTAAAACATTAACCTTTCAATATGTTTGTTTTCGTCCATAAATTTAATGTCTAACAACTTTGTTTAAATCAGGGGAGCAGCACTACCGACGAGGCAAATAACCCAGTTTTAGAGCCAGATGTAGTTGATCCTCACGTGCAACTTGATCATTGTAGTGGGGACCAGGGCAACAATGCTACTATCAGTGAGGGCCGTGACGGTAATTAATTTCCACTTATATTTTTTTCTAATTATACCTTGATGGTTTTCCTTATAAATATTTTTGTTTAAATGAAAAAGAATGTTTCCCTTGAGGATCTTACCACCAGAGAGGAAGACAGGGCAACAGTCCCAACGACGACAACTAGTGCACCAGGTAAATAATCTCATTGCAATTTTTTTTATTAATATTACCGAACTAGTTCAATGATATTTAAAAACTGATAATTAAAATTTAATATATCTGTTTTTGTAGGCGATGCCCCGTCACTGGATGAGACCAGACATCGTGACTACGCAACTAGGTCAGCGACGACAATTGGTGCACCAGGTAAATAATCTCATTGCAATTTTTTTATTAATATTACTGAACTAGTTCAATGATATTTAAAAACTGACAATAAAAAATTAATATTATATGTTTTTGTAGGCGATGCCCTGTCACTGGATGAGACCAGACATCGTGACTACGCAACTAGGTTAGCGGCGACAACTGGTGCACCAGGTAAATAATCTCATTGCAATTTTTTCTATTAATATTGCCGAACTAGTTCAATGATATTTAAAAACTGACAATTAAAATTTAATATTATCTGTTTTTGTAGGCGATGCCCCATCATTGGATGAGACCAGACATCGTGACTACGCAACTAGGTCAATAGTGCGGATCGAAAGGCACGAAACAGGAGCAGAGCACGATGATATTGATGATGTAATTAGGAGCTTTAGAAATAGGAAGAAGAAAAAGAAAAATTGATAATGTAAAATATTGTATTATTATAAGACAAACGTTACCATACTTGGAACCTTTTTTCCGTTATATAAAAAACTCATTTATCATACTATTTTTATGTCAAGCATTAATTGCAATGTTTCCTTGCGTACTTTTTGTTGAATTGTTTTTTTATTAGTTATTGAATATTTTTTTTTATGCTCATGAAAGTAAAAAATGAAATATAGATTGGGTATTGGGGAATTGAGAGTGATGTGGGGGTGGGGGGAGGGGCCATAAGAGCTTCCACCTTCACGTGGTTGGCCCTATTTAGTAGAGAATAATTTATTGGAGCGATTTAATCTTGGAGAAAACCTCCCTCGATCCAGCGTAGCAACAAAAAAGTCACTGTTGACTTAGTTGCTACTCTTTCAGATCGTGGGAGGCTTGTTCAAAGTTCATGCGAGTCCAATAAATTATTCTTGAAACGAAGAGGAGCTTATTCAGGATGTTTTGACATTTTCAACATATGTTCTAACATTATCATAAGAATGCATCTTAGAGTAAAAAATACTACATCAATTACTTGTATTTATTGTATAGATAATGATGGATTTTGATTGACTTGGCAGTGCAGGTACAAATCCTCTTGCATCATGAGAAATACAACTTGTCAACCAGGGTCATGTCCAAGATATTTTTTCTTGTGCACTTAACCAGGTTCGTAATGTCACATTTTGTAAGTTCCTTTACAGTTCATAATTCAATATTAAGCTTTTTCGTGATTATTATCTAGGTTTTTTGTATTTGTTTTTTCATCAATTTGATTGTAAGCAACTCTGCATCTTTCCTGTTGTTCACTATGATTTCTCCTATTACCACTCCCAGGATGAATCCGAATTTATTGTTACATAGGTTACTTTATTGTTACTATGATTTCTCCATTTACGATTTCATAGGTTACATCATGTAAAGTTGTCAATCTCAGGTTGGTGATGAGCTTTAGTTCTCCAGATTTGGGGCTTTTCCGATATTTTCTCCCTCATGTCATTCCTGCATCACCTCGTTGTTTGAGCATGCCAATTGTCTACCACTTGTACCAATTGGCACATGTCAATCTCTGAGTGGTGCCACATTTCACCTATTTTCAGTGAGAGTGTAGGGTTTCTCTAACATAGCTTCAAAAATCTGATTCAGTGCCTGCTTGAATATTGTCACATAATACTCATGGTTTGGATTGATGAGCATGTTCTGAATGGTTGGTTGATTCATAATAACCACCCATATAGTCATCTTGAGATATTTCAGAATTTTTCTCGGGTTTCCTTTTTCACCGTTTCTAGTGGGTGGGATGGTGTGGGGTGATCCATCAATACTGGTGCTCTTGTAGTAGGGAATTTGTTTTTGGGGACATAAAGGAGCATTTGATGTAGATATCCCATTGGATGCATTCATAGATGGGCACGAGAGGTCAAGAATTTAAATTAAAAATATGCAACCTCTAGCATGGCAACCTCAAGGCCGCGAGAGACACTGGTTAAAGATTGTTTTGTGCTGGCCTTAATATAGTCGTGATTTCTTTCTATTATCTTAATGCAAATATATAGTCCGGTCTCATTAAAATGAGGATTTTGGTTGTATTTATCTTTGGTTGTTTCTCTCTTAATGCTCCAGAAGTTGCCAAAAGTTGCGATAGTTGTTTAGTTTGCCTGTTACAACTTAAAAGTGGTTTTTAGCAATGGAAGTCATGTTTTTTAAGGTTCATACTAATATGAAGATCTTGTAATTCTATATCCAGGATAAGAGAAGTGGCCTCTACTTTGGGCGGTATGACAACAATTTCCACATCTACCTCATTGGGTAACAATGGAAAGGGGAAGAAGTTGGGTGCAATGTTTGATAATTATGGCAGACAATTGTCTTCTCTTTCAGTTTTTTCACCCATTTCCTTTAATCGCTCAAGCATAAGAGGGACTCTGAGATTACGCGACAGAGAGAAGGTAGTTAATGCAAGAGATATGGAAAAGGAGTTGTATTTCAACAAGGATGGCTCAGTGACAAAAAAATTGAAGGTCAGAGAAAAAATTATGTTTAAAGGAAGGTCACCTGCACGTGAAACTTTACTGCGGTGGATCTTTCCTTGTCCACTTATATTCGATTTTAATGTGTTATTTTAATTTTTCATGGAGGGTTGTTTTGGCATATGGTCTGGCATTCAATTTCATACTTACTGAAAGCATTGTCAATTTGTCTTGCAGGCGGTGTGAACAAACTTGCTGATCTTGTTGGAGTCATCCTTGGGGTGAGGGGAAAAATATTGTCTTAGAGAGCAAGCATGGTTCTCCGAAAATAGTTAATGATGGTGTGACAGTAGCTAAGGAGGTAATTTGTAGATGTGTGCTCTGGTTTTCTTTTTAACGTTGTATTAGTTCCCTCTCTTAAATGTCTTAGATTTGGTAGGCATAATTTGAAAACTCAAAGGTGAAAGGAAACATATTTGTTACCCAGTGGTCTACTTGGCCTATGGACTAGCCACATTAGAGTAATGCATAAATATTTTCACAAAAATAAAAGGAAAGGGTTATGGCTGAGTCGAATTTTATTGTTATTGACAGTGTAATGAAATGTATCTCAATGCTATGGTTTTGGCCTTTTTATTGGTTGAATTAGAGGACCCAGTTGAAAATATTGGGGCCAAGTTGGTAAGGCAAGATGCGGAAAAGACAAATGATTTAGCTGGGGATGGAACCACAACATCTGTTGTTCTTGCACATGTTGGAATATTGAAAAATTCCAGAACAATGAATGGAGAATAAATCTCCCTTCTTTTAACGTAGAGAAAATAAAAATTTCTTTGACAGGAGACAAAGTTTCAATACTTTGAAAAGAAACTTCTATTCCCTTCAATAACTCAAAAAAAAACTATTACACTTCTTCCTCACTGAGAGGGATTACAAAATTATGACTGCTACAAAACGCAGTGCATAAAACCAACTCACTGTCTATTCAAAACAAACATACTCTATCTCTAAAACACTCTGCTGTGTTTTTCCCTTTCGCACTGCTGTGCATACACACTTAAAAAGTTACACTCAGTCTTTCACTTTTTACACACTGCTGTGTAATAAAAAATTTACGTACTGTCTATAAAAAAAACTACCAAGATTTTTTTTCCTTTTTATTTTTATATGCCATAACATATAAAACATATTATAATAAACCCTCTTTTAAAAAAAATAAAATTAAAACTAAATTCTATGGCCCACCTTTCATTTCGCATATGATATATATATAACATATATTTAAAACATATGTATATATTAAAGCATACATAAAATCAAATTATCAAAAAATTAAAGAACCCTTTCCGTCGGACTTCAAAAGTCTGAATAGATTGAATTTCAAACCAAATTCGTGTTCCAAAATGGGATGCTGATGTCTGCCTAATTTGTAACGCGAATTCTCAATCCAATGTGCCTTATAAAAAATTCGGGTCCGGTTTTCAGGTTTTCAGATTCCCTTCAATTTCATGTGATCCAATATTAATGCTCCACGTGTCCTCCTTTTGAATTTACAAAACTAGGGGGTAAATTTCTGTTTGTTTAATTTATGGTTGGTGAATTGCGTTAATGCTGGTTGTTGTGTTTAAATACAATCCTGTATAGAAATATGGCTGCGGCTGTCTACAAAAAAACTTGCAGGAATTATAAATGCTTAATTAAATTTCTGGATGGCGTGCAAGCAACCTCCAAAAAAAAATGTTGCTGCTGCATCCGTCCTTCTGCTGCAGCAGTTGAAGTTAAAATTCAACAACACAGGGTTTAATAAGTGAGGGTGTAAAGGTAACTTTTTGTCGATAGTACTGGATTAAGATCATCTATTCATTTTTGTAGGGTCTTCTGGTGTTTCTTTTTTTAGTTTTGGGTTGGGCTTATTGAGTCTAAGATAGTTTTTGAGTGAAAAAATTGCTATCAGGTATTAAAAAATTTTGGTTCTTTTGTCAAAATTTATGAGCTTGTTAGGAAATAGAAAACTGACAATGGTTGTATCTCAAATTTGTGGAAAATAATTTGAAATGAAACCTTTTTGTTTAGGTTGTTGCAGCAGGTGCAAACCCCATTCAAATTACTAGGGGCATTGACAAGACAATAAAGGCCCTTGTTTCGAAACTCAAAATTTTGTCAAAGGAGGTAAATGCTTGCCTTTTGAGTAGGCTGGTTTTCCTTTTTGTTAATGGTTTGGTGTATCTAATTGAATTAGTTGCCTAAGGTATTTTTGGTTGCAAACTCCTTTTCATTTTTCATACAGTATTGGCCTTGTGGAATACATTTGATTGTGTGGTCTTGTTAGATCTACAACATTTGTAGTTGTTTAGTCTTATGGACGAGTTGCACTTTTATTATGGAAATAGTTGATGCAATATTGTCATTTAATCCTTACTACATGGTAGCATGTTGAGAAGTTTCTTGTGAAACATTTGGTATTCAAAATGACACTTGATCCTATACAGCATCATGCACTTGACTTCAAAATTAATATTCAAAGTGTGCCAGAAAATTCTTGCAAAATTTCAAATATTTATGTTGTTTTAAACCATTATCTTTTTCATGTATTGGATGCTGAAAATGAGAAAAAAACTTTGGTATGAAACCAACTGGTGAATAATTTCCAGAAAAACAACCACTTCCAAGACATGATTTAGAAGTAGAACATATGTACTTATGAAGCATAGAAAGATATCCTTGATGCATTGTCAATGTTTGGCTAGGGTTATTTTTGGAGAAAATAACTCCTTATTCCTAGAATAGTGATCTTCAATACAAGTAAATGCCGGAGAAGAGAGATCATCGTGTGACATAAACCTATTAACAAAAGTGAACAGGGAATGATTATTAATTATGGCATACTAAGTTGTCAGTGATTTTGACTATTTGTCTTTAACATGTAAAAATGTTAAATTCCAAACTTACATCATCATGGTTTGGCATCATGAGCTTGACTAATTGTCCACCATGCTAATAATTTCATTTTTGTCTTCATATCTATAAACAACGTTTCAAATAATAATAAAAAAGTTCTATAAGAAAAATCCAGACCTCCATGCTGCTACTCCTTGTGAGACAAAGTCAAAATTGCATTACACAATCTGACACATAAGAATCTCCTATATCCCGGTGGTATGTATCCAAATTCTTATAATATTGTCTTCAAGACTTATGTTGACATTGCCAATGAGATATTTAAGCAATGAAAGATGGAGCCTTCTTCATTGTTGTATATGTAACAGCCTTTTATTAATATAAAGATTGATGGTTTTGTATTTCTGAAAATGAAATGTAAAAATAATGTATTGTGGTCAATTGAAAAGTTTTTTTTTTAAAGATTTTCATTATGGAAGGGCAACATAGATATATTCCCTTCTAATTGAAATTCGGACCTGCCCTTCAAATTTGATCACCGTGTATGACCTTAACAAACAATAAAACTATTCCGCCGCGCGTTATATAAAACATATAACAAAACCTTTGTCAAAACTTCAAACGAACCCTTTAGTCGTGGGTATTTCATCACGAATTGATCATTTTACCATGTACCTTCTTCTAGAGGAATATTCTTCCACTTGATTAGGTACTTCATAATGGTTATATGTCAAAGAGATACAAAATGTTTATCTATAACTTTTTGTGGTTCAAGAATCAACTTTCATTCTTCATCTAATTTTGGAAGTTCTATTTACATTGGTATATTTTTTCCCAAAACCTTTTTTAGGCAAGATACATGAAAAACCTTATGAATGCAAGAAGAAGGAAAATATAACTTCTATACCACTTGTGCAATCCTATGAATAATTATTTAGGGCCATAACATTTTCGAGCTAATTCTTTATTCTTCTTTTTCTTGAATGAAGATTGCTTATAATGCTATAATCTAAAAAATACCCAATTACCCTCCTCAAATTATCTTTCACTTCAATGTTGTTCCCCTTGTTGTTTTATCATTTTTCATGTCATTTGAAGGTTTTCCATAATAATTTTCAAATTTTCTTTAGTATTTTCCATATGTGACTCTGTTTCCTATACTTTGGACTTATCTTGCAAAAAGTATGAGATACTAGGAGTTGGATATCCATAAAGGGCCTTAAATGGGGAAATTTTAGTAGATGTGTGATAGGTAGTATCATATTACCATTCTTCCTTGACGAACCCACTTCATACATTAAGATTGATTTTCTAAAGAGTAACATTGTAGATAACCTTAAAAACATTTGTTAACTATTTTTGTTTGACCATTTGATTGTGTTTGATATGTAGAACTCATGGCAGCTAGTGTTTCTCCACTCATATTAAATAATTATTTCCAATAGTTTCTTGTTACTATTACTTTAGGAAAACCATGAAGACTATGAATTTCTTTCATGGACACTTCTGCCACTTGGCTTGTTGTTTATGTACTTTGAGCTCTAAAAAAAAAATCTACAAAATTTGTCTATATAAATGACCACAAAAATGTAATACTTACCTTTATATTTCAGTAACCCTGTAATAATGTCTATTGATATATCTTATAGTATTTGAATATGTATGTGGAATGGTTAAGTAACCCTAGAGATTTTACTATCTCTCTTTTATTTATTATGCAAATCTGACCTTCTCTTACAAAATTTTGAATATCTTTCTTCATTCCTTCCAAAAATATATTTTTTAATCCTTTGAGATGTTTTAAGGAACCCTGCGTCCTACCATCAGAGAGACATGGGACTCCCTTAATATTTTTTTATTCAAATATGCTTGCGTGCATAAAAATATTCTACATTTGCACCAAAGTATATCTCTCTCACTCCCAATGCTCCATAGAGTTCATCCCATCCTTTATAAATTTTAGTTTTTGTTTAGTACTATTGTCATTTTTCCATTATGGCAAGCTTCTTATAGCTACCTAGGAATAGAAATGTAATTGGATATAAATTTGAGGCCTATTCTATTTTAGAAAGAGAATCATGTACTAAATTTTCCTCACCCTTTTTGCAGATTATCTCAAAATTAAAACTTTGCATTTTTTCTCCTCATTTTTGTTAATCTTCTAATGAAAATCATAGCTTCAAAAAATACTTTATGCTATCATGGTATATCTTGACTTTAAAGTACCTCCCAATGATATACTATCCCTATTTTTTATTGCATGTAATATTGCTTCCATTTATTTTTCATACGTAGATTTCACCAAATATTTTATTTGAATTCCTTGCTTTTAAAAGCCAATGATATCTCTTATTGTGTTAATGTTACGTAAATTCCTTGTCCTAGTGCCTCACACTCTACTATGAATGTTTTACCAAAACTAGGTGCAACCGATGTTGGTGTAGAAGACATGGCATCCATTAAAAGAGAGAATGCCAAAGTAGCCTCATCATTCCATATAAATGACATTTTCTTCAAGAGATATGTGAGTGGACTTGAAATGCATGCATAATTCTTAACAAATGATCAATAATATCATGTAAGTCTAAAAAATCTTCTAAGAACCTTGATTTTCTTAGTAATAGGTCATTTTGTAATAGCTTGCATCTTTTGAGGCTCCAACTTCACTCCTTCCTTTAAAACAATATGAACCAAATACTCGAATTCTTATTTCCAAAAAGCACATTTGGATATTTTCACATAAAAATGATTGTTCTCAATAATTTATATAACTTTTCCACATGTTTACTAGTGTGGTATTCCCATGATTTATTATAAATATGTGTATTATCAAAGAAAACCAACACAAATTTTATAAGATGGGATAAAAAAAAATTGTTCTTAAGTCGAGCCCGCCGGACTTCAAACGGCGATAAACCATAATTCAAACCAAATTCGCGCTCCAAAATAGCCTACTGACGTCGCCCAATTTTGTGACTCGAAAACCAAATGAATTCTGCCCTAATATTTTTCGGGTCCGAAGTTGGGCTAGGGTACGGAGGGAGAGTTGTGACACGAATTTCGTATCAAATTCGCCCTAATCTTTTTCGGGTCCGAATTTCCACTGCGTGAGCGGCCCAAACAAAGATCTGCTCCAATCAATTTCTGCCACGTGTCCTCAATAAAAACTTGCCCTGCTCCCGGCTGCGGGTTCATTCGATGGCGTTTAAGGTGATGGGACATGGATGTGGCGATTTCATATCAATCGCATTAAGTTTTAACGCTGTTCAATTAAGTTCCAAGGTTTTCACATCAAATCCACATTAATTAAGTTTTAACATTGTTCAAGATCCGACCTCCACTGCTGTTAGTGATTCCGCATGCTCCAATATGATCCGGCCTTCGACTCTCATTAATGATCAGAGATTAATTATGATGGGCATCCTTCGATTGCATTGCAGTCGGGTCGATAAAATGGCGTTTCGCTATGGTTTTTCAGACGAGCCAGTTTCTGGGTTACACTGCCTGCTCACTGTGACGAGAAGGAGAAGTGGCCAGTTGAACTGCTGCTTAGACCTTGCTGCATATCTACATTTCTCTCGGTCTCGTCTGTGTCTATCTTCCTCTGTTTCTTGGAATTCTGCTTCTCCGTCTCCTCTTGTGCCCACTGCTAGTGAGACTGCACCCATGCCTCGCCTGCGTCAAAGGATGCGTTGTCGCAGGGGGAGCACTAGAGGTCAACCCCTGCGCGCTCCCTCCAGCCCCTCAATCGAGTGGTCTTCTGACCAGTCCAGTGATTATTACGCAGGTCGCTATCCAAATACTAGGAGTGGGCGGGGTCGGGTTGTAGGATCTGGCCACCGTATGGATTCCCCTGCTCCTCGTTTCCCCACCGCTAGTTCACCTTCTCCCACGACGCGCACTGCGTAATTTTCCTTTAATTGCTCTCTCAATCGCCCACGAATCACAGCTTCAGTCACTGTGGTTTTCCGTGAGGAGGCCCAAACGGAGGAAGAATGCACCCGTCTGGCGGGTCTGAGCTCGAAAAAAGCTGGCCAGTATTCGGGCCTTTAGGAGGGGAGCTGTGGCATGAATGTGGAGGTAGCACCTAGCGATCCTGGACCTTCCAAAGGATGGTGCCGAATCATCGAGGAGCCGGAGGAGTAGTTTGGTTAATTTGTTTTTCTTGCTTCGCGGCCCACTTAATTGGGCTGCTTTTAGATTATTTTACTGTGCTGGACCTTTGTAATATTTTTGAATTCTGTAAATTAAACGTTCAAGACTGGTTTCCCAGTATGAGGGCAGTCTTAATTTTTTTATTTTTTGATGATAAATTTACCATGAGTCCGGGCAATGATTTTGACTTCGGTGTAATTTTATTCCCACTGTTAATAGATTAACTTTACTTAGAAAAAAAAATGTTGCCCTGTTTCTATTTTAAACCTGTTTTTTGAAATACAGAGCCATGTTTATATGGTCTACGTATTATACTCTTTCTCTGTATATCTACAGGAACATTTTTTCTATGAACAAGGTGGATGCTGTAGCGGGCTACTAATGGAAACAAGCGAGCCTGAACCTTACATCTCGGATGCAACAGATGGTTACCAATTTTGGAATCAAGCGAGCCTGATCTTACAAGCGAGCCTGGGTTTCTGCAGATGGTTTTTATTTCTGGGAACAAGCGAGCCAGAACATACAATCGACCCTGGGTTTATACATATTTTTTCTCTATCATGGATGATTTTTGTGTGAGGCGTATATCAACAGTACATGTCTCCGCACATTTCCTGTATTCGCTTTATGATACTATTTTATGTGTTGATAGGTTATCACTCTGCCTTCAAAACTAGCGATGTTGTTTTATTGATATCTCATAACTGAGAAGGTGACATACCCATGTCTCCTCGTGACGTCTGTTTTCAGGATTTTAAACTTTAATTGTAATTGAGCAGGTTGACAGCTTAAGAGACTTATCTTATTGTTTGGCTGTTCCAGCAGTGACTGCGTATTTTATCTTTGCTGAGATGCCTGCATATTCTATGCTTTCTCAGATTTGTCGATAATCTCCATGTGGACCGTTATCGGGTTTTATATCATGTCCCTGTATGTGACATGGGGTATTTTTCTATCATTGTCTAGGGTGGGACTTCCACTTTTCTGGATGGATATTTGGGTTCCAATATTTAGATGTGAAAATGTAATGACTTCATGGATTGTTTTACTTCATATAATATATTCAAAACAACGTTTTTTCTCTTGTGAAAAAAAAAATGATTAATGTTTATCACTCTGCCTTCAAAACTAGCGATGCTGGTCTATGTTGCTGGTTTATTGATATGGTCTGATGGTCTTTTTATATTTTGGACATATCACACTTCTCACATGATTAGAGTTTTTCTCTGTTGCAGGGTTTTGGGTACTTTAATTTGTATTTAGAACAATGGATGTCGGTACTCTATCTGTTGCTTTACTATTCTACATACTGCTATTTCACTTTCTTATAGATGCCTCGGGCATATTTGGATGCTTTCTCAGATTGTCGATAATCTCCATGTGGACCGTTACTGGGTTTTATATCAAGTCCCTGTATGTGACATGGGGCATTTTTCTATCACTGTCTGGGGTGGGACTTCCACTTTTCTGGATGGATATTTGGGTTCCAATCTTTAGATGTGAAAATGTAATGACTTCATGGACTGTTTTACTTCATATAATATATTCAAAACAACATTTTTTCTCTTGTGAAAAAAAAATGAATAATGTTTATCACTCTGCCTTCAAAACTAGCGATGCTGGTCTATGTTGCTGGTTTATTGATATGGTCTGATGGTCTTTTTATATTTTGGACATATCGCACTCCTCACATGATTAGCTTTTTTCTCTGTTTCAAGGATTTTGGGTACTTTAATTTGTATTTGGAACAATGGACGTCGGTACTCTAACTGTTGTTTTACTATTCTACATATTGCTATTTCACTTTCTTATAGATGCCTCAGGCATATTTGGATGCTTTCTCAGATTTGTCGATAATCTCCATGTGGACCGTTACTGGATTTTATATCAAGTCCCTATATGTGACATGGGGTATTTTTCTATCACTGTCTGGGGTGGGACTTCCACTTTTCTGGATGGATATTTGGGTTCCAATCTTCAGATGTGAAAATGTAATAACTTCATGGACTGTTTTACTTCATATAATATATTCAAAACAAATTTTTTTCTCTTGTGAAAAAAAAATGATTAATGTTTATCACTCTGCCTTCAAAACTAGCGATGTTGGTCTATGTTGCTGGTTTATTGATATGGTCTGATGGTATTTTTATATTTTGGACATATCACACTCCTCACATGATTAGCGTTTTTCTCTGTTCAAGTATTTTGGGTACTTTAATTTGTATTTGGAACAATGGACGTCGGTACTCTATCTGTTGCTTTACTATTCTACATACTGCTATTTCACTTTCTTATAGATGCCTTGCGCATACTTGGATGCTTTCTCAGATTGTCGATAATCTCCAAGTGGACCGTTACTGTGTTTTATATCATGTCCCTATATGTGACATGGGGTATTTTTCTATCATTGTCTAGGGTGGGACTTCCACTTTTCTGGATGGATATTTGGGTTCCAATATTCAGATGTGAAAATGTAATGACTTCATGGACTATTTTACTTCATATAATATATTCAAAACATCATTTTTCCTATTTTAAAGTTTCATTTTTTAAAAAAAAATTGAACCCGCCGTCGGTATACCGATGCCTTGTAAGCGTCGGAATTTCGACAGCTTAAAAACGTCGGAAGAGCGAAAGTATAAAAACGTCGGACGAGCGACGTTCAAATCGTCGGACCACATTTCGTCGGAATTGCGACATTTTACAAACGTCGGAAGAGCGACGTTCAAAACGTCGGACCACATTTCGTCAGAATTGCGACAGTTTACATACATTGGAAGAGCGACGTCCAAAACATCGGACCGCATTGCATCAGAATTGCGACCATTTACAAACGTCGAAAGAGCGACGTTAAAAACGTCGGACCAAATTTCATTGGAAGTGCGACAATTTACAAATGTCGGAAGCGTGACGGTTCAGGAAATGTTGAAAGAGCGACGCTTGTTTGGAAGCGATAGAAAAAGTGTCGATAGTGCGACACTTTTTAAGTGCATTGGAACTGCGATGGTATGGCAAACCACATTTTTCCTGCCCTCGAACTGTCGCTCTTGCGACGACTGTGTTGGAATAGCGACGAATTGGCCGTCATAAATTCCGCCAAATTTTCTAGTGTGGGACCCTAGGATCTAGCCCTCCTGAACCCAGAGAGGGATCTCTCCATAGAACAAAGAATGGTATATATTTGAAGCTCAAGATGAGGTATTAGGCTAGGTATGAAGCATCAGGGGGGGGTTTTAAAATGATTTGGTTGGTTGGTTGCTGGGTTGGTCACGAGATCATAAACTGAGAAAGTGATGGGAGAAAAGGAACAAAACAACAGGATGTTTCAGCAAAGAGGATAGGTCAAGAGAGTGCCATCCATTGGGCTATGGAGTCATGAAAGGAAATTACATGAAATAACTAGCCAAAGCCTTCAGAGGGCAAGTCATCTAATACTAAAGGATCTTTAGATTAGATGGTGGGATGGAACATTAAGGAAAGAAAGTGAAAGAAGGAAAGAAACCCACTTTTTGTCTATAGATCAGGCCAGAGGTCATTTAACTCCAGACTTGCTTGGACATACTCATAGGCAACTCTCAAAAGAGGGACAAAGGAGCAACTTATAGATTGGAACAGAGGTCATTTAACTCCAGGTCAGCTTTAGCATGCTCTAAGGAAAACATAGATAAGTTAAACAAAGAGATCTTAGAAAGGACAGCTGGTCACACAAGGATCCTAGTGGACAGGGCTAACTCTAATCCCAAATGTTCCCAAATCTTCCAGCTTAAACCTAAGAAGAACATATAAGAGTTGATCCATTCAATTCATACATCAGAGAGGAGGAAATAACATCCACTACATTGGTTAAATTGACTGAAATCAACCCTTAGATAACACATTTAGTAGAAAACATTGAGGGCAAGGAGAGCAGAGACATAGGGTACCTAACAAGGGTAAATCCTATGCCATATTTCTGATGCAAGCCAGCAGAAAACGTAACAGTATGAAAATGTAATAACAGAGTTAGAGAAAACATCACCAATCGTAATAGACCAGGATCCTGTGAAATGTGCTTTGATTAATTGATGAAAAACCAGTCACATACACTGAGCTCAATGGCTAATATTGTCCAAACTTTCTCCTCCCATCCTACTACATACAACTACTCTGCTTTTTTCTCCCAAGACTGTTCTAATAGTCAAAACTGAAATCCCTCTAACTGCTACGGCAGCAGCAAAACAACAACGTCTACAATATGTTCTTGGGAATTATTATAGGAGAAGATGACAATGGGAGTAGATGAATATTAAATGGATCTCATTAAGATAGAGTGATGGAAAGGTCTGAGCCCACTCTGCTTAATGGCAGTTTAGATCACTGTAAGTACTCTGTAAGCAGCTTGGGGAGTCTTTGTCAGGTCGAGATCGACCCCTTAATGTCTTTGAAGTCCTTTCTAGTGTTTGGTGTTCTGCGCTAGCCTTCTGGAAATGATAAACTGGATGAGAAGGTCTGCAGGTCTCTCCATACCTCCATTATTGCGGCTCTGATAGTCTTAAGAAGCTTCTGTCAGTGCCTTTCATTTGTTTCAGGGCTCGAGGAGATATGAATAATGTTGTAGATAAATGTCCTTCCTGGAGGAATGCGTTCTGCTGATATTAAACGTGGATATGACCCTTTTCGTGCTCTGGTATTTGACTACGTCCTTTCCTTTGAATGCGGGGTTAAACATTAATTACATCAATCACAGGCATTAACCCATTTTGAATCTCTTCTGCTGGTCTGCTGACAAATGTTGAAATGGCCATCTCTGAACTATCTGCATAATAAAATAAACCTATTACAAACCCGGTAGTGGTAGTGGAGAAATGCTGCAGAGGCCAGAGGAGTGGTGGCGGAGTAATGGAGAAATAGTAGAATCAATGAAAAGTGGTGGAGAAACGATCGCACAGTATAAAGCCCAAAGGTTAACGTTTGGGCGAATTACAAAGGGAAAAAATGGAAAAACAATGGAGCAGAGCCTTTGGATGTGGGACCCGACGTGGTGGAGGGTGATTAGATCTGAGCCGTTAGATCTTTAGATCCAACGGACGACCGAGATTGAGTCGGAGAATCGCAATCAGGAAGGGGTAGGGGTGACACATTTATATAAGTTCCGATTGCGATTGGGAAAGGGAATGCGATTAGCACCAGGCCGTTCGATCTGGCGGGAAGATCAATGATGGAGATGTGGATTGGGGGATCGCAATCGAAGGGGACACAAAGGGGCGACATCGTTGATCTTCCGATTGCGATTGGGCGGAGAAATTCGATGGCAGTTGGATCAACGGGGAGACAGCCGGCCAGGATGAGATTGGAAAGACGTAATCGGAAGGAGCGAAAGGGAGGGTCACAATGAAAGTTGCGATTGTGATCGGGGATCGGAGGGAAGGACTTGCAATCAATCAGAGGATTGTGTGATGTGATCAGTCAGAGGACGGGAGCAATCGGTGGGGACTTGCGATGGACTGATCGGGGGACTTCACATAAAAGTTACGATTGCGATCCAAGCATGGGTGCGTGTTGAACCCTTAGTTAAACTGAGAGGGGGGGGGGTGAATCAGTTTAACAGATACATGGACTTTTAAAACTTTTCTTTTAAATCTTATTTACACCTTCATTTCATGGTCAACATAATATGTGAGCAACAAGTATTACTATCAAACAGATTTGTTAATGTAATAGCAGATTGAATATGAGAGCAGCAAGTATTAAGCAGATGAGATAAATCACATCAACACATAAACATCATGCACAGAGACACCAGATATAAGTGGAAACCCATAAAGGGAGAAAACCACATCTTATTATTGCTATGATGCAAAGGCAAGCTCCAACTCCCTCTCACCACTGTTTTCTGCAGGCACCAACCTACAGGAGGCTCTATCCTCAATTCTGCAAGCTACAACTTGCAAGGAAGCTCCAACTCCCATCAATTTTCTGCAGGCACCAACCTACAGGAGGCTCCAACCTCAGTCAGCTACAACTGACATTTTATCAAGCTACAACTTGATGTGGAAGCACTAACTCCCATCTATTTTCTGCAGGCACCAACCTACAGGAGGCTCCTACCTCAGTCAGCTACAACTGACATCTATCAAGCTACAACTTGATAGGGAAGCTCCAAATTCCTTATTCTTTCAAAAGAAAAACGCTTGCTGATTTACCTTGGATATCAGCTCTATTCTGTACTTTCTCTTCTGCTGTTCATCAACTCTTATATCAGACCTGCATCATATCTGCTCAGCCCTTCCTTCTTCTCTTCTTTTCTCCTCAATTCTTCATACTCAGCATCCTCTATATTCACACTCTCTGATCTCTTGCAGCTTTCTTATTTTCTTCAACTATCTTCAATTCTGCTGCACACTCTCTCCTCTTCTTATTATGTTTTCATCAATAACATTTTCCCTTGGATATTACCCTGTTTTATACAAAAATAGCTTCATGGCTATTTGTATTCCACTGGGAATTCGAAATGGACAACCATGTCTCTTTGCCTTCTTCCTTCTCATTTCTTTTCAGCTCACTCAGACAAAATGTAACTGTAGATGCTTATTTTAATATTACAGTGGGATATTTGCTCTCTTCGGGAGACTTGCCAATGCATCACAACAATATAAATTTAAATAAAACATTTACATTCAGATTTAAATGAGAACTCCAGCTCACTCGTTTTGTCTCTTGGCTTGCTACGCATTTGTATTTTCTTTGGCTGTCTTTGTCTTTTCTGTGACTGTGTTTTATCTTCTTTCGGATCTGTTTGCTCTTCTGTCCTCTACTGTGGTGTAACTGCTGCATATGTGTAAATGTGCCTTTTATATCTGCTGACTGTAAATCTGGAGGAATTCCAATCCCTTTTATGCCATTAGTGTCTTGTTGATGTGGCAGGTTCCGCAGGCTGGAACATACATATATTACAATTGTATTACATTAATAATCGCCCTCCCGTTAAGCTGAGGCCCGTGGGTCTACAGACCACGCGGCATGGTTTAATGCAACTGCAACAATGTAATATATATACATATAACAGCGCCCTTTGATATATACAAATAAGTAATTTCAACTCTCGGCATACATACACACTTCCTTTTAAAAAGACTTAAATCAATTCTCGGCATTATATAATAAAAACTCTTTAAACAAGTTCCGGAACTCAAACCTATCAAGTCACAATTTATCAGTCCATCGGGTCCGATTCTCAATCGCAATCGCAACTTTCTGTTGTGATGTTCCGATGCTCCACTTTACCTCCGATGCGATTGACCATGGAACTGAAACATTTGTTAGTCATAATTTATAAGCCCATCGGGTCCGGGCTTCAATCGCAATCGCAAGTCTTTAACATATGTTCCGATTGACCAGTGCCGATGCGATTTGACCGTAACTCAAATATGTATTAACCACTATTTATTCACCCATCGGGTCCGGAACTTCAAACAAATGCAATCGGGGCGCATCATAGAAAAGTTCCGATTGTGATCAGAACACGGATGCGATTTGCATCTATTAACTCCTGCTTATAACCGGATCGGGTCCTCCATTTCAATCGCAGTGTTTTACCAAAGACATGCGATTGGGAACTCGGATGCGATTAGCATCTATTAACTCCTGTTTATAACCGGATCGGGTCCGCCATTTCAATCGCAATCGCAACTTTCTGTTGCGATGTTCCACTGCCCTTGCGATCTCCGATTGCGATTGGGGAGGGGTCCCACCTTATCAAAATTTGTTTTATGCGCTCCATAATATAAATGCCTTGGACCTTTGTTTATGTGATGCACTGCACATATATGTTTATATATATTTTTGTCGCTGGAGTGAAGCAATTCCCGGAATAAGTTTGTGTTATATTATATGTATAACGCCGGTTGGAGTGTGCGATTCCCGGAATATGGTTCTGTATTATATGCATTGTATTGCCGCCGGAGTTAAGCGATTCCCGGAATAAGTTTGTGTTATATTATATGTATAACGCCGGTTGGAGTGTGCGATTCCTGGAATTATGCATATGAATGTATCTGTCGGCTTGGGCGATTCTCGTAATTTTATAACGGCTCTGCCTCTGCCTCTGCTGCTCCTGTCGCTCTGCCTCTGCCTCTGCTTCTTTTTGCTGCCCTGCCTCTGTTCTTCGTTGTGCCTCTGCCTGTTTCTGCTTCAACACTGCCTCCTTTGCTGCCTTTGTTACTTCTTTGTCTCTTCCTTTCTACTATATCTGTTGTCTTAGTTTCTTTGTGCTCCTTTCTCTATTGCGTATATAGAATCCACTCCACCTGTTATACTTGTAGCACATCCTATGAGGCTCTGATCTTCTACGCCTTCAATTCAACAGTTCTTTTCCTCAACTTCGAACTCCGCTATGTTACCAGAGTTCTGTTCCTCATCTTGATTTAATTCTACAGAATGAATTGATGTATTCTCCCCAACAGTGCTTCACAGTCTTCCACTAGAATAATTGTTCCTCATCACTCTGTCTCATTCCTCAGCTACTTGTCTTATGCTCTCTTTGTTTCATCTGCTCCTTGACTGATGCTACTCCTTAATTCTCCTTTTGTTGCCTCAGGTGTTCTTCCTCATCACTCTGTCTCATTCCTCAGCTACTTGTCTTATGCTCTCTTTGTTTCATCTGCTCCTTGACTGATGCTACTCCTTAATTCTCCTTTTGCTGCCTCAGGTGTTCTTCCTTTGCCAGCTCCTTTGCCTTGTTGCTGCCTCAGGTGTTCTTCCTTTGCCATCTCCTTTTCCTTGTTGCTGCCTCAGGTGTTCTTCCTTTTCCATCTCCTTTGCCATCAATGACAACATTTCCAACAGTCTCCCCCTTTGGCATTGATGGCAACACATCCACCAATAATCCAATGCTTCCTCCAAGTCTTCCTCTGTCTAGCTTCTTTTAGAAGACCCTTTATTCTATTACCTGCTTTTCCTCCAAGTCTTCCTCTGTCTAGCTTCTTTTAGAAGACCCTTTATTCTATTACCTGCTTTTCCTCCCCCTTTGACATCAATGGCAAAGGGTTGCACATTTATTAGTGTAGATTCTATCTTTTCATTTTCTCTCTCTGAGATGTGTTTAGGCATTCTTCTTCTGACTTTGTACCATGCTGCTCTATACTGGTGTACAATATTTGTTGAGAGAACACTTTTGAGAATATTTTAACTTGTATATACACATTAAGTCGATATCATTCCAAAGTAATGACAACTATAATTAGACTTGTATAATAAGAGATGCATCATTGGATCAAGACTTAAAGATTGTGAATGCTCCGAGTGACATATCAGGCTTGCTTCAACTATACTTTGGTTTATATCTGATGTAGTGTGCCAATATATTTCTGTTGAGGAAGATTGCAGATGGAATATGTCTTCTTCTGCAATAGACATCTGTAGTCAAAATCTATTCCGTTGTGAAGATGCCAATATATCTTCTATTGCTGTGGTTCACCTGTACTGCCTATTGTTGGTAATCTGTGCTAAACTGCTGACAGGGATAATACACTTAAAGACTGAAAGGTCCTTGTTGTTATTGTAAATAAATGAATCACACCAGAGCTTACAACTTATTGTGAGGATAGGCAATATCTTTCAATATAAGAGACTAATGACTTTCACTGCTTACACACTCTTCCAAAACAACCCCTACAAATCCTTTGTGCTTGAGGTTCTTTTGCCATAGTTCTTTGATCTTGAGGACCTGTATCATATTGCTGTTCCATGATAACTCTTGATATTCTATTGATAGATATGCGACCTGTACCTAGTACCAATTGATATTACCTTGATAAACGCAGAGATTTCATTTTAGCTTGCACATGAACCCATAGTTTCCACTATTGATCTTCCCACTGTTCACACCAACAATCATCAATATACTAAATTTGATCTTGGCATCATTAACCTGCTACTTATTTTGTCATCCTGATTTGAAAGAATGTCACTGCATTTTATTTTCTATGACAGTTCCAGAATCACTGCTGCTTTATACACTGCTTTATATACCAATTCAACTGTTACCATGGCTTCTTGATGCCTTTTTAATAATCGCAACCAGACTTCATAGCAAACCTTTGAAGATTTATATACCACTCGCTTTATAGTTCGCCGCCCGACCTTGTATTAATACTCCATGCTTTGAAAAACAAACTTTATAATAGGACTTTCGGACTGGCCCACCTATGCACCGTACCTCCTCTATCTTCCGCGCACTTTTATTAAACTTCGCGTATCTTCATCGAATAGTCACCGCCGGATGTCCCCTTTTCAAATCAACGGTCCTGAGAAATTCCGCTCGGTGTCCCGGTACTGACGTTAACTTGCGAAATCGCAGGTTAAACAGTGGCTTCCAATACCACCTATGCCATGTGTAAACAATATTATGGAATCGCTAGCCCTCTAGATAATACTGCCTCCGTACCAAAAGTGGTGCGAAATAATCCAAAAACCATAAGTGGTTTTGCTACAGTGTTTCACCAAGGTTTCGGTCTTCTTTATTAAATAGTCATTTTTCAGTATATTATAATGATTCGAACCCGCTCACGAAGGTTTCGCTCCACCATTCACATTGCGCATTTGACTATGGTTCCGCTTCACCATTCACAACCCTTGCACCATACATAACCTTTGCAGATTTCCACCATACATAACACGGTTTCGTTTATTCTTATGCAGAGGTTTCTTATGCATTTCTTATAAATATTCTGCTACAAGGTCTCATTCATACAGAATTCTTGTCACAGGATTTGTATATCCTCCCCACAATTACATACAGTTTGGGCATCATTTCAACACATTATCAAACATTATTCTTTCTGAATATACAGGCAGATTCTTAGCTTGATTTACTGGGTCCGACTTCACAGGGTTTTAGTCTTCAATCAAAGCCTATGCCACTCAATTAATGAATAATTGCTCAATAATTCATCTGCAAACTGCATTACACCCCTAATTCATGAATAAACCAATTCTGCTTCAATTCTTCTATTTCTTCTACAGAGCGCATACATAGACACTCATTCACAGAGAGTATGGTTCATTAGTCTTCTGAGTGGAACAGGAAATTTGCACAAACCGATACTACAAGGTTCTTCACCACAGAATTGCCACACAATCACTCTAATTTCCATACCCTGCTTATTGGACTCGGCTCAATTACATAGGATCATTCATCAAGAACTCATGTGTTCACACATGATTTAACTAGTCAAATGCCTTTGCTGTCTTTGTTCTCCTTCTAACAATTTTGCTGGCTATTGTGAGTTTCATATGGTCTTCTTCCTCCATAGATCTCTGTTAGAGGAACTTCCTTTCTCTTACTGATCTCATAGATGTTATCATTCCAAGGAGCTCTTCTTAGACTACTTTCATGGGGTAAATATATGAACTGCTGTCCCCCTGGGATGCTGCTTCATATCTATAACTGGTTAGATATTTGCTTTGTTTCGTAGAGCAGCTCCCCCTGAGACTATGCTAGATTCATTATGTTATGGCGATGATAGGCTCCCCCTTTCTCTTTTCTTTCCATACTTTATTGGGTTTCTTCATAATGTCTGCACTCCTTTCCGATTCATATTTTTGCTTGATCTGTTTTGATTCCATCATATATCTAGAGTTCTTTAATGTATATGGTAGATTACAATCTTTTGCTTTGTGACCAAGTTTGAGGCATACATAACATCTTATTTGACCAATGTGCATTTGAGCTGATGTATAATGCTTTGTTCCCCTTCTTGAATACATTTTACATTCAACAGATTTATGTCCAAAATTATTGCATGTATAACAATAGCCATGGAAATGATTTGTGTACCTGGTGGAAGATTGTCCTTTCCATTTGCTTGCTTGAGGGGTTCTTCTCTTTTGCTGCATCTTTTGCTGGTTGGAGTTGATAGGCCTTCTCTTACATTGTGCTGCATTATGTCTTGGTTTATGACAAGAGAAACATGTGCTATTTTTCATAGGAGGAAAGAACCTCCTTTGACAACTTCCAAATTTATTCACTTCATCCTTAGGAGCATATGAGCCTTAGTAGCTGATTGTTTCATCCCTTCATTATTTGTCGTCTCATGTTGTTGCTTGGTTATGTTTGTTTCTTTACAAATCTTATTCTTGCTGGCTTCTTCTTCTGTGGGAATATTCTGAGCTGCTTCATCTTCCTTTACTGCCTTTACAAAAATGACATTCCTTTTATCTTCAATCTTGGACTTGCTGGTTTCCCCTTCATATCCTATCCCAGCCTTTATGAGAGGTGACCTTTGAGCCTTTAGAATCTGGTCCAACTGTCCAGAGCATTTCATAAGAGGTGTATTCATTAATAGTTCTCTTTGGGCCTTTTCTAAGTTCTTTCTTAGGCTCACTACTTCTTCTTCCAATTTTTCACATTCAAGACTTTTCTCTCTCATTTGTTGCAGCAAAGTGTCTTCTGTCTTCCTTGCTTCTTCAAGGTGTGTCTTCAGGCCAACAATTTCTTTCTTATCTTCATATTCTCTCTCATCACATATTTGCACCACTGTCCTAAGGTCTTTGTTTTAATTTTTTAATTTTTCTATTTCAGTCAAAGCAGTGTCAAGCTTGGCTTTTTCTTCAGCTGTAATTTCTTCATGGTTCTTATCTCCATTCACACTAGCAGGTACTTCATTTGATTGAGAATCTTCTTTCTAACATGAATTTCTCTTTTTCTTAATTCTCTTATCCTTCTTGTCAGTGCAGTCCTTAGTGTCTACTCCATGTATGAAGTGCAGTCTATCCCAGATTTCTTTTGCAGAGGTTAAATCCATTATCAACTCAAGGTCCTTGTTATGAAGATTGTCATATATCACACATTTTGCCTTAGCATTCCTCTGTTGTTCTTTCACTGTGGGTGAGTCTGTGCAGTAACCATCACGAACAAGCATCCATACCTCTGGATCATCAGCCATAAATCCTGTCTTAACCTTATCTCTCCATTCAGGAAAGTTAGTTATATTTAGCACAGGTACATTTTGATAGTCCATGACTCAACCAGATCTCCTTCAAGCTATTAAGCTTACACCAAAGGAACCGCTCTGATACCAATTGTTGAACCCTTAGTTAAACTGAGAGGGGGGGGGGTGAATCAATTTAACACATACATGGAGTTTTAAAACTTTTCTTTTAAATCTTATTTACACCTTCATTTCATGGTCAACTTAATATGTGAGCAACAAGTATTACTATCAAATAGATTTGTTAATGTAATAGCAGATTGAATATGAGATCAGCAAGTATTAAGCAGATGAGATAAATCACATCAACACATAAACATCATGCACAGAGACACCAGATATAAGTGGAAACCCATAAAGGGAGAAAACCACATCTTATTATTGTTGTGATGCAAAGGCAAGCTCCAACTCCCTCTCACCACTTTTTTCTGCAGGCACCAACCTACAGGAGGCTCTATCCTCAATTCTGCAAGCTACAACTTGCAAGGAAGCTCCAACTCCCATCAATTTTCTGCAGGCGCCAACCTACAGGAGGCTCCAACCTCAGTCAGCTACAACTGACATTTTATCAAGCTACAACTTGATGTGGAAGCACCAACTCCCATCTATTTTCTGCAGGTACCAACCTACAGGAGGCTCCTACCTTAGTCAGCTACAACTGACATCTATCAAGCTACAACTTGATAGGGAAGCTCCAACTTCCTTATTCTTTCAAAAGAAAAACACTTGCTGATTTACCTTGGATATCAGCTCTATTCTGTACTTTCTCTTCTGCTGTTCATCAACTCTTATATCAGACCTGCATCATATCTGCTCAGCCCTTCCTTCTTCTCTTCTTTTCTCCTGAATTCTTCATACTCAGCATCCTCTATATTCACACTCTCTGACCTCTTGCAGCTTTCTTATTTTCTTCAATTATCTTCAATTCTGCTGCACACTCTCTCCTCTTCTTATTCTGTTTTCATCAATAACATTTTCCCTTGGATATTACCCTGTTTTATACAAAAATAGCTTCATGGCTGTTTGTATTCCACTGGGAATTCGAAATGGACAGCCATGTCTCTTTGCCTTCTGCCTTCTCATTTCTTTTTAGCTCACTCAGACAAAATGTAACTGTAGATGCTTATTTTAATATTACAGTGGGATATTTGCTCTCTTCGGGAGACTTGCCAATGCATCACAACAATATAAATTTAAATAAAACATTTACATTCAGATTTAAATGAGAACTCCAGCTCACTCCTATTTCTGGCTTGCCGCGCATTTGTATTTTCTTTGGTCATTTCTTTGTTCTTTTTCTCTGTGGATCGTGCTTCTTATCTTTTTCATCCTGCTCTTCTGTCCTCTGCTGTGGTGTAACTGCTGCATATGTGTAAATGTGCCTTTTATATCTGCTGACTGTAAATCTAGAGGAATTCCAATCCCTTTTATGCCATTAGTGTCTTGTTGATGTGGCAGGTTCTGCAGGCCGGAACATACATATATTACAATTGTATTACATTAATAATCGCCCTCCCGTTAAGCTGAGGCCCGTGGGTCTACAGACCATGCGGCATGGTTTAATACAACCGCAAAAATGTAATATATATACATATAACAGTGCCCTTTCATATATACAAATAAGTAATTTCAACTCTCGGCATACATACACACTTCCTTTTAAAAAGACTTAAATCAATTCTCGGCATTATATAATAAAAACTCTTTAAACACGTTCCGGAACTCAAACCTATCAAGTCACAATTTATCAGTCCATCGGGTCCGATTCTCAATCGCAATCGCAACTTTCTATTGTGATGTTCCGATTCTCCACTTTACCTCCGATGCGATTGACCATGGAACTGAAACATTTGTTAGTCATAATTTATAAGCCCATCGGGTCCGGGCTTCAATCGCAATCGCAAGTCTTTAACATATGTTCCGATTGACCAGTGCCGATGCGATTTGACTGTAACTCAAATATGTATTAACCACTATTTATTCACCTATCGGGTCCGGAACTTCAAACAAATGCAATCGGGGCGCATCATAGAAAAGTTCCGATTGCGATCAGAACACGGATGCGATTTGCATCTATTAACTCCTTCTTATAACCGGATCGGGTCTGCCATTTCAATCACAGCGTTTTAACAAAGACATGCGATTGGGAACTCGGATGCGATTAGCATCTATTAAGTCATGTTTATAACCGGATCGGGTCCGCCATTTCAATCGAAATCGCAACTTTCTGTTGCGATGTTCCACTGCCCTTGCGATCTCCGATTGCGATTGGGGAGGGGTCCCACCTTATCAAACTTTGTTTTATGTGCTCCATAATATAAATGCCTTGGACCTTTGTTTATGTGATGCACTGCACATATATGTTTATATATATCTTTGCCGCTGGAGTGAAGCGATTCCCGGAATAAGTTTGTGTTATATGATATGTATAACGCCGATTGGAGTGTACGATTCCCGAAATATGGTTCTGTATTATATGCATTGTATTGCCGCTGGAGTAAAGCGATTCCCGGAATAAGTTTGTGTTATATTATATGTATAACGCCAGTTGGAGTGTGCGATTCCCGGAATTATGCATATGAATGTATCTACCGGCTTGGGCGATTCTCGGAATTTTATAACGGCTCTGCCTATGCCTCTGCTGCTCCTGTCGCTCTGCCTCTGCCTCTGCTTCTTTTTGCTGCCCTGCCTCTGTTCTTCGCTGTGCCTCTGCCTGTTTCTGCTTCAACACTGCCTCCTTTGCTGCCTTTGTTACTTCTTTGTCTCTTCCTTTCTGCTATATCTGTTGTCTTAGTTTCTTTGTGCTCCTTTCTCTATTGCGTATATAGAATCCACTCCACCTGTTATACTTGTAGCAAATCCTATGAGGCTCCGATCTTCTATGCCTTCAATTCAACAGTTCTTTTCCTCAACTTCGAACTCCGCTACGTTACCAGAGTTCTGTTCCTCATCTTGATTTAATTCTGCAGAATGAATTGATGTATTCTCCCCAACAGTGCTTCACAACCTTCCCACTAGAATAATTGTTCCTCATCACTCTGTCTCATTCCTCAGCTACTTGTCTTATGCTCTCTTTGTTTCATCTGCTCCTTGACTGATGCTACTCCTTAATTCTCCTTTTGCTGCCTCAGGTGTTCTTCCTCATCACTCTGTCTCATTCCTCAGCTACTTGTCTTATGCTCTCTTTGTTTCATCTGCTCCTTCACTGATGCTACTCCTTAATTCTCCTTTTGCTGCCTCAGGTGTTCTTCCTTTGCCATCTCCTTTGCCTTGTTGCTGCCTCAGGTGTTCTTCCTTTGCCATCTCCTTTGCCTTGTTGCTGCCTCAGGTGTTCTTCCTTTGCCATCTCCTTTGCCTTGTTGCTGCCTTAGGTGTTCTTCCTTTGCCATCTACTTTGCCATCAATGACAACATTTCCAATAGTGCGAGAAAGCGCCAGCCGTCCGATCTAAACGGCGGATCAACGGTGTAAAACGTGTCGCGGGTCTTATAGACCCACGCCAATCGCATCAGAGTTTTTTCTGTTGTAACAAAGGAAACGTGCCCGCCCGACACTCCGATTGCGATTGGTGCTCAAGACTTAAGCGCTTGGTCTTAGCGCTGGGGCGTATGTGGGGAAGTGGTTGAAAGGGGTTGCGGAAAAGGGGCTAAGCCCTGTTATAAAGTTAAAAGGTGGGTTTTGGCCCATTCTTAATGAATTTTGGGACCGAAGAAGGGTAACGATAGAGGGATAAAGGGTGAATTAAATCAAACAAGGGGTATGGGTAGAAATTGGAAGGGATTTTGAAAGGATTTGGAGGGTAAAAAAAAGGGAAATAGAAGGGCAAGGAAAGAGGATGAAAAAAAAGGCTTAGAGGGAGTGAAATAAGAGGGAAAGGAGGCGTTTAGGAATTTCTTCACAAACAAAGAGGCTTTATAATGGAAATTAGCAGAGAGGATTTCATCAAAGGAAAAAAGGCACAAGGAGGCTTCAAGGACGATGTGTTTTCAGGGGAAATGCATTCCTTGAAGGCTCAACAACATTTTAGCCCCCTGTTTGCTTGTCAAAAATTTATGGGGGGCTAACACTGGCTCCACATGGGGATGGCTTCTTCTTGAAGGAGTCAAGAATTTAGAAGATAAATATTTGGTGTAGGCCAGATGCCTACTGCTTGGCACATCCCTTTCTTTCTTTAGATCAGCTGCCACAAATCATGAAGATATCATATCAGCAGTAAACATTCTCCCAAACAACTACCTACCTAGACTACAGTCCTAACATTTTTCTTCTGGGTGCATTTGGACTAGCGGACCCTTTACATCATCAATTTTTTCAAACAAGAAAATAATCCTATTCTACTTCTACCCTTATTACTCCATGAGACCAGATTAGATTGTTGGCCTCATAACTTCTCTACCTACACTACTATCTTCTAGGATTAAACTGTTTAGCATATTTCTTCTCTATATTCTAAGACAGAAATTGAAAAACAGTCAAGCTAGGATTAGACTGTCTGACTTGCTGGACTTTGCAGAAATTTAAAAACAAATAACTACATGCTCACAGACTGGGCTTTATTGAGCTTCCTTCCTACCCTACTCTAACTGAAAATCTCTGATTCTCTAGGTGATACAATGATGCCAATGCAGCCAGTCAAGTAATAGCAAAAAGGGGAAGAAGCACTGACTGCTCATCAGAGACAACCATAGGATGCTCTGCATGTGGATCTTCAAAACTGAGGCCGCCAGCAGTGGTGACCAATTCTGATGTATTTGGCTCTTGCAAAGGATTGATGCTTGAGGAGCTGAGCAAATCAGGGCCTCCATGTATTCTGCCACAGGATCAATCAGAACATGATATAGAATTTCTTCTTTAAGGCCCGCCATGGCTGGTAGGCTATCTGTATCCCGAGCAGCTTCAATCGCTGTATCTGCAGTGAGGCCTTCGTAATAACACTCCTCCTCCTCCTAGTTTGGAGTATTTGGTAGATGAGCATCAACCAGGCTGAGCTCTTCTTCCTCTGGATCCAGACAAAGAAGTCTGTGGGAAAGAAGGTCTCGCTCATCTTCAATGCAGCCTGAGCTAGAGGGCTCATTATATTCGACAGTGATGTCCTCTAGTAGTGCAGGCTGGTTTTGCTGAAATGGACTGAACTCCGTGAAAGAATTAACATATTATTGAGAGGGGGTTTCTTTTATTACTTCAATCCCTTTGGGAGAAGGCTCCGGATATTCATTCCACTCAAGATTTTCTTCACCCTTTTCCTCCTTGTCCCATGCATTGAAAAGCTGCCGACTTCCATCCTCTTGGCAAGTATAACTAATGTTCGGATATAAAGTAGAGAGGAGATTCAATGAATCTTCATCTACTATCGTGCTTTCAATGCTTTCTCCATCAGTATCATAGATGGCCCGCATTGGCTCATCGTTTTCTCGAAGTTGATGGTCGTGATCTTCCCTCCATGAATCCACTGATGATGGCCCTACAAGCTTAGTTTCCCTTTGGAAGAAATCATCATCAGATAAATCATCATTAGAGAAATCATAATTATAAGCAACGTCACCCTTCAAATCTTCAGGACTCCCAGCAAGTCTTTCTTCAAAATAGTCTGCAAGTTCATTTTCCGATTCAAGCTCTGTTTCATCATTCATGCTTGGCATGTGGCTGCTATCTTGTAGTGATCCGGTTTGTATTTCTTGAGGACAAGGAGCAGGTATTTTCCAATCATCATTTCTGGTTTCAGCCTCATATTCTTCCTCTTCTATGTTTAGCAGGGTGTTGGCAGTCTCTATCAATCTTTCAGCTTGTTTTCTAAAGATATCTGCCTTATTTGCTCTGCTCGATCTTTCTTTGTTGCTTTTAATCTTTCCTCCCTGCACTTTATGTTGAACTTGATAGTGATTGCTATATTCTGCATTTCTTCCAGGCTCGAAGGTTCTCTTTCTCTTATATGGAATTCCACCTCGGGGTCAAAAGAACTTGGATAGTGCAATAGAGCCCATCCCAAGGGTGGCTTTATATCAGAATGTATCGCGTTATATACCTTATTGAACCTGGATGAGAATTCTTGTACTGTCTCTCATGGCTGCCTTTTCAAATTCTGATACTCTCCTAGGATGAGGAGAGCATTCTTCGGGGCTGCCCACCTATCAAGGAAAACTTGAAAAAATTGATGAAAGCTAAAAATGCTTGCCACTGGAAGGCCTTTGAACCAACCCTTAGAATTTCCTTGTAATGACAAGGCAAACGCTCTAATGCACACATCGTCTTCTTCTATTTCATACAATTCAAGTAAATCCTCGAGATTTTTAACATGTTCTTTGGCAGTGGCCCTTTTATTTTCTCCATCAAAAAGAGGCAGCTGGCTTAGAAGTTTTGAAGGAAGGGGTTGGAAGATAAGAGGTAAAACTAGAGGCTTATATCTTTCTATGAACTTTGTAGGTGTAGGTGGTGTAACAATGGGCTCATGGCTGCTTGAAGCTTCTTCAAGGGTGGGATATACAACATGAGCTTCTTATTCCACTAGGTTCTTCACAGGAGTACAGGTCTGCTTGTGGTCTGAAGACTGAATACTGAGGCTTGAGATCTTTCCCATAATCATTGTGGGTCTCATCTTTGTACACTTGATTAGGCTTGAAGTAGGACAGAACATAGTGGTAGACAAAAACAATGAATTCTTTAAACCAAATCCAACCCATGTGTTCTATCCTTCTATGAGGTCTAGCCATATTTCAGGTTCTTCCTCCAGTGGAGTCTTTGATAGTTATGGAGTGTGGAGCCGCTAGGTAGATGAATTTGATTGTTTGAAGTAGGCTGCTGTCCACCATCAGCAATGAGATGCCAATCTAACCAGAGATTCAGGGTCTTTTGAGTGCCTAAGAGTATGTAAGATAAATGCACTCAGTTCCCCAGCGAAGTCGCCATTATGTTGGGGTTCCCATGTTTTGGCCAGATTGGCAAGAACAAAAGATGAAACAACATCAAAACCGCTTTGGGGCCCTAGGATCTAGCCCTCCTGGACCCAGAGAGGGATATCTCCATAGAACAAAGAATGGTATATCTTCGAAGCTCAAGATGAGATATTAGGCTAGGTATGAAGCACAAGGGGGGGGGGGGGGGGTTTAAAATGATTTGGTTGGTTGGTTGCTGGGTTGATCGCGAGATCATAAACTGAGAAAGTGATGGGAGAAAAGGAACAAAACAAAAGGATGTTTCAGCAAAGGGGATAGGTCGAGAGAGTGCCATCCATTGGGCTATGGAGTCATGAAAGGAAATTGCATGCAATAACTAGCCAAAGCCTTTAGAGGGCAAGTCATATAATATTAAAGGATCTTTAGATTAGATGGTGGGATGGAACATTAAGAAAAGAAAGTGAAAGAAGGAAAGCAACCCACTTTTTGTCTATAGATCAGGCCAGAGGTGATTTAACTCCAGACCTGCTTGGACATACTCATAGGCAACTCTCAAAAGAGGGACAAAGGAGCAACTTATAGATCGGACCAGAGGTCATTTAACTCCAGGTCAGCTTTAGCATGCTCTAAGGAAAACAAAGATAAGTTAAACAAAGAGATCTTAGAAAGGCCAGCTGGTCGCACATGGATCCTAGTGGACAGGGCTAACTCTAATCCCCAGTATTCCCAAATTTTCCGGCTTAAACCAAACAAGAACATTTAAGAGCTGATCCATTCAATTCATACATCAGAGAGAAGGCAATAACATCCACTACACTGGTTAAATTGACTGAAATCAACCCTTAGATAACACATTTAGCAGAAAATATTGAGGGCAAGGACATAGGGTACCTAGCAAGGGTAAATCCTATGCCATATTTCTGATGCAAGCCAGTAGAAAAAATAACAGTATGAAAATGTAATAACAGAGTTAGAGAAAACATCACCAATAGTAATAGACCAGGATCCCGTGAAATGTTCTTTGATTAATTGATGCAAAACTAGTCACATACACTAAGTTCAATGGCTAATACAGTCCATAATTTCTCCTCCCAGCCTACTACATACAACTACTCTGCTTTTTCCTCCCAAGACTGTTCTAACAGTCAAAACTGAAATCCCTCTAACTACAACGGCAACAGCCGAACAACAACCTCTACAATATGTTCTTGGGAATTCTTATAGGAGAAGATGACAATAGGAGTAGATGAATATTAAATGGATCTCATTAAGACAAAGTGGTGGAAAGGTCCGAGCCCACTCTGCTTAATGGCAATTTGCATCACTGTAAGTACTCTGTAAGCCGCTTGGGGAGTCTTTGTCAGGTCAAGATCGACCCCTTGATGTCTCTGAAGTCCTTTTTTGTGTTTGGTGTTCTATGCTAGCCTTCTGGAAATGATAAACTGGATGAGAAGGTCCGCAGGTCTCTCCATACCTCCATTACTGCAGCTCTGACAGTCTTAAGAAGCTTCTGTCAGTGCCTTTCATCTGTTTCAGGGCTCGAGGAGATATGAAGAATGATGTAGATAAATTTCCTTCTTGGAGGAATGCGTTCTACTGATATTAAACATGGATATGACCCTTTGCGTGCTCTGGTCTTCAACTACGTCCTTTCCTTTGAATGCGGGGTTAAACATTAATTACATCAATCACAGACATTAAACCCTTTTGAATCTCTTCTGATGGTCCGCTGACAAATGCTGAAATGGCCATCTCTGTACTATCTACATAATAAAATAAACCTGTTACAAACCCAGCAGTGGTAGTGGAAGAATGCTGCGGAGGCCGGAGGAGTGGTGGTGGAGCAGTGGAGAAACAATAGAATCAATGAAAAGTGGTGGAGAAAAGATCACACAGTATAAAGCCCAAAGGTTAACGTTTGGGCGAATTACAAAGGGAAATCACAGAAAAACAATGGAGCGGAGCCTTTGGATGTGGGACCCGGCATGGTGGAGGGCGATTAGATCTGAGCCGTTAGATCTTTAGATCCAACGGACGGTCGAGATTGAGTCGGAGAATTGCAATCGGGAAGGGGCAGGGGTGACACATTTATATAAGTTCTGATTGCGATTGGGAAAGGGAATGTGATCAGCGCCAGGCTGTCCTATCTGGCGGGAAGATCAACGGTGGAGATGTGGATCGGGGGATCGCAATCGGATGGGACACAAAGGGGCGGCATCGTTGATCTTTCGATTGCGATTGGATGGAGAAATGCGATGGCCGTTGGATCAGCGGGGAGACACACGGCCAAGATGAGATCGGAAAGACGTAATTGGAAGGAGCGGAAGGGGGGGTCGTAACGAAAGTTGCGATTGCGATCGGGGATCGGAGGGGAGGACTTGCGATCAATCGAAGGATTGTGTGATGCGATCAGTCGGATGATGTGAGAAATCGGCGGGGACTTACGATGCGATCAATCGCATCGCAAATATTTGTGATGGACCGATTGGGGGACTTCACATAAAAGTTGCGATTGAGATCCAAGCGGGGGTGCGATAAAGCGCCAGCTGTACGATCTAAACGGTGGATCAACGGTGTAAAACGCATCGCGAGTTTTATAGACCCACGCCAATCACATTGGAGTTTTTCTGTTGTAACAAGGGAAACGCGCCCGCCCGACACTCCGATTGCGATTGGTGCTCAAGACTTAAGCGCTTGGTCTTAGCGCTGGGGAATATGTGGGGAAGTGGTTGAAAGGGGTTGCGGCAAAGGGGCTAAGCCCTATTATAAAGTTAAAAGGTGGGTTTTGGCCCATTCTTAATGAATTTTGGGACTGAAGAAGGGTAACAATAGAGGGATAAAGGGTGAATTAAATCAAACAAGGGGTATGGGTATAAATTGGAAGGGATTTTGGGAGGATTTGGAGGGTAAAAAAAAGGGAAATAGAAGGGCAAGGAAAGAGGATGAAAACAAAGGCTTAGAGGGAGTGAAATAAGAGGGAAAGGAGGCCTTTGGGAATTTCTTCACAAACAGAGAGGCTTTATAATGGAAATCAGCAGAGGGGATTTCATCAAAGGACAAAAGGCACAAGGAGGCTTCAAGGATGATGCGTTTTCAGGGGAAATGCATTCCTTGAAGGCTCAACAACATTTTAGCCCCCTGTTTGCTTGTCAAAAATTTATGGGGGGCTAACAGACTTGATTTTGGTTGAAATTTGACTTGGAGACTTTCAAGTGAAAAAACAGCATTGTTATAGGTTATTATGCCCAAAGGGACATAGGAATGATTTAGCAACAAGAAACCCTGGAGGGAGGGTGGAGTTTATTGACAGGGGAAAATAGGGCAATGGGGTCTCAGGTAGGAAAGAAGGATGAAAATGAGAAGCATAAGTCCACAATGAGTCTTTTAAGAGCAACATGGTGACCTTGAGATGGAAAAATTGATAAAATAGAAAAAGTAGGTTTATAAGGATAATGAAGGTATTGAGATTTCTGAAACTCAAGATATTCAATGAATTTTGTTTTCAGAAATCTAGAAACATCCTATAGTCATCTAAAGATAGTAAAAAATATTGATGACTAATAGGTGCTTGGGTCCCCTAATATCTTCCATGACGTGAACCTTAGTGCCATCAGTTGGTCTTGTGTAATATCTACAAGTGGTCTGATTCTTGGTGGACTCCACTTCCACATTGCGAGAGCCATTATCAAGTAACCATATATAAATCTTGTGGCTCGCTTGTAGTTGTCCTTGCAAGCCTCAAACAATTAATGTAACAAGAATGTGCACCAATTCAACTGTGCTCCTTGAATGTAATTCTCCGCGACTGAGATTGTATCAAGGGTGCATTCCCCATTGGTGTAATGCCTCATTGTTTTTCAGCGATAAAATAGTAGGCAAATTTTATTGTTGGGTTGTTTATGAGGTCAATTTTGGCTCCCTTTCCTCCTATCCTTGTTTCATACTTTTTGTAGTATTCACAATCTCCTATCTTCTTAATTCTCTTGGACGTATTTTGAAAGGCCGATGAGACATCGTTTCCTGCAGCTGATAACCTTGTAAGTCTATGTATGTCTTCTGCATGAATTGGGATCTCCCTCCCAAGCCATAATGATCCAATTTGAATTTTTCTGATTAAGAACTTGGTGCACTGCATTGCTGTTCCCGACATCCCGAATGCTGGAAGGCTTCTTAGGTGCAGGATTATTGATCTTTGGATTCCTCTGAAGTTTGGGTGCACCTTCGCTACTTCACCTCCTCCATCCTTTGCATTATTTTCAATGTACATCTGCATTTTCATTACTGGGAACTAGTAGGAGTCTGTGACATCAGTATCTATCAGCCAGAGATTTTCATATTTACCTATCAGCGACTCCACCCTTTGAATTCTTCCATCGATCTCGGGCTCAACGAGTTAGGTAGCCATATTTGTCATTTTCTTCCTTCTATTGTATACTAGAATTGCTGTTGCTATTCTACTGCTCTAAATTTCTGCTGGTTGAATCAGGCTGATCGTTATAGCCATTTCTTTCTCTGATAAATCAAAATTTTTCGACATTTTGCTATTTCCCTCCTTCATGCAGGTTAATTTGTATTATTGGCATGAATGATTTTGATGCGATGCCATAACTAATTAATTCTTGCTGTCTTTCCCTGCGGCTATAATCGTGTGATTAGTTACCAGAGTGAGGTGTACTCTGAAAGTGATGATGCTTGCTTTGGAAATCGGGTAGACATGACGAGTAATAATTATGGCTTAATATGGCAACTTTATTACGGTATGGGGGTTACTAATTACTATAGTTATTTTTCAATTTCAGGTGATCTTACGGACTGAAAACGGTATGATGGGTCATTATGAGTGAATGATGGTTGACACGATTAGGCTATGTAAAATTATAGACTCTCCCCCTCGACCACAATTGGTTGCGATGTGGTCTCCACATCGCAATAGGGTGATTGTTGTCTTTGTGTGACTTTGCAGGTTTCTTATTTAGGATTCCTACTCTAATGGACTGAAAAGAATAAAACATAAACTATTCTATGGCTCATCTCAGTTGTGAGAGAGTTATTGAATCTAGTCTACTGACTGCTCTCAGGTGCCAAAGTTATTAAATTTAAAAGGGTTCTAGTGCTTACTGATGATAGGGTTTTAGGCGTGTGCCATGCACCCATCCTTGAAGTATCTCTCCATCTAGTTGCACTAGCCTGACCGCGCCCGAGTCTCTTATCTCTACGACGTAATATGGTCCCATCCAGTGCATTCTGAGCTTCCCCGGGAACCTCTGGAATTTCATAGAGTAGTACTTTTCCACCAATAGTGAATTTTTTGTGCTTGATGTGGCGGTCATGCCAGGCTTTTTGTCGCTGCTTCTGTACCTATTGCTAGAAATCCGCCCGAAATCTATCTTCTTCAAGTTCCTACAATTCATGGAGGCATGTAAAGATGGAGTCTTCCTTTTTCATGTGTATTGTTGAAGCAATTAAGAGGCTTGGTATGATAAACTCGGCTGGTATTACTGCCTCTTTCCCATATATCAACTGGAATGGAGTTTGATTATGAAGCCTCTTTATTGTTGTCCTGTATGCCCACAACGTGGCTGGTATTATTTCATCCCAATCATAATGGTTAACGTTGCATATATTTGTTAGTCCTTTCTCCAAGATTTTGTTGAAGGCCTCTATGGTTCCATTTTCCTGAGGGTGGTACGAGCTGCTCTTGTGGTGTTGTATCATAAAGTTGTCCATCAATGATTTAACTGTAGCATTAATGAAATGTGTGCCTTGATCACTTTTTAGGATCCTTGGACAACCCAACTTGATAATGATGTTCTAAAAAATAAATCTGGCTGTCGTGTCTTCTGTACAGTCCCTTACAGGTTCCGCCTCTGCCCATATTGTGAGGTAGTCAGTTGCGGTGATTATATATCTTGCCTGCGAGTGTCGCACTGTTTGTGCAATTGGTCCTATGAAGTCGACAACCCATTTCTCAAATGCCTGCATAGCCCTCATGGGTTGCAGGGGTAGCTCATCACAATCTAACGGTTGCCCCGTTCTTTGGAAGACATCGCATTTCTTCACATATTCCTTGTTGTCTTTGTGCACGGTGGGCCACCATAATCCTGCATATAGTATTTTCCTTGCAGTGGGTTTTGCGCTGACATGGCCTCCCGTAACTCCGCTATGACACTCCCACAAGATGTCTACTCTTTCATGATCTAAGACACATCTTCGTAGGATATGATCCAGGCCCATTTTATATAACTGCCTTGCTATGAGTTGATATTCAACCGCTTGAACTACTAGATGTCTTTTTTGGGTTGATGTGTATTCTGATGGGCATTGTCCTGTGGCTAAGTATGTCGCTATCTATTCTAGATAATCTGGGATGGCTTCTACTTGGAAGAGATAAACATCCGACAGTAGTTCATCAAGCGGTCCCCCATTTTCCCCATTCTCCAATCTTGACAAATGGTCAGGACCAACGTTTAGCCTTCCTATTTTTACTGTTACTTCAAAAGTGAATTCTTGGAATAGTAGGAGACATCTGCAGATTCTGCCCTCTAGTACAGGTTTGTTTACTAGATATTTTAGTGCTGAGTGATCTGTGAATAACTTGAATGTGCCTCCCAATAAGTAGTGGCGAAATTTTTGTGGAGAGTATACCATAGCAAGAGCCTCTCTTTCCGTTGTTGTGTAATTATTTTCTGTTGTTGACAACTTCCTGCTTGTGAAGTATACTAGGTGATCTATGGAGGTTTCTCCTAGCCGAGCTAGCACCACTCCCAAAACAATACTTCAAGCATCAATGTGGACATGAAACTATTTATCCCAATTGGGATGGGCCAATATAGGTGCACTTGCTAGTTTCTCTTTCAACATGTCCAATGCCTTAATGTTTTCATCGTTCCATATGAATTGTTCTGACTTCCACAACAGATTTTCTAGTGATGTTGTGATATTTGCGTAGTTGCGGATGAAACTCCTGTAGTATCTGGTGTGTCCTAGTAGTGACCTCAACTGCTTCACATTCTCTGGTGCTTCCGTTTGCACAATTACTACCACTTTCATGGGGTCCACACATACACCTTTCTTACATACGACATGTCCCAAAATTGTTCCAAAAGGTACTAAAAAGATGCACTTTTTGAGATTTAGAGAAATTTGAAGCTTTCTACACCTATCAAACATTATCTTGAGCAGAGTTGCATGGTTCTTCAGCAGACTGTACATTGTCCAATCATCCATGTATACTTCTAGGAACTTATGGATATAATCTCTAAATGTTGCTATTACTATTCGTGAAAACACAACTCGTGCATTATTTAGCCCAAAAGGCATGAAATGATAGGTGTATAATCCCCATTCTATTGTGAAAGTAGTTTTTATTTTGTCTTCTTATGCTATTCTCACCTGATGATATCCTGAGAAGCCATCTGTGAATGAGAATGCTTCATTTCCCGCTACATTGTCAAGAACTTCGTCTCTAAATGGAGTTGGGAACAAATCATGAATGCATGCATTATTTAGCATTATGTAGTCCACACATACTCTAACTTCTGATTTCTATTTTTTACTTTGTATCAATATTGGGCTTACCCATTCTTCTTCCTCAATCGGAAAAATCAAGCATGCATTCAACGCTTTGTCTATCTCTGATTTAACCTTTTCTTTTACTCTCGGATTCAGGGGGTAAGGTCTATGTTTTACTGGCCTTGCATCTAGTTTTAGGACTATGCACATCTACCCCAGATATCCTTTGATTCCTTTGAGCTCTACTACTGAAGATGGGAATAAGTATTCGTACTCTTGTAGTAGGTCAAAGATTTCTTTTGTTGTCTCTGTATCCCAATAATCTCCAATGGATGCTATCTTGGGCTTCTATGTGCTTCCAATATTCTACTTCTTTGTCTTCAAGGGTAACAGGTGAAATCCCTCAGTAGTTGGTTCTTCTTGTGTCTCCCGTTCCCCTTCCTTTTCTTCAAAGTATAGATGTCGAAGATTCTCTAAAACATCATCGTCTATCTCCTGATCTATCCTTTTACATGCTACTGAATCCTTGAATTTCTTCTCTGATAAATATATTTCTTCACTCTCCGGAAGCTCTGGGAAGAAAAATATTATTTTAATTGCTTGAAGGGTATCTGTAACTTGTTCTATGTCTCCTTTGAAAGAAAAACATTGCGCAATTTTTTCCGTAATTGTCTCCCATGTACCTGTTCCTCTCTTCTTCTCTTCTGTCAGGTATCAAGCTTGTGGAATGGTGTCCAATGTATGTACGAAGTTGTGTGCCCATAAAGATTCTGGATATCCCTCTTTCTTCCACTTATACTCGCAACTGCTTAGATGTGCTAGGGGATCAGAATTCCCTCGGTAATTTTCTCCTAGTTGCGGTCCTGAAGACGCATGAAATCTTGTTCTTAATGCTCTGGAAATATCTTCCCATTGCAAAAGAGAGTTGTGATGGGTTGCCTACCACCTTGCTGACGTGGATTGTAGTGCCACGTCCATGAGAGGGAATCTATGTTCTATTGGTACTTTTTCTTCCACTTTGGTAATAAATGTATCCACAGCTTTCATATTTGAAAGATTTGGGTATTCTCTTACCTTTGTACCAATACAGTTGACTTGTAATATCCCCAAAATGGGACTGCTCAGCAATGCATGCATAAAAAATGCATTTTCAGAAATATATGCTACAGAAAATGAAGTGAACACTTGGATCCCTTAGATCTACCAATATACAACCTAAATCCAAGAATATATCAGAAACAAATCAAACTAGGTGAGGTAAACATACCTCCCACACCTAGGATAGCTAGAAAGGGCCAAAACCCTAAAACTACTGCAACATGAAATTACTGCATAAAGAGACAACACAGTCTAATGAGGGTTTATACATAGAAATAATAGAGACAAATAGATATAATGTTGTATTAATCAATATGGCCCAAAAACATAGATCTAGTCTCCTTTATACAAAATCTAGAGAACCCAGGAAGGGTTTCTAGGAATGCACCCAAATACAAATGGTGATCTTCAACACTAAGTATGAATAATCACTGAAAATTGAAGCACATGAGTATAGAAGACTAAAATATTATAGATATGATGCAGGTCTGATCAAAGGTCTCCCCCCATGGAAAGATCAACCATCCAGTCATAGGAAAACTCTAAAAAAGAGCCACAAGATCCACTATAGAAACTGCCCTCCAGAAATTACGCAATTCTAGACTGGAATAATGATGTAGGTGATGAAAATATGTTGGCCTACTACCAAAGATCTGAAATCATCCCAAGAACCCTCCAAACTGATCTCCCAATATAAGGAATCCTCCCTCCTATGCAAAACCAACTCAAAAAGTGGGTTTGTCAACCCTCCACTGCAACACCCTGCAACTCAACACAACCTCCCACAGAAAATGCGTTGAAAATGAAGAATAAAACTTGGAACCAATGCCAGATGTGTGGAATAATAAATCAGGTCTCTCCCAAGAGCTACTAAAAGGGAAGAGAAGGAATTCCTAAACAGGAATACCTTAGTGCTAAACAACACCAGCAATCTTAGCTAAATAGCTGAAGAGAGCAAAGTCTAAGAAGACACATCAAAATATCATTCATAAGCTAACCTAAAATGGCTGCCATCCTCTTCCTTATAAACTAAGTGAGCCTTCTCACCTTGGGTCCCACTCATTAGGGTTTCCACCATCACACAATCAATCTCCCTCCAAAACTGTGTTGTACCTTCATCAAGGCCACTCCTCCATGACAACGTTGTTTGATTTGGTCAAGGTTAACCTCTTCAACCTACTTCAGCACTTTAAACACCTAAGGGTATTCAATCCAGCTCACATATAGTTGTCTAGACTAATCCTCATTCATATGGAGCTATTTTTATTGATGATCCACTCCTCCTATATTTATGTTGTTGACTTGGTCAAACTTGACTTTGTCTACAAGAAAATGTCCCCTTTCACACATGAGGGTGTGAAATCCATCCATAATAATTATCCCTTTTCACAAAATAAGGGATTTAATTCCTATTTCTGAAACATATGGGCCTCCTTACCCATTTATTCATCTCCGAGGTGTCAAAGACAAAAATCGATATTCCAATTAGCTGCATGCTAAATTTGGAATATTATAGTCCTCCCTCCCAAATGTTTCTTGTCCTCAAGCAACTACAAGGATGGAATTGAGAAGTCTCCCCTCCTCTTGCTGTAGCATCAACATATGATAAATTCCTCCAAGGAAAGAGATTCTATCTCATCAATAAATCTCAATATTGCCCCTCCCAAGCATGCAAGCTAGCTGAATAGCTATCATCATGAACAAGTAGAGTACTCAAGGGGGAAATAAGGTGCTTCCTAGAGGTCCCTTTGAGGCATAGTATCTCAAATTTATTGGGAATCATCATTCCCCTATGGATCCTCCATCCCCAAGCAATCATCCATACAAAATGCGTCACCTCCCAACATGGCAACTCTTGAAAATTCTTCTCCACCTTTGGCTCCTGCAAAGTAGGTGGGTTAAAAATCTGAACATGGTAGAAAAAGTAGCCTACCCCATGTTGTCCTCCTCTCCAATTATGATAAGTGTAGAGTGTCTGCTGATCTTGGGCTGCAATAAGGTTTCCATCAAGTGGTAAGAAGAAGACTAGATCTCCAAAGATCTCCTCTCCAACATTGTGAATCAAACTGGCCCAAACCATCCCATCTGTGATGGATAGGGAATCATCACCATATGGAATCCAATCAATCCTATGGCCCACATCATGGGAAATAAAGTGTCTTATTGTAGTGGCCATATCATCTCCCATTCTCCCCTTGGAACATATAATGAAAAAAGTGTGGGAAATCTCTTCCCCCAAGGACACATCCAGCCAATGTGTCTCTCTCCCAATCATGCTCCCAATAAAAATAAGAAAAACATCAGCAAGTGAAATCATGATTAGCATAAAAATGAGAGAATTACTAAAGGTTTCATGTGGTGTTGGAAGGTACCAACAGTTTCTCAAGTGGTTACAGCGCAATTTTCCTAACTGTTGTTTCAAAAAATAACATGGCAAGTTGTTTCTTGATACATGGCTAGGTACACTAACTGGACATACATGAAATGAAAAAATACTTTCCCAAGGCCACACAAAATATAGTTGTCTCCATCACAATAGTTGGCCAAAAATTTCCCATGGAGCCCAATGAGAATCTTTCCCTCTTGTGGAGCAATGCACTGTATATAAATGGTAAGAGCATGCAAATAATAAATAGCTGCAAAAAAAATATTCTTACCGTATATTTAAAGTAAGATGATGATAGGATCCATGAGTAAGCCCTCCATAGTAGTATAAAATCCTGTCATGAAGAGAAATGAATCATATGCTGCATGAGGGTCCTTCTTCTTATGCTTGGAAATCCAAGTCAAGAAGAACATATCACAATAATAGATGTTTCCATCCACTACTTCATCAATCTCACCTCCTCCTTGTCCACCAAGTGCAACAAATGTGAAGTGATCCTGGGGGCACTCCATCAATAAGCCCCATCTCCAAAGTGACAACATTGTTGGCCTATGTAAATAGGCTCTTGCCAACTCATAGCTCCATTCTTTGACATGCCCATTGTCAAAGACATCTCCCACAATGCTGCTATATATAGGACATCCCTTCCAAAGTGGAAGTTCCTCCTGATCATACAAGGCTAACGAGTAGCCCCCTTACACCATGATAGTGCCATCTCCTACTCCTACAACATCATGCAAAGTGTGAGAGCAAATCTTCCCTTGCTCTCCCAAGAATAACCAAAGCAACAAAAGTTTTTGCTGCCTCCTCATACCTCCATAATACAAATCATGTGATGAAAACATAATGACTGATATGAAGAATGTCATATCAACACAATGCATCCATACTCCTTGCTACCCTATGATGCAAGTAACCTGCTACACCTTCTCCACCCACACACCCTTAGAAAGAGGATATGTCATATAATGGCCAAACTCTTTCAAGAGTAGCCAACATAGCCAAGCCTCCTGCTGCCCAGTATCATAGATTTGCAAGTAGTTTTCTAGCCTCTTGCTCACCATCCACACCCATCCATCCACATGTAGGTGTCTCCTATCATGCTCTATCTTGGTACCCTTCCAATGAAGACTACCACCCTCCCAAATCAGATTTTTCTTCTTGCATTTCATAGGATGTTGAAATGCAACTCCTTGGAGATCTCCTAGAGAAGATCTCACATCAATGTCCTTCTTGAATCCATAAAGATCCAAGTGTGTTGGAGGCAAAAACTCCTCACTGCTGCTTAATGATATCACTGTTAATCTCTCCAATGATGTAATGGCTGTTTCATACTTCAACTCAAAGATGAACATGTGGTTTTGTGTAGGATTGTTTTGGACAAGGTTCATATTATCCTCCAAAAGTTCACACCCCCAACCTTAAGTGTTGTGTGCAACTCAACAAAGGTATATGAGGATGATGGTTCATCTCTTCCTTGAACAAGTCAAGGTGGCACAACGGAGTGCAATTCTGTTTCTCCAAATAAGCAGTATGCAATGGTATACAACCCTCCATCAAATTTGCTGAAACAATAGGAGATGAAAACTTAGGCATACCTCAGTGAAATATGTAAGTATCTTGTATGGTTGTAAGAGTTCCTTCCTCCAATGTGTTGGCTGCCCCAACTGCTGATGTTGAAGGCTGCTCCTTCTAGGTTGTGACAGCGCTGGTACAAGTCTCCTCCAATGATGGTGAGGGCTTCTCCTCCTATGCCTTCTCCTTGCCAAATTTCCTGATCAACCTTTGAGAAAACTCAGCAAGAGTAGTCACTCTTGCATGGCTCAAATGGCTGAACCACCAAGTGTTTGCTTCACCCTCCAGGTGCAGCGCTGCAATCTCTATAGCCTCTCTTTCTACTACTGGATGTAGTAGGAATAATGCATCTAGATTCGTTGCCCAAACCCTTGTTGTAGATGATCCATCAAAAGTAGACAATAGAAACCTATTGCCTTTGATTCTCCTTATGCTGCAAGGTCTTCTTTCTTCCTCCAGCTGAATGAACTGTGGTAAAGCTAGAGTCTCCTTGAAGGCTCTAGGTTTATATTTTTATTCAACAAGGTATTCAATTATAATCTCATGATCCAAGTGTCCTCCATCTCTATGAAATTTGTCCTCTTTTTCAAAGGAAAGGGCATAGTCCCATTGCTTCTTTCTTCTCTTCTTTGCTTGAACTCCTTGTTGAGGTCCTTCCTACTTCTGAAAAGAGATGAGAGAAAACTCATTTTATCCATCATTCTGATATTTCTCTTCTTATTTTTATTCTTCTGATAGCATAATGGCTGAGATCCACAGGCTGAGCCAATATTATGATCTGATACCACTGTAATATCCCCCAAAATGGGACTGCTAAAAAATGCATGCATAAAAAACGAATTTTCAGAAATATATGCTAGAGAAAATGAACTAAACACTTGGATCCCTTAGATCTGCCAATATACAACCTAAATCCAAGAATATATCAGAAAAAAATCAAACTAGGTGAGGTAAACAAACCTCCCACACCTAGGATAGCTAGAAAATGCCAAAACCCCAAAACTACTGCAACATGAAATTAATGCATAAAGAGACAACACAGTCTAATGAGGGTTTATACACAGAAATAGCAGAGAAAAATTGATCTGATTTTATATTAATCAATATGGCCCAAAAACAGAGCTCTAGTCTCCTTTATACAAAATCTAGAGAACCCGGGAAGGGTTTCTAGGAATGCACCCAAATAAAAATGGTGATCTTCAACACTAAGTCTGAATAATCACTGCAAAATGAAGCATAGGAGTATAGAAAGCTGAAATAATGTAGATCTGATGCAAATATAATCAAAGGTCTTCCCCCATGGAAAGATCAACCATCCAATCACAGGAAAACTCTAAAAAAGAGCCACAAGATCCACTACAGAAACCGCCCTCCAGAAATAACAAAATTCCAAACTGGAATAACACTGTAGGTGATGGAAATATGTTGGCTTGCTGCCAAATATTTGAAATCAGCCCACGAACCCTCCAAAATTATCTCCCAAAAGAAGGAATCCTCCCTCCTATGCAAAACCAACTCATAAAGTGGGTTTCTCAACCCTCCACTGCAACACCCTGCAACTCAACACAACCTCCTGCAAAAACTGCGCTGAAAATGAAGACTGAAGTCTGGCACCAATGCTAGATGTGTGGAATAATAGATCAGGTCTCTCCCAAGAGCTACTCAAAGGAAGAGAAGGAATTCCTAAACAGGAATACCTTAGTGCTAAACAACAACAACAATCTTAGCTAAACAGCTAAAGAGAGCAAAGTCTAAGAAGACACATCAAAATATGATTCATAAGCTAACCTCAAATGGCTGCCATCCTCTTCCTTATAAAATAAGTGAGCCTGCTCACCTTGGGTCCCACTCATTAGGGTTTCCACCATCACACAATCAGTCTTCCTCCAAAACTGCGTTGTACCTTCATTAAGGCCACTCCTCCATGACAATGATGTTTGATTTGGTCAAGGTTGACCTCTTCAACCTACTTAAGCCCTTTTCACACCTAAGGGTCTTCAATCTAGCTCACATATAGCTATCTATACTGATCCTCATTCATATGGAGCTATTTTTATTGATGATCCACTCCTCCTATATTTATGTTGTTGACTTGGTCAAACTTGACTTTGTCCACAAGAAAATGTCCCTTTTCAGACATGAGGGTGTGAAATCCATCCATAATAATGATCCATTTTCACAACATAAGGGATTTTATTCCTATTTCTAAAATGTATGGGCCTCCTTACCCATTTATTCATCTCCTAGGTGTCAAAGACAAAAATCAATATTCCAATTAGCTGCATGCTAAATTTGTAATATTACATGACTCCACGAACATTGGCACATATTTTGGTGTTGATTTCATATCCTCCTTGCTGTCAATCATCCCAAGCTACTTCTGATCCTAGGTTAGAACTCTGAACACTTCTCCAGCTTACTGTTCCTCTTGCTGTAGGATTAATTTAATCCTCTCTCCTTCCTGCCGTCATTTGGTAGAGTTGATCTAGAAGCTGTGCGTATTCTTTGTTGTCAATAGTCTCTGTGTAATGGGGTCATTGAAATGGGTCCAATGGTTGAACTAATTTGACTTCACCATCTTCGAATATCATTAATTCCTTATTTAAATCCACTACTGCATAATTTTCAAAGGCCCAATCTATCCCTAGCAAGGCAGGATAGGGATCCTTGTCACCCATGATATCTATTACTTCAAAGTCCGTATAGGTTTTTACTCGTGCAACATCAACCTCAACTTCTTCCTGCCTTCATATTGGTACAATGCAGTATTGATTTTCCATTCTGAGCTGTATTGGTAAGTATGAAAGCTTCGGTTTTCCCAGTGCTTCCCATGTCTTTCGTGGTAGAATGTTGACATCTGATTCGAGATCTAGCATTGTGTCTCTGATTTGGAATCTCACAACTTTAGTGTTTACACAAAACTCCTTTCCAGTCCTTCTCTTATTTATTTTTACTCTTCTTATATATTTTTCAGCTGAGTTACCTAAGTCTCCAGGTCTTGCTCCTCCTTGCATGACCATTTCAATATTTTGATTTAATTGTTCCAGCATTTGTCTGTTGTTTACAATTTTTCAGGAATAGTCGGAACCAATCTTCTATAGGTGTGCTTGTATGGATTATCTTTCCTCCCTCACTAGATTTTTGCAAAAGTTCCATATTTTGATGTCTTCTTATCTGTGAGAATGTTTCTAGTGCTTCTTTAAAGTACTGCTTCTATCGGTCTAGTCTGAAATATTTCTTTGGGGATGCAGGTTTGATTAGCTTTATCGGGTCCATGTATTGTGCATCCTCTCCTGTCTTCTTTCCTCCTCACGTGACTATAACTACACTTTGCAGAGGTTGCATCTATACTATTATTGGTTCAACATTAACCATATTAGCTCCCCTTTTTCTGGCTCTCTCTTCCCACCTCTTAATCAGCTCTGGGAAGTATTTAGTACCATGTGCATTGAATCTGCATTGAGAGAACCATGGTTTCCTGGGTAGTGAACATTCTCTTGCTACATGAACTTCCTGATCACAGTTATAAAACCTTACTGGTCCTCTTCCTCCAGTTCTGCTACCTCTCATTCCTCCTCCTCGCCCACTTGGAGCCTCATTCACTGTATAAGACGGCGTGTCTAATCATTCTGAAAATGCATCAAGGGCTTTGCATTGCTTTATATTATGAGTTGTAGAGGCACAAAATTCACAGTAGATTTTGTTTGGAACATTTGAGTATTTTTTCAGAATTGAAAAATCATGGAGGATGACTAATACCTTTACATATTTCGCAACATTCTGTTGCTGATTGATTCGGTTCATTTGGGAATCCTGAGAAGTGGGGTTGTGGTTGGTATAGCCCTTGAGTATTTATCTGTGAAACTCCATCGACTGGTGGGTGTTGGGTGTGGAGCCTGATTATCTTGTTTATTTTGTATCGCAATGTTGGACCCCTATACCTTAATGGGGTAGAAACACCGCCCATAATTAAATTCTTCCTGGGGAGTGCAGGGGGGCGGCTGCAACTTTATCAAGTCCCTCAATTTGTATGAGGGCATTGTATTGTGACTATGTATTGTATGTGTATTATCAGAGTGAGAAATAGATAGGGAGACTGTGAGAGATAACAGAGGATATTACGGCCGATATGCTGTAGGTTGTGTCTTCATTTTGCTGGATAATAGAAAGGAAGGATTGGATGTTCGGGGTGGACGTAGCCCAAATTGGGTGAACCACGTACATCTGTGTCTCTCTGGTTTTATGTGTTTTGTGTGCTTGTGTTTCTGCACATTTTATGTGTTGCATTTCTATGTAATATATAATTTTCTAACAACTGGTATTAGAGCTGAAGGTCTATTTGGCTGATAATCTCATAAGAAAGAAGGGTTCCTGGTTCGAGTGGGAGAAATGGCGGAAGATGGTAAGTTTAGGGTCAAGAAATTTAACGGCCAAAACTTCCCTCTGTGGAAGATGCAGATGGAAGATTATATGTATCAGAAGGATCTATACCTACCATTGAGTGGAAAAACAAAGAAGCCGACGGCTATGATGGACGTAGAATGGGAGATTCTCGATAGAAAGGCACTCGAAACAGTACGGTTATGCCTCGTGGCGTCGGTAGCCTTCAATATTTTGAAGGAAAAAACTATAGAGGGTTTGATTAAGGCATTGGCAAAACTATATGAAAAACCCTCAGCCTCAAACAAGGTATTCTTTATGAAACGTTTATTTAATATGAAGATGTCGGAAGGTGGATCTATTGCAGACCATTTAAATGATTTTAATACAGTTACCAGTGAGTTAAGTTCTGTAGGGGTAAACTTTGATGATGAAGATAGAGCTCTGTTATTTTTGTGCTCATTTCAAAAAGTTGGAATGGTTTAGTTATGGCCATTAGTAACTCTATCTCTAGATCTAGTACTTTAAATTTTGATGATATTGTCGGTGCTATCCTTAGCGAGGAAATGCAACGGAAAAGCCCTAGTGATACATCGGGTAATGCTTTGAGTGCAGAGTCTAGGGGAAGAATAATGGAAAGAGGAAAGAGCTCAGGATATTGTAGTAAATCAAGGAAAGGCAGATCCAAGTCCATATCAGGGATAATGTGCTGGAAATGCGGAAAGAAAAGAGACCTAAAGAAAGACTGTAGATCTTAGAAGGGAAAATAAGGAGACACACATCAAGAAAACAATCATGAAGAAAATGTGACAGGTGATGTGTTACAAGATTCTTTGATTCTTTCTTTCGAAAATGTTAATTCATGGGTAGTAGATTCAGGGGCCTCATTCCATGCCACACCTTATAAGAAATATTTTCATGACTATGTTCAAGGAGATTTTGGAGAAGTCCGTTTGGGTGATGATAAACCCTGTAAAATTGTTGGAATGGGTAAGGTTCTTGTAAAATAGCAGAATGGAAGCCAATGGATATTAAATGAGGTACGGCATGTTCCACATCTGAAGAAAAATCTAATTTCAATAGGGAATTTAGGTGGTGAAGGTTGTGTGACAAATTTCACAGATAAAACTTGGAAGGTCACCAAAGGATCCTTGGTAATAGCAAAAGGCGAAAAGGTTGGTACATTGTATTTAAGCAATGGTATTTCTAACTCTGTTAATGCTTTAACTTTCAAAGGAGCAGGTGCATAATTATGGCCTCATAGGCTCGGACACATGAGTGAGAAGGGGATGAAGATTCTTCACTCAAAGAATTTGTTGTCGGGTTTGAAGAATATTGATTTGGATTTCTATGAGAATTTCATTTATGGAAAACAGAAGAGAGTCAAATTTCTTAGAGTTGGGAAAGAAAATAAGAGCGAAAAATTAGAGCTTGTGCATACAGAGGTATGGGGACTTGCTTAGGTATCATCTCTCGGTGGCTGTCTTTATTATGTTACTTTTATTGATGATGCAACTAGAAAAACTTGGATTTATTGTATTCAAAATAAATCTGATGTATTTGATACTTTCAAGAAATGGAAAGCTTTGGTTGAGATTAAGACAGGAAGGAATTTGAAGTGTCTCAGATCAGACAATGGAGGTGAATATTGCAGAAAAGAGTTTGATAGGTACTGTTCAGAGCATGGAATTCATAGAGAGAAGACAGTTCCAAGAACACCACTAGAAATAAGGTGCATGAGGTTGCATGCAGGATTGCCTTTACAATTTTGTGTAGATGCTGTAGATACTGTTGTTTATCTAATAAACAGAGGGCCTTCAATTTCCTTGGATGGTGGTATTCCAGAGGAAGCATGGATAGGTAAAAAGGTAAACTACTCTTTTTTAAAGCCTTTTGGTTGTGAGGCCTTTGTCCATATTAATAAAGAAAATAGAAAAAAACTTGAGGAAAAATCAAAGAAATGTACCTTTATTGGATATGGTGTTAATGATTTTGGTTATTGCTTATATGGTTATGAAAATCACAAAATCATTAGGAGCAAATATGTAATATTCAATAAAAAGGTCTTGTATAAGAATCAATTGCAGGAAAAGAAACAGGAAAAGTAAAACAAAGAATACATAGTTCTTGATGAGATCACTGAAAAAGTAAAGGTGCCTAAAAATAATAATAATCAACAACCACAACAACAACAACCACCACAACAACAACAAGCACCTCAAACACCTGAAAGTGGTGTTAGAAGATCTACTAGGATAAGTAGACCCCCTGAACTATAATCTCCTTCATTATATTATTTATTGTTGATTGATTTTGGTGAACCCGAATGTTATGAGGAAGCAATGCATGTTGAAAGCAGGAAGAAGTGGGAGCTAGCCATGGAATAAGATATGGACTCCTTAATTCATAACTAGACTTGGGACTTAGTCAGGTTGCCTGCGGGTAAAACTACATTGCAGAATAAATGGGTTTACAGGCTGAAGGAATAATATGGAGAAAAACAGAGGTACAAAGCTAGACTTGTGTACACAGAAGAAAGGTATTGATTTTGATGAAATATTTTCTCTTGTTGTTAAGATGACTTCAATTATAACTATTTTGAGTCTTGTAGCAGTGGAAGATTTACATCTTGAACAGTTAAATGTAAAGACAACATTTCTCCATGGAGATTTGGAGGAAGAGATCTATATGCAGCAAACAGAAGGATATGAGGTCAAAGGGAAATAAAAATTAGTGTGCAGGTTAAAGAAGAGCTTGTATGGCTTAAAACAGGCTCCAAGGCAATGGTATCTAAAATTTTACAGGTTTATGTCTGAACAAGGTTATACTAGATGTCACTCTGATCATTGTGTTTATCTGAAAAGAAAAATGATGGCATCTATATTATATTGTTATTGTATGTAGATGACATTCTTGTTGCAGGGTCTAACATGCAGGAAATAAATGTGCTCAAAATAAAATTGGCAAATTCATTTGCAATGAAGGATCTGGGAGCTGCAAAACAAATCCTTGGTATGAGAATAACTAGAGATAGGAAAAATCACAGATTAACATTGTCTCAAAATGAGTATATACAAAATGTGTTGAAAATATTTAATATGCAGAATGCAAAACCAGTTAGTACACCTTTTGCTAGCCATTTCAAACTTAGTAAGGAGATGTGCCCAAAGACCCTAGAAGAAATGGATTATATGTCTAAAGTTCCATATGCATCAACGGTTGGAAGCTCAATGTAAGCAATGGTTTGCAAAAGGCTTGATATTGCACATGCAGTGGGAGTTGTAAGCAGGTACATGAACAATCTAGGAAAAGAACATTGGATGGCAGTGAAATGGATTCTCAGATATTTGAGAGGTACCACAAATCAAGCATTATGCTTTGGTGGTTCAAAAATTTATCTATAGGGATATGTTGATGCAGATATGGCAGGTGATAGATATAATAGAAGGAGCACTACATGATATGTATTTAATGTAGGTGGAACAACTGTCAGTTGGGTTTCAAAAATCCAAAGTGTTGTTGCACTTTCAACAACAGAAGCAGAGTATGTTGCTGCTATAGAGGCTAGTAAAAAAATGATTTGGTTACAAAGGTTTATGGATGAATTGGGTAAGAAGCATGATATGGGCATGTTATATAGTGATAGCCAAAGTGCCATTCATCTTGAAAATAACTCAACATTTCATTCCAGGACTAAACACATACAACTCAAGTACCATTTCATACGGTCAGTATTAGAATATGGACAATTGAAGCTGGAAAATATACACACTAGCCAAAATCCTACAGATATGCTAACAAAAGTTGTAACCAGGGAGAAACTGAGAATATGCTCATTTTAAATTGGTCTTCAAGAATGACGATGAAGATGAGAAAAAACTAGGTCCAAAGTGGAGTCATTGTCCAACAAATGAAGCAACAGTGGAGTTTCTACAATCAGTCTCCAAGTGGGAGATTGTTGGGTGTGGAGCTTGATTATCTTGTTTATTTTGTATCACACCATTGGACCCATGTACCTTAATGGGGTGGCTACGCCGCTTGTAATTAAACACTGCTTGGGGGGTCCAAGGGGGGGGGGCGACTGCAACTTTATGGAGCCCCCTCGGGCGTGGGGGTCAAGGCCGAGGCTAAAAAAATATGTAAGATTTCCTTGTAAAAGTATAGTAATTTATATTCAATCTAGGCTTTTCATTAGGTAGATGATCTGAAGGTAGAAGTTATGTTTATTTTAAGGTTTTTTTGCCCTAGAAGGCAACCCCTCTCTTTGTATGAGGGCATTGTATTGCAGATGTGTATTGTATGTGTATTCTCAGAGTGAGAAGCATATAGGGAAACTGTGAGAGAGAAAATAGGATATTAAAACAGATATATGTAGGTTGTGTCTCTTCATTTTGTTGGATAATAGAAATGAAGGACTGGCTGTTTGGGGTGGACGTAGCCCAAACTAGGTGAACCACTTATATCTTTGTCTCTTTGGTTTTATGTGTTTTGTGTGCTTGTGTTTCTACATATTTTATGTGTTGCATTACACTGTAATATATAATTTTCTAATAGTGGGGCCCCCTGTGTTCCGGCTGTCGAAGTTCCAATGATTTCTCCCCACAACCTCAGACATTCTGTGGCTACGTGTCCTTCCATCAAGCATTGTGTGCACCACACATTGGGCCTTGCGGGTCGTACCGTTTGAATATCTTTCAGTTTCTACATTAAAATAGCTATTTGATGTTGTAGCCCTAGTATGGATGGATTTGGTACTGTTGCCCCTCCTCTAAAATTTTGCGGGTAATCTGCCATTGCTTTTATTTTCATCGCTTGCTCCAGAGCATCTTGAAGGGTATCAATATTTTGTTGTGTCAACGGTGTCCTTGTCAATGGTAGGAGTGCTTTGATGAACCAGTCCCGTTGGTGATTTGGATTGATTTGGTAACTTAGCTTTCCAATTGCGTCTTTAAATATTCTCATCAAATCCCAGGCTTTTTCTCCTTCCCGTTGTTTAATTTCCCATAGCTCAGACAACCCTTGCTAATTCATCTGAGGCAGCTTGAATTCTTTGACAAATTATTTCTTAAAATCATCTATTTTTAGGTTTTGGTGTGCTTCTGACCATTTGATGAACCAGCACAAAGCTCTTTCCCTTAATTTGGTTTGAAGCTCAATTAACTTGATCACATCTGGTGTCTCTCAAGCCCTCCAAATTTCTTCGCAGAGATACCAGTGTTGTTCTACATTGTCGTTACCTTTTCCAGAGAATTTTGGGTATCAGGTGAATGATCCTGCCATATTTCCTTGTGTTGGTGGTACTAAAACAAAACCTATGCTTCTCGGCTGAGAGATTCCACTACCAACATTGTTGCTAGTAGATATTTGTACTATGTATTTAGTACTACTAAACTTTCTAAACTCCCGTAACTTAATAAAGAACTTATCAGGTGGATGATAGAGTACCAAGGGAAGGTTAGGACTAGTGCTACTTGAAACTTGGGGAATAGGATTACCTTGCGTTATGGTTGCTGATCTCTCTTGGAATAGTTGCTCCATCACAACATGCAACTCCACATCAGACTCCTCCTCGAGGCGCATGTCCTTCTCATTGGAATTTTCTCCTTTTTCTCTTCGGACTGGGCTCATATTAAATTTCCTAACTTCCTTAACAGACCGATTCCTTTGGGTCCCATATGACCTTCTCTATCCTCTGTCATCTGTGACGCCTTTTCCTTGTTCTGTCGATTCTTCTCATGCTTCTCAAATTCTCGTATTTCCCTTTCCCGCCACTTCTCAACAATCTCTACCCTCCAATGTGCTCTCCGATCTCTTAGCCTACAAGAGGTTCTAGCATCCATATCCCTATTCCCCATTTTTTCTTACTCGTAGCATCTTTCCTCAAATCCTTCCCCCAATACTGGAGATTTAGGTCTCCATCTCAGGATTTTGGAATGACATTAGGCCCTCTTCCACCATCAAAGCTTTAATCCACAATGGGATTTATTTCAACAATTCTCCCCGTAAACCAGATCTAAATATGTCTTCTGCTTTTGTAAAATATTGGTAGCACTTGGCTGCAAATTCTACAATGTACCCCTCCAAAGTAGTTTGTACCCAAAAATCTACAGCTTGGGTTAGATTTGTATCTAAATGATGTAGCACTGCTAGATCTGTGTGCGTCCAACTGTGACAAAATATATGCAATCCTTCAGGAGTGACTTTATCTGGAGTCTCTGTAACAAATTATAAAGCTCTTCAGGAAATTTTCCCTAGAAAATTTCATACAAGTCACTCGGAGAGTCAAAAAACAAGACTCGATCTTTGACAGCCTTTTCCCTCTGCTTCCAAAGCTTCGCTTGTTGCAATATGAACTGATATATGTGCTTGTACCAACAACTATGTAGTTCCTCCTCATAGATCCTCAATACCATGATCTATCTTCTAAATAAATTTTCAGGTCTGAGCAATGGAACTGTTTGTTGGTGAAAAAGGAGGTCTCTGGGAAAGACCCAAGTTGATGCTTGAGGCCAACAAGGTTTCCGCTGTAGTCTAATACAACACTGGCATTTTCACCCTGCTTGAGGGAGCAGGGAGTCTCACCTGAGGCGTGCCACTACCTTAATGATATTAGAGGCAAGATCATTGGCATCGAGGAAATATTACTAACACATATCATATTTATGAGCATATAGAAGACATATATGTATCTCAACTCTAAGAAGTGCGCTATAATTCATCACTACATATTCAGAGTACTGAATTAAAATTTAAAACATGTATACATTCACCATAATCAATCAAGCATCAACCAATTCATAATATATAGCACATAAACAGTTTGATTCCATTAATCTTGGCTCAAAACATCATAAACAAGCATCAACCAATTCATAATATATAGCACAGAAAAAGTCTGATTCCCTTAATCTTGGCTCAAAACATCATAAACATACTCCAAAGAGTCTATTACAATTTAGTTCAATACAAAAGGCCCCACAGAGCTCTCCCTAGGCTCTACTCTCCTATCAGCCTCTCTCTCTAACTGAATAACTCACTCCAGAGTCGCTCCTTTCCTGCCTATTTATTCCTACCAACTGACACTGTCAGTCTTTGCCCATTTTGCGCTCGTCTGTCCCCTTGCATTCTGCTACCTTCTGTTTCTTCTTCATCACTAGGAGTTCTACTGTTTGTTTCTTGTCTCCCATCTCTGCCATTTATGTTGTTATCTGTCTATGCCTCTCCACCTTTCTTCCTTATTTCCACAACCATGACAGCTCCCTGCCTACCTTTATTGCGTTCTGCCACCTGTCTTCAAGCTCTCTGCAACTCCAAAATTGTTTTGTCCAAAACAAAGGCCCCAAAAATCACAAACCATTGAATCAACACAAGAATAGTATTACAATGTCCAACAACATGCGAATGAAATTATTTCCTTGGCCCAATAGAACTTCTCAAAATTAAGCTGAAATATTCAATGCACCATTACAAAAAGCATCCATGAAATCCCATAGTGGAAGTGCTAAACTGTCACTTGATCTTTGGATGGAATGTACAATATTTCCTCTTCTAAGGTGCTCAAAGGAGTTCAAAACTAAAATTCCATTCTAACTAGCCATGAGGGTATATTTATAGAAATTGGGGTGTCTCTTCACTTCCCATAACCTTTCAACTTCCCTAATGACTTTTCATTTTCCATGCAATTTTTCATTTTCCCTTCATATTCTAATTTAATTTTAATTCCAATCCTAATTTTATTTACATATTACAAGTTAGCCTTTGTAGAAATTATACAACAGGCATGTATATCTTGGATTCACCCGATCTAACAATGTACTAAAGTTAAATACTAAATCGCTTCTACAAATATTTTGCGGAATTAAAAAACGCAATTGTTAATCACATGAAGTAAATAAGAATCAAATCAAACACAACACAAATAGTTTCCCAGGGAAAGCTTGCTGCTCAAACCCCCACTATCTTCTATTTTATATTCAGCATGGATCATGAAACAATTACATACAAAAATATTCTCACAAGAGCCCTCCAATACTCAGTTAATTGTCTCACACTATCATACAAAAATTGACCAATACTTTACCAATTTACTGCCTCCAAAAAACTTGCCTTACTTGCACAATCCCTGATGAATGAAATCCCTAAAAGATAGGAATTATGGCCTTCCTTGACTGTGAAAGTATCATGGGTTCTCCAATGGGTGTTTGGTTGCATGTGTGCAACCCAATAATCCTACAATTGGTATTCAACTTCCCTTTCACCTAGATCTCATTTGGGTCTCCACTAGATCTGACATGCATGCATCTAATAATAGTAAATCCTCAATTGCATTTGAGATCACTGATTGTGAATTAATTAATATTTAATTAACTTGATCTCTCACTAGTGTATCTTCAGTTACAACTAGCACAACTAAGTTTAACTCACTTAACTGAGTTAAACTGATTACAACTTGCATTAACGAATGCACCAATGCACTTCAAACTCTGTTACAACTAGAATTACTCTACATGCCTCACCAACTACCTCTAACTTGAAATCCACTAGCTAACTGAGTTTATCACTCTCAGTTCACTATTACAAGTTATCATTGAGAATAGATTATAGTTTATTGTCCACCTTAATTAAGGGATAACCAAAATAGACATGCACCCAAAATAGCACTGTGGGCCCCACCCTAGTGTAGGTTCTTAATGCACTAGGCATGGGTGATGAAATTTTCTTGTTGAATCTCAACACTCCCTCTCAACAAGAAAGAGATTATCCTTCACCCCGATCTTGTCTCTACGGTATTCGAATTTTCTCCTGGTGAGCGCCTTCATCATAATATCTGTATCCTAATATTCCGTGGGAATGTACTGAAGCAACATTATCTTTCTCTGCACACAATATATGAGATGATGGTACTAGATATCTATATGCTTGGACCTATCATGAAACACTAGATTAATTGAGAGTTTAATGCAACTCTAATTATCACAATGAATCAATGTCGGATCCATCTGAGAACCAAAAAAACCAACCAAGATCTTTCTCATCCAGATAGCCTCACATGTAGCTTGACTTGTTGCCATGTATTCTTCTTTTGTTGAAATGAGTGCCACAGATTGTTGTTTCCTGCTATATTAGGAAACTGTTGTTGATCCTATGTTGAAGATCCGTCCTGATGTGCTCTTTCTGTCTGATGGACTGCCCACCCAATCTGCATCTGTGAAGCCTTGAAGCTTCACTCCCTCTGTTCGTCTATACCATAAACCATACTCTGATGTGCCCCTCAGGTATCTCAAGACATGCTTCCCCGCCTTCCAAAAGGGCTTGGTAGGCTTAACCATAGCTTGAATCAGTTGGTTAATTGCATAGCAAATGCCTCGTTTAGTGTTCACTTGATACATCAGTGAATGGACTAACTACATGTAGACAGTAGCATCCACTACCTCTCTAGAAGTAGCATCCTCTTTCCTCCAATTTCTTGGAAGAGGAGTATCAATGGGTTTGCAGCTCTCCGTGTGAAGCTTACCCAGTATCTCTTTTGCATACTTTCCTTGGAGCACAAAAATTTCACCATCCTGCTGCCATATTTCCAATCCAAGGAAATAATGAAGGAGTCCCATGTCCTTCATTTTGAACTCTCTTGCAAGATCCTCCTTGCATGAGTGTATCAGCTGCTCATCACCAGTCAGAATTAGATCATCAACATAAATAACAATAATCAATAGATTACCCTCAACCAAAATATGGTACAGGTTTGCATCTGCTTCACTTTTGGTGAAGCTTAGTCCGGCGAAATATCTGTCTATCTGAGTGTACCAAGCACGAGGTGCTTGCTTCAGCCCATACAATGCTCTTTTGAGTCTGCATACATGTGACTCACTATTGAAGATATCAAAACCTTTAGGCTGCTCTATGTACACCTCTTCCTCAATGATCCCATTGAGAAAATCAGTTTTCACATCCATCTAATGAATACGCCTTCCCATCTGTGTTGAGAGTGCAAGGATGGATCTTATGGAAGACTACCTTGCAACAGGTGCAAAAGTATCATCATAAGCTATCCCTTGATATGTGAGAATCCCCGGGCCAAAAATCTGGCCTTGTATTTCTCCACACCCCCATCAGTAGCTTGCTTTACCTTGTAGGTCCATCTCGATCCAACCACTGATTTTTCGTCCGGTCTTGGGACATTTTCCCATGCATTGTTCTTGAAAATGGAGTCATACTCCTCCACCATTGCATCAACCAAAATTGGTTGCTGCACTGATTCTTGAAAGGAAGATGGTTCACTCACAATATATTCTCTCATAAGAGCCATGTATCTAGTAAATCGGTCAGGAGACTGTCCTGTCTGTGCTGTGAAGTAGAGGATCCTACATTCTCCGCAACATCAAGTCTCAACCTATCAACTTATGTGGTGCGCCTTCTGCCATATATTATGGATGGCTCTGCATGAGTTTTTTCCTCCACTCCATAGACCTCCTCATGTGGCTGATCCACATATTGAGGCTCATCCTTGGGAACCAACAGTTACTCCTCCGCATGCAAGTCCAACTCCCTCTCAAGGGACAACCACATGGATTTCTCCTCATAAAATTTTATATCCCATTGCACAACAATAATTCTGTTGTTTGGAAAATACACACGATAATTATGGGGTGTTTCAGTGTACCCCACAAAAATCCTGATCTCAGCTGTCAGTTCCACCTTCCTCCTAGCGTCCTTGGTCACATGCACATAAATAGATGAGCCAAAAATATTAAGGTGTGAAAAATCAAGTTTCTTACCAGTGAAATCCTCTTCAAGTGTACTCATGCCAAGTATCATATGAGGAAAATGATTTTGCACAAATATCGCAGTATTGCATGCTTCCACCCACAGATGCATTGGTAGGCCTTGATCATGCAACATCACTCTTGCTGCACCCATGATCATTATGTTCTTTCTTTCTGCGACTCCATTCTGCTGTGGGTTATGAGGCGCTATCAGTTCTCTTCGAATTCCTTCTTTTCTGCAAAAGTTCTTGAATTCATTAGAGATGTATTCTCCACCATTATTGCTCCTAAGAGCCTTCACTTGCTTCCCTTACTCTTTCTCCACCAGTGCCTTCAACTCCAGAAACTTAGAGAATTTCTGATCTTTCTTCTGCATAAAGAAGATCCAACATCTATGAGAAAATCCATCAACAAATATTACATAGTACTTATGTTTTTCTATCGAAGCAAAAGAAAATGGTCGACACACGTATGTGTGAAATCTCTCAAGGATCTCGAAGCTCGATTCTCCTTCTCATGAAAAGTGGTCTTTACATATTTTTCCATAGTACATCCCTTGCATGTGTTTGAATGTGAAAGTGTACCCCTAGGAAGACCAGTAGAAATCTGTTGCATGACTTTCAAGGCTCCATGGTGAAGATGGCCCAATCTCCTGTGCCATAATTCGCCCTCATCCCAGCTCACCACTTGATCCGCCTTGCCCATCATTGCTATGCTACCATCTACCTATAGCTTGTAGAGATTCTTAACTTGAATCCCTATCCTCTTGGATTGTCCTGTCTTTTTATGTCGCAGGAAGGCTTTTCCTTCACTAAAAACAACATCATAGCCTCTATCCTCCAACATTGTGACCGAGACTAAATTTTTCTTCAAACCTGGTACATGCATTAGATATTTTAATTGAAAGGGTTTACCTGACTTCATTTGGAAGGTAATGGTACCAATCCCAGTATCATTATACCACCCATCAGTGCCCATTTCAATATGCATATGGAGATCCTTCTCCTCCAAGTCACTGAAAAGTTCCTTGTCTCCCGTCATGTGAAATGAAGTGCCACTATCCAATACCACACTGATCATAATGCACTTGACACCATGCATGAAATCAATTAGACGTCAAGCTCAAATTGTGAGGCAAGGGCCTCACCAGCTGTAAATCCTCCAACCTTCTTGTTCTTCTTATTTTGTGGACAGTTAGTAGCAAAATTCCCATGCTTGTGATAGTGAAAACAATTCACCTTGGACATGTCCTGCTTCTTGCCATTCTTGGACTCGGATTTGGAATGGAATTTCTTCGCCTTCCCCTTCTTCGCCTTGGAATAAAAAGCACAATCTTCTTCATATTAATTCTTAGATGAGGATCCATCTCTGGTGTTCCGTTGGAAATCCTCCTACACCAAATATGACCACAGTCGTTCCCAATCTCGCAATTTTTCCCTTCCGTTGATAGAGTCTTGATAATTGTGCTAACTCTTGGGAAGTCCTAGGAGAGCCAAACTCACCAAATCATCATTAGCGAGAGTTATACCAACACTCCCCAGTTCATCCTGACATTGGACAAACTTTGTTAGATATTTTGGTATGGAGTCGCCCTTCTCCATCTTGATCTTCCTAAGTTTATCTTTGAGCACCAATTTCCTATGGTCATTGTTTCTCTGGAATAGATCCATCAAATCCTTCCACACTGCATATGGTGTGGCTTTCCCATGGAGGCTTGAGACAATATGGTCTCGTACTCCCTCCAATAGGATCCTCCTCATCTTTGCCACTTTATTTTTCCATGCATCAATATTTGCAGCATCTGTCACAACAGGTTTAGGAACATCATTGTCAATGAATTCCTTCAAGCCATTGTCTTCGAGTACTGCCTCCATCCTATCACTCCAAGAAATATAGTTTGAGCTGCCCTCGAGTGAATACTCCAACCTCAAGCCATTGAAAGCCATTTTGATCCTGATTCAGCTATAGCACCAAGAAAGTTTTTTTGCAAATTCAAATTCTATCCAGTCACAAACTCTGCTCCCGATTCAATTTTGAAATTTTCTATGGATACCATGTAGAAATTATACAACATGCATGTATATCTTGGATTCATCCGATGTAACAATGTACTAAATTTAAATACTGAATCGCTTCGACAAATATTTTGCAGAATTAAAAAACACAATTGCTAATCACATGAAGTAAAGAAGAATCAAATCAAACACAACACAGATTATTTCCCGGGGAAATCTTGCTACTCAAAACCCCACTATCTTCTATTGTATATTTAGCATGGATCATGAAACAATTAGATACAAAACTCTTCTCACAAGAGCCCTCCAGTACTTAGTTAATTGTCTCACACTGTCATACAAAAAATGACCAATACTTAGCCAATTTACTGCCTCCAAACAACCTGTCTTGCTTGCATAATCCTTGATGAATGCAATCCATAAAATATAGGAATTATGGCCTTCCTTGACTGCGCAATTATCATGGGAAATCCAATGGGTTTTTGGTTGCATGTGTGCAACCCAAAAATCCTACAACTAATAGTCAACTTCCCTTTCACCTAGATCTCAAATGGGTCTCCATTGGATCTGACATGCATGCAACCTAATAATAGTAAATCCTCAGTTGCATGTGAGATCACTGATTTTTTATTAATTAATATTTAATTCACTTGATCGCTCACTAGTGTATCTTTAATTACAACTAGAAAAACTGAGTTTAACTCACTTAACTAAGTTAAATTGATTACAACCTCCATTAACTAATGCACCACTGCACTTCAAACTCTATTACAACTAGAATTACTCTGCATGCCTCACCGACTACCTCTACCTCTAAATCCATTAGCTAACTGAGTTTATCACTCTTCGTTAACTCTTACAAGTTATTTGATGCATTCAAAGCTGCGTTAACTCACAAAATGCATAAACAATGGTATTTCTATGCCATAGTCCCAAAACCCAAATAACATTTATTTCCGCTCATATATTAAATCCTTAGCTTTATAACTTTTGGTAAGAACCAATATCTCGACATAATATTATCCCCAACGATTTAATATATTCTTATGCTTTTAAACTTAGATTATGATAATATCTAGGCCCTCATTTATGAATCAACATACCTTTACCTTCGATCAGATGTGCTCATCTAATCTGACGACAATCATACGCCTAAGAGTATGAAAGTCAACACTTTGTGTACGACCCACAAATTATATTCCCTGCATCTTTTCCTCATTGATTTGCACCTTCTCCATCAGAACCTTTCACAATATTTAATTGAATTACTAAACAGAAGTCCTTTTATATTATTTTGGAAACTTTGGTTAATCTCCCTTTGTTCCGCTTATTTCTATTATAATAATTTTATAATAGAATTAAACATAAATCTTTAAAACTTACCATTCGGCACCCAAAACACATTTACCAATGCTTCACTTTACTTCAATCTCCACCCTTGATATTTTTCTGATCCAAAGACTTTCGATAATACTGTGGCATATTGTTGACCATATATGGACCCCACAGCATAACATGTCATTACTTTTTAGAAATGTGACTTTGGTTAAAACCCCAAAGTGCCAACATTATATCCATCGTTCATTATTTTCCGTCAGATCGATTTTGTTTTTGATTGGATGGTGTTAGCACTCCAACCCTCTACAACTTACGCGAACGATTACCGTGCGATAAAAGTGGTTTTGGACATCCACGTGTTGCTTGTGGAGGCGTATCGCGTTCGATCCAACAATTACCACTTACCATTATTTTGCTACGTGAAAACCATTACTGGTTTTAAAAACCACCTTCACTATTCCTTCTTTGCTATTGATTTATGGTTCCAAAACCTGCTTCATGGTTCTGATTCTTTTTCTTAGGAAAATCGAAAACCCCTTTATCGAAACCCCTTCCTTTAGGGATCTGTTTACATAATTTCATGAGCTTTAAACTTAAAGATGGATTTAATTCATCCACCTTTCCTCCATACGTCGATCCACTATCGAATTCTTCTTGCCATAATAAATTTGCTTTCTTTCACAATGCCAAATCTGCCTACGCATTTCTGAGATTTAATACTGTCACACTGCCCATGGTTCGGGTTGAATTACCAAACTCAATAAATCAGTTATATGTCAAACTCGTTCGATTTGGTTGTATCAAACAAAACAATAATTAATCATATACATATTTCACAACGCATAGAAGAACAAAACAAATCACACCATATTCAATCCTTCATTAATCAATAATTATACAAATATCAGTAGAACCTTCTTTACAATCAGGATTTGGCCTGATATGCCCTTTATATGGCCTTTCTCCCCTTTACAGTCTATGCCTGTAGGCTTTAAAATTAAATTCCTTCTATCATATATCTCACTCTCATTCCTCTCTGTCTCCTTTAATGCTTCAAAAGCTCACAATTTATAAAAGAAAAGGATTCATGAACCAATTTATTTCAAATCCAAAAATCTCTCACTGTCTCCTGAATTATATCTTAAGCTCCTCTCTTTATTCAACAAAATCCTAGATTATATATTTTTTCAAATCCCTCAAATCCTCACTATTCTTAGGATTCCTTACTCATCCCTAAGATTTTACAACTCACAATATATTCTCCATAAATCAATTTACAACTAAATTTCCTCAAACTTAACTAAACTTAGGAAAATAAATAAAATGATTAAGGGAACCCACTCCCTTTAGTAAATGAGAAATAAGACTCATGGGTCTTATAAGTTTTGAAGAATGCCCCTACATCAAACTCCCTAGGTTGAAAAAATTCATGGACTCCTGTTCATGAGTCACCCAACTGCTTCTACTATAAACTTCATCAAATTTCATCTTCCAACTGGATGTCTGTCCTCTTTCAATTGCAGGTGCATTTGTTGCCTTCTCTCTTTCTCCTGGATGCCAAACTCTGTATTGTGAATGTCCTTTTGCTCTGCTGTCATAACCATCTCTTCTGCATAATGTTTGGATGTTGATATCCTGCATCAACAACTTCTCAAACAATATAAATTTATGCTCCCTGGTATGCTCCTGTTTTGCCATTATCTCAATAAAATTGAGTTCCAACTTTATGTATTTTTCCCTGTCCTATACATGACTGTTAATTCTGATTCTTGACCTGATTACTAACATTGTCTTCTGTCCCCAAATCCATTCCTTTATGTTTTCATGTATATTCTTCCATCTTTCATTGACTTGCTGATTTTGAAAAATTCTTATGCTTATCATCTTTGTAATTTCCACCATCCACTTATCCAACAATTGAAGTATCATCTTTCCAATCTCAAAAGAAGATTGTTTCTTGCTTGATACAATAACATATAATATTTCAACCTCATACTGTCCACCAGCTGCAAATAATTCAGTTATTGAACTTGGTTCAAATATCTCCATATCTACATAAAATATGTCTGAATTGTTCATCCAAATTTTTAATTGCAAACTCAAGATAAATCTTGAAATTCAAACCTCCTTTGGATTAAAAACAAAATCTATTTGTGGACTATACTTTCACATCCTCTGTAACCTTATTTCTCTTCTGCATTGACTTGTTTAAGAGCTATGTCAACTCTCCTTCCTTTATCCTGAATTTTTGAGTCAACTAGATGCTTATTATCATCTTCTTGTTTCCATAAGGAAAACTGGCTTTATACATTTCCTGAACATACATATTTCTTCATGTTTGCATAAAAAAACATATCTCCAAGGGTAGTTTGTCCTTCATCCTGGAAAACACATTCAAAAATTAATAATTCAAAATCAGAAAATGCATTACATTTTCCATCAATTCTACTCCATAATTTCTCTGATTTGTCATCCTCTTGATGTGCATATGACATATCAAAATTGTCATATCTTCCTCCATATTGCCTTGTCTTGAAAAATTCTGCTTTGTTTTCACTTTTCTCTGCTCTTTTCTTTAGCCTTCCTTCCTTTCACACTTATTTTCATTCTTCCTTCCTCTCCCTTACAAATCTGTAAGTTACTAAATTGTCTTTTCCATGCCTCTTCCTTTTCAATCAAAATCTGCCAATCTCTAATCCTCTTTTTTTCTTGACATGAAAGAAAATCATATGCAACAGATTTTCCCTTCCATGATAAAGTTCCTTTTATAATGAAAATCACTGTCACTATCATAAATATCACATTCCATTGAAACCATTTGCTTCTCACTGCAAATGCATCATTCATGAAAGCATCCTTACCTCCATCCTCTCAGACTGCCTATCTCTTTCTAGTTTGCTGATTGTATTCCTCTTTTCTCTGTTTTCAATTTGTACAAATAACATTGTCTTCAAATTTATGTTGTGCATCAACCTTTGCCAACTTATCCTTATGTTCTTGACTGTCTTCTTTTTATCTCCTATTTATAGCCTTTTCTGGACTAGCTATACCTTCTTGGACCGAATTCTCTTTATAATTCCTTGTTCTAGCATCTTCCACAGTATAATATTTAGTAAGATCGTTTTCCATTAATTCTTCATTATGTTCTTCCAAGATAATTTATTGTCCATTAACTATCAATACAAGTCCATAATTTTTGAGTAAAAATGAAAGAGATAATCCCATTACCTCAAATGGTTGCATTGTACACATACTTTTGATTGTTCATGTCATAAGGCTATCTTCATACCTCTCTTCGGCTTCTTCTTTTTCAATCTGCAATTTCCTTTTATCTCCAGACTGTTTGTCCTTCCTTTGCCAAATCTCACTAGATTCATTACCTCCAGCTTTCATGGTAGTTTTCAACATTTGTACATCTGTAGTGTCTTTGAACACATGTTCATCCAAGAACTGTTCCATTACAGTCACCTCTTCTAACATCTTCATTTCTTTAGCAACCTGCATAAACATATCTTGTAAAGATTGTTCATCACCTGCATACATACAAAAATCATCAGTTTCAAAAATACTAGGCTCCTGTTTTTTTGATGTCTCAATCATCACATCTCTCTGCTGATCCAAACTTGTCCAACAGTTCAGAAATTCATCAATGATTCCTTTCTCAACAAAGTAATCTTCTTGCCCAAGTCTATAATAGTCATCTTCCATCTCTAACTCAATTGTTCTAAGTTCTTCTCTTAGTCTGATATACATTCTTCTGTTTATCTTCTTTTGCAACAACTTCCATTTTATCTTCTTTATTCTCATAGTCCAACCATAACTTTGGTCCTTCATACTCTTCTCAAGCAACACTATTATTGCATCAACAGTTGCTTTCAATTCTGCAATTTCTCTGTCAAATACTTCTTGACTCATTTCCTTACCTTTGCCATTTTCCTTGGCACCTTTCTTTCTTCTGTTGTGGCTTCTCTCTGAACTCCTATTATGACTATCAGTAGTCACTTTCTCCTCCATCTCTATGAGCTCCTCACTCACTATGACCTACACTAAGCCTCTGCAACAACAAGTCCTCCCTGCTGCCACTTACTTCACCAATCCCCTCTCTAGACTTAGTCTTTTGGTAAGCACTGGTTCTCTATTTTTGGAACCTCTTGAGCATTCTTCTTCTGCTATTCCTAAGCTTATATCCTCCACTCATCTTCTCTTGAGAACACTTCAGTTGTTCTCCCTGTCCAAATTTTAGCTGGAATATTTAGGTTAACTGCCACTAACAAAACTCTTCTCTCTTTACACAACCTTCTACTGTGTGTTGATGCTATCATTTTATTTCTTATAGAAACAATTAAAATGGAACTAATATCAAAATATGGCTCATACCTAAGATATATTCAAATGATTGATATCTTTGAGCTTCCACTGGCTTGGACAATACACATGTTGCCTTACTTTTCACTATCTGCACATCAATTCTTCTGTCAACTAAATTTCCCTTCTTGCTGAGTACATCCATATTCATTTTATTTCCTTGCAAAATTTTTGTCGTAATTTCTTCATTCATTTCTTTGTCACATATACTTGGCTGAAACTTCTGTTGCTGCTTTCATCACATACACATATCATTAAAATTCTGCAAAGCTTTTACCTGATCCTTTCTTTCTCAAGTATTTTTCACAATTTGCCTTTGATGAAATGCTGAAGTTCTCATTGTCTGCAATATTTCAGAATTCCTCTTTGCATACAATATCTTGTGTCCTGTGCTTCCTCTGTATTGGATCCATTACAATGCAAATCATATACATGGTGAGAATAAAATACAATCTTTTTCAATCAAATCCACAGAGCATTAGTGTAGCTTTGATACCACAAATGATGCATTCAAAGCTGCGTTAACTCACAAAATGCATAAAAAATGGTATTTCTATGCCATAGTCCCAAAACCCAAATAACATTGCTTTCCGCTCATATATTAAATCCTTAGCTTTATAACTTTTGGTATGAACCAATATCTCGACATAATATTATCCCCAGCAATTTAATATATTCTTATGCTTTTCAACTTAGATTACGATAATATCTAGGCCCTCATTTATGAATCAACATACCTTTACCTTCGATCAGATGTGCTCATCTAATCCGATGACAATCATACGCCTAAGAATATGAAAGTCAACACTTTGTGTACGACCCACAACCTATATTCCCTGCACCTTTTCCTCATTGATTTGCACCTTCTCCATCGGAAACTTTCATAATATTTAATTGAATTACTAAACATAAGTCCTTTTATATTCTTTTGGAAACTTTGATTAATCTCCCTTTGTTCTGCTTATTTCTATTATAATAATTTTATAATAGAATTAAACATAAATATTTAAAACTTACCATTCGGCACCCACAACACATTTACCAATGCTTCACTTTACTTCAATCTCTGCCCTTGATCTTTGTCTGATCCAACGACTGTCGAAAATACTTTGGCATACCGTTGACCATATATGGGCCCCACAGCATAACATGTCATTACTTTTTAGAAATGCGACTTTGGTTAAAACCCCAAAGCGCCAACATTATATCCATCCTTCATTCTTTGCCATCAGATCGATTTTGTTTCTGATCAGATGGTGTTCACACTCCAAACCTCTGCAACTTACGCGAACGATTACCATGATTTAAAAGTTGTTTTGGACATCCACGTGTCGCTTGCGGAGGCGTATTGCATTCGATCCAACAATTACCACTTACCATTCTTTTGCTACACGAAAACCATTAGTGGTTTTAAAAACCACCTTCACTGTTCCATCTTTGCTATTGATTTATGGTTCCAAAACCTGCTTCACGGTTCCGATTCTTCTGCTCAAGAAAATCGAAAACCCCTTTATCGAAACCCCTTCCTTTAGGGATCTCTTCACATAATTTAACGAGCTTTAAACTTCAAGATGGATTTAATTCATCCACCTTTCCTCCATACGTCGATCCACTATAGAATTCTTCTTGCCACAATAAATCTGCTTTCTTTCACAATACCAAATCTTCCTACGTAGTTCTGAGATTTAATACTGTCACACTGCCCATGGTTTGGGTTGAATTACCAAACTCAATAAATCAGTTATATGTCAAACTCGTTCGATTTGGTTGTATCAAACAAAACAATAATTAATCATATACAGATTTCACAATGCATAGAAGAACAAAACAAATCACACCATATTCAATCCTTCATTAATCAATAATTATACAAATATCAGTAGAACCTTCTTTACAATCAGGATTTGGCCTGATATGCCCTTTATATGGCCTTTCTCCCCTTTACATTCTATGCCTGTAGGCTTTAAAATTAAATTCCTTCTATCATCTATCTCACTCTCATTCCTCTCTGTCTCCTTTAATGCTTCAAAAGCTCACAATTTATAAAAGAAAAGGATTCATGAACCAATTTAGTTCAAATCCAAAAATCTCTCACTGTCTCCTAAATTATCTCTTCAGCTCCTCTCTTTATTCAACAGAATCCTAGATTATATTTTTTTTCAAATCCCTGAAATCCTCACTATTCTTAGGATTCCTTAATCATCCCTAAGATTTTACAACTCACGAGATATTCTCCATAAATCAATTTACAATTAAATTTCCTCAAACTCAACTAAACTTAGGAAAATAAATAAAATGATTAAGGGAACCCACTCCCTTTAGTAAATGGGAAATAAGACTCATGGGTATTATAAGTTTTGAAGAATGCCCTTGCATCATTATCATTGAGAATAGATTATAATTTATTGTCCATATTAATTAAGGGATAAAAAAAGTAGACATGCACCCAAAAATAGGACTGTGGGCCCCACCCTAGTGTAGGTGCTTAATGAACTAGGCGTGGGTGCTGAAATTTTCTTGTTGAATCTCAACATCCTTTTTATAGGTTAAATCAAATCATCACAACAACTTATGCATAAATATTCACAAATGATGCACCTCATCTCCTTTAAGAGAACCATGCATCCATACACATAATACATGTCCAACGAAGTGTACTAGCAAAATACACTTTTTTCTCATATAATTAATACATTACACACAAGAATTTATCATAGCAATGTTCATGAAGTATTAAACAATATTAAAATCATACACACCTATTAGATATTTACATAATATATCAATTCATTTTTATTAGTAAGCTTAGCAACCATATATACAAATATTCATGGACCCTAAACAATAATGTCATTTCATTCATAAAAGGTAAATGCATTTATCTAGTATACTTCAACTGCTGTTAACTGGAGAAGGGTGAGATAATCTCTACCCAATTGTAGGCTCAACTACATTGCACATATCAATTCATTTTTATTAATAAGCTTAGAAACAATATATAAATATATTCATGGACCTTGAACAATAATTTCATTTGATTCATAAAAGGTAAATTCATTTATCTAGTATAATTCAACTGTTGGTAACTAGAGAAGGGTGAGCTACTCTCCACCCAATTGTAGGCTCAACTAAATTGCAATATTTCTTGCAGTTGACACCCAATTGTAGGCTCAACTACATTGGAATCTTTCTTGCAGTTGACACCCAATTGTAGGCTCAACTACATTGCAATATTTATTGTGTCTAGCCACCCTCGAGCTAAATCTATTGCCTTAGAGATACTACTCAAGGTTACAAATCAATAAGAACGTGAAGGCGAATGTACTTCACTTACAAGATTCTAGAATTACACTTTGATGCTAAGATGAGGCCTCTTAACATAAAAAATATGGTCATCCAAAGCCTGCATAGCACAAATGAGAGCCCTTCATTGATCTAATAGTCCCTCAGTGATTCCATTATTCAATGCCTTAGGTACCTCATTCAAACAATTATTTATAATTATTTTAGGTGTCTGAACTTTGGAAAAGTCTCCTTGCTGATTATATATCCTAATCAATTTAGTATTCACCTCCACACTAAGTCGTTGTGAATTGAGAGGATTCTAGTTTCCCCCTATCAAATTCGCTTCCTTGCACTCGTGTGGAAAGGTTCTATTCACCCAATTCAAGGGTTGTAGATTTTATCTGGTACACAATTGTCTCTAGTTCTCCTCTTGTTCCCTTTGTGCTATTCTATGCTCCTTCTCCTTTCTGACCACTTACCCCCATGAGCACTAATACCCACGTATGTGTGCTCGAGGCTCTCTTTGGGTTGTGTGGTCAACTCATTGAAGACTCCAAAAAGTACATAGTCCACACTCTTGTTCATTCCAGTACCACCTCCCTCATTCAATCACAAATTTTGGTATTTGGGAAACCAATAACCAAATTAAATAAACACAAGGCACAATTAAATTTCACTAGTATAGGAAGTTTCCCAATCCCCTCATGTCTTTCTCTTAGTGAGTTTCTCTCTCGGGCATTTGGATTCATGTAGGATGCCTTATCCTTTAATTTTCAATAGTATATACATTTAAAATAATATTTACATCATGATAAATTCTAGCATGATATCCATGCTATTTATCCAACATTAACAATCCTAATTACATTTTAAAAATATAGTGATTAAAAAAGAACCTTACACAACCCATTCCCATGAAATTTGAACCCAAAGCTTAATAAAGAATAAACCATTAAATAACTTTAAAAATTTTAGAGCAGGATAATAATAAGGTTAAAATTTGATTTAGAATCTATCATGTTTAAGAACAAGGTTTTCAATAAGGGATTATAACATATTTGTTACATTATGAAGCCTAATTCATGCAAATTCAAAGACAAAACCTTGGTTATTTTAGTATTTGTGCATTTTTTCCTGAAATCCTATGCTTTTTGAGGTCTGATCGTCCCCAAAGGTCATGAAGTTAAGGTCACTTCAGGATCGTTTTGTCGTCACGCCATGGCCAATTGACTCCCATGATTGTAAAACACTTCAAATTTTAGGGGATCCTCCTGATTCCCACTTCACCATTGTCTACGTTTTTAATTGCAGTGCACTTTTTTTTCAGAAGATAAAAAAATGACTGTATTATAGATATAAAAATAGTTATATTAGCATGTGACATTTTCAACCTTCAATAACCTGTCATTTTCCATCACAATATATATCAAGAAATGAATTGTTCCCTACAATACATTCAAAGTGTAAGCATAGTGTTGTACTGACTAAGATTTTATATCACCATTCATCTTGGACCATATACATTGCAAAAAAAAAAACCGCCATTAAAACCAGTGAATACCTCTCTAATGTCATCAGACAATACCTACATGTATATCGAGGGTGAATAGTAGGATATATAGAAGCCACTCGCCCCATATGAACCAATAGATAGATTCCATACCACCTTTCACAGGCACGCTTGATCACGACAGATGAGAAAAAAGCAGAAAAGTCCAAATATAAACAAGAAGCAGAAAGTGGTATTCCCATGACACCATTCCAAAACAGAAAGAAAAAGATAATACCTCAGAAGAATCCCTCATGGAATGGGAAATTCTTGTTGAAGGATATTTTGGCTCCCCCTGATGAGAGACACAAAAATGCACCATGATGGCGCCTCATTGCAGTGCACTTATCCACAAAGGCTATTTAGTATGAATCCCTTAAACGACTTTCAAACACTACAAAAATGAATATTACTACCATTATAATAGGTCGTTTATTACAATTAATTTAATTTTGGCAAGGTGCAGGATTTTTTCCTGGGATTGTATAGGTAAATGTAGTCGTCAAGATTCAAAATAACAACTTTTTATGCAATTTATATTATCTTTGAAGTGTTTGATATGACTAAACCCTCATATTTTCCTTATATAATTTTACAAGGACCGAAACCCATCATTGTTCATAGAAATGCCATTGTATTTTAATCCAAACCCTACAAGAATTAAAACCCCCATTAGCAAAGCACCAGAGAATCAACAGAATTGGAAGATGTAATTTTCACAATGAGAATTTTAAATGATCGTTACTTTCCATTGCTTTTTAAATTTAAATTTAACTCGTTTTGAAAATGTCTAATTATTCTATTTGTTCCTTTATCATGTTAGTGAAGCAAAACCTTTCTCCATTCGGAAAATCAAATTTTATGTAAATCTTTCATTGATATTATTGAATGTGAATTTTAATTGACCTAATTTTAATTAAGTAATATTTTAAATATACAATGATGGTATTTTTTTATTGAGATAATGGTTGATGGTTAATTGGTTGAAAAATAAATGTTTTTTATTTTTTTATTTTTTTGGGTGTCTGTCCTAATTTAATGTTAATTAATTGTAAAGTAAATAAATTAACCTACAAATCATTAACGAATAGTATTTTATTTAATTTTAATTAATTTTAAAGTAAATGTATTAGCCTACAAATCATTACTTCAACCCCACTTTTATGCGGGAAACACATAAAATACTTTATAGTACCACTTTCACATGTTTTTATGTATTATTATTTACCTTATCAAAAAAGTCCTTGATATTCTTATGTAGAAAAAAATAAACCATTCCATGGAACCACTTTTACATGTTTCGTTAAATGAATACCAATTACATTGAACAAATACTTTATTTGTAATGCTTCATAATACCCTTTTCACATGTTTCATGACATAAAATCATCCTCTCTGCAACAAAAATAAAATACTACATAGTATCTCACTAAACAATATTCTTCGTAATTATATTCATCATTCCTTAACGAACACTATATATAGCAACCCTTTTACATTCCATAAAAAAAGTAAAGTATTTCATTGAACAATGTTGGAGTGTCACTTGACATGCCCATTAAAAAAGTGGAATACCTTATTGAACAATGTTGGAGAACCACCGTCATGTGCTTTCATATATGCATATTGAAAACAATGTTTATTTCTAATCATATTGAGTGGGTCGATACCATTAGGTCGGGGCCTTTCAAATGCTAGTTGAGAGTACTTGCCTCAATCATCAATAATGCTCTTTCAAAATTTTTTTTCTCAATGTATTCACTCTCAAGAAATAGTGTCATATAATTTAAACTCAGATAGCCAAATACAATTCAATAATTAATAATGATTCATGCTAATTGGTAAATCATTGAAATGCTCTGTTAAGTTTTCAAATACATGCTTTATGATAGTAAGAGTTGTAACACTTTTTAAACTTATAATCATTATTCCTCTCCTTTGATGTCCGTGATAATCACATGTCTTACTATTATAGTGACATATCTTTGTATTTGGATTTTTCTCCATATAAATCCTTCTTTATAATTTATCATCATCATATTTATATTACCATGGTCTTATTACCCGCTTTATAGACCACATAGATCACACCATATTTCCACCACATTACTTGTAGATTTCATTTAAGTTCATGATGTTGAGTGTGAACATGGTTGATCCAGGTGGATATTGGTGGTCACCCGCCTATTCCACTTGGGGCCCCACCATTGTCTCTTTCAGTTTTTCAGTTTCGGCACAACTTACTATTTTTAGCAGTTTTTTGGGTCCTAAACTTCCGGAGCCGTTTTGAGGCCCTAAACGACGGTTTTTGGGAAAACGGAGAGCAACATGGGTCCATAGACCAATGTTGCTCATTCAAAATTTGTATTCCTCGGATAGATATTTCTAACGAGGTATGGTATGCATCAAACGGAGATCGTATGCCAAAGTTACGCCTCTGGGAAGTTGAAACACCAATTTACCCAAACGGGGCCCATAGTTTTGGCGCTTCATCTCCTAGGGTTAGGGTTTTGGCTGTTTAGGATTTACCATTGTTTCTAAATAATAAATAGGCCCTCGAGCCTCATTGTAACACAGTTCAGAGGCCTGTAGCCGCCACATCTCTTCTCAGAGATAGCTACCAGCGCCCTAGCTAGTTTTATTTCCATTCTGTCTGTAAGCAAATTTCAGTTCTTCGATATTAATGAAATGAAGTGTTATTTCCGCTGCATCTCTGTATTTATGTTTATATGTTTATTCTGTTGCGTTCCTGCATAAATCCGGATCAGTGGTATCAGAGGGGTCTGCTTTTTCTCGATCCTTCTTTGCATGTCCCCAACGAGGTCGGGGTATAAGGAGCTAGGGCTTGATCTGGTGGAAACTTTGCAAGATCAGCCTCGCAAACCTCGACGGACGCCCATGGGGGACGAAAAGAAAGATGAGGGAGCAGGAGATCCTATCAAAATATTGCTCGAGGAGGTCCTCGAAAAACAAAGGAACGCGATGATGGATAGCTTTGCTCAGATCCTTCAACGGCTGCCCACCGGCGGCGCATCTGCATCCAGTAGCCACTCTGGAGTTGCGACTCCCTTTAAGGTACAAGTAAATTTTGACATTCCCATATTTGAGGGTCAAATAGACGCAGATGCCGTAGATAGATGGTTGAATCTATTAGAAGGACATTTCTCTGTTCATGACTTTTCAGACCGGGAGAAGATTATTTTTGCACTCCTCAAAGCTACCCCCCATGTTAAGGACTGGTGGGAAACCTACTGTGAGAACAAGGACCAGACAGAACCCTCTCTGTTCTCGGCCGTACCAACCTGGAATTCTTTCCGAGACGCCGTCAAGGAACAATACTATCCCGTGGGGAGCTATGAGGACAAGTACATACAATGGACCACGCTGCGACAACAAAGGGATCAAGATGTGCATGAGCTGATGAATCTGTTCCATACCCTGCGCACAAAGTTGGGTATCAAAGATTCAGAGAAACATCTGGTGCTAAAGTATTGCAGCTGTCTGCACAGATACATTCAGGAGGAAATGGAGTTCCTCGACATCTCCTCGCTTGGTACGGCATACCGGTATGCTGCCAAGATTGAGCAGAAATTCAAACAGAAGAAGCGAGACTTTGGATCTGCGAATCAAAAGCAAGGGAAAGGTGCTCCCAAACCGTAGAACAAAGGACAGAGCCAAGGCATGGCGACTCAAGACAACCTGTCGAAGCCACAAGCAAAGAACAACACCACAAAGCCAAATAAGGACACAGGAAAGTGGTGTGAGTTCCACAAGAGCTTCACTCACAACACAAGTGAGTGTCGGGCCAAGCAGTCGCTGGTGGTCGAGATATGGGCTTCTGAATCAGAACCTGACAAGGGGAATGACAAAGGGAAAACTATTATTGATGTGGAGCCCAATGCCACTGTTGTCACTACGAAGATCCAGAAGGAGGAACCAGAAGATCCAGAGGAGGAAGAACTTCTCTTCCACTCCCAGATGTGGGTAAAGGGCTCTCTAGTACAGTTCATTGTCGACAATGGGAGCCAAAAGAACCTTATTTCAGTAGACGCCGTGAAGCAGTTGGGCTTGCCGACCACAGCTCACCCACATCCATACACCATCGGGTGGCTTCACCAAGGACGAGATCTCCACGTCAGCCAGCAGTGCCACCTTCCCTATAGCATCAAGCCCTTCATGGATGAGGTATTATGTGACGTTTCTCCTACTGATGTTTCTGATGTATTATTAGGACAACCATACTGGTGGAAGCGTCATGCTGTGTATGAGTCTCGGCCTCGCGCTGTTATTGTTACTTTGGGAAATAAGTTGTACAAGATACCATAGGTACAACCTCCTGCCGCCATCTCTTTGGTTACTGCAAAACAATGCATTAAGCTCATTTCCCAAACCAGGAAATTCATTTTCTTGATGATCCGCCCCCAGGGAAAGAAGAAAACTGTGGCCACGGCCTCCAGACAGGGCTCCTTTGCACGACAACAACAAATGGATAAGGTTGTGGAGGAGTACGGGGACATCTTCACCTCATCCACAGGGGTTCCTCTGCACTGTCAGGTCAAGCACCCGATTGATCTGACCCCCCTTGCACCACTACCCAATGGACCGATATATCGACACTCTGTTCTGGAGAACAATGAAATCAAGAGGCAGATTCAGGAGCTATTGTAGAAAGGTCACATCTGACCAAGTTCATCTCCTTGTGGGAGCCTGATCGTGATGGTACAGAAGAAGGATGGGACGTGGAGACTTTGTATTGACTATCGGGCGCTGAACAAGATCACTGTCTGGAATAGGTACCCGATCCCATGGATTGATGACCTTTTGGACCAACTCAAAGGTGAAAAATATTTCAGCAAGATTGACTTGCAGTCGGGGTATCACCAGGTACCAATTGAACCCTTCGATGTGTGGAAGATTGCCTTCAAAGCCAAGGAAGGCCTTTTTGAATGTCTGGTCATGCCTCTCGGGTTGACGAATGCTCCCGCAACCTTCATGAGGATGATGGACGACATCTTGCGGCCATTCACCAGCTCATTTGTAGTGGTGTACTTGGATGACATTCTGATCTTCAGCCAGACTTGGGAAGACCACCTTCACCACATCCGACAAGTCCTCCAAACACTGCAGCAACACAAGTTGTGTGCCAATTTGGAGAAGTGCACTTTTGGCATGACCCAGGTTCAATATCTGGGATACGTTATTGATGAAAGGGGGGTGCATGTAGATCCAGCCAAGATCCAAGTCATTTGGGATTGGCCAGCCCCAACCACTATAACAGAGCTTCGCAGCTTTCTGGGTCTTGCTAATTTCTATCGAAGGTTTGTGTTGGGATTCTCTCATATCACTTGGCCCTTGAGTCAAGTCACCAAGGGAGGAGCGAGAGAAAAATTCTTTTGGTCAGAACCTCAACAGAAGGCGTTCACAGAATTGAAAAATCGCTTCTGTTCTGCCCCAGTGCTCACTTTACCAGACTTGCAACAGCCATTTGAGATCGAGACAGATGCCTCTGACTATGTTATTGGGGCAGTTCTTACTCAACAGGGACATCCAGTGGCATATCACAGTGAGACATTGTCGGAGACAGTTCACAAGTATCCCACCTATGACAAAGAAATGTATTCCATTGTGCAAGCCTGTCGACAATGGAATCATTACATTTTGGGGAAGGAAACAATCATCCACACAGACCACCAGCCCCTGCAGTTCATACAGACACAAGGGAAGTTGCAGAATGATCGCCATCAGAAGTGGTCCACATATCTGCAACAGCTTCATTTGAACATCAAGTACAAGAAGGGTAGCACCAATAATGTTGCAGACTGCCTCAGCCGACCACCGATCGTGGCGCTCACCACCGTGCTCAACTCTTGTGGGCACGAGACTTCTGATTGGCCGCTTCTCTATGAGAGTGACCCAGAATTCGGACACACTTACAAGGCACTCTTGGGGGGCACACAAGTTCCAAATTTTCACCTCCAAGATGCACTTTTATGTCACCTGGGACACCTTTGTGTTCCTTCAAGCGAGCGTGCCAAGATGATATGGGAAGCACACTACAGTCGAGTCGCTGGGCATTTTGGGGTCGAGAAAACAGTAGCAATACTACAGAAGTATTTCTATTGGCTGAACCTTCGAAAGGATGTCGAGAAGCACATCAGATCCTGCACTGCTTGTGCCATTGCAAAACCGACCATCAAGAAGCAAGGCCTATATACTCCTCTACCTACCCCTAGTCGACCTTGGGAATCCATCTCCATGGATTACATGTCGGGCTTGCCTTCTACTAAGCAGGGAAATGACTGTGTTTTTGTGGTCGTCGACAGATTCTCGAAGATGGCCATTATGGCGGCTTGCATGAAGAATATCACAGCAGAAGCCACTGCTAAACTCTTCTTTGAATGAGTGTGGGTGCACTTTGGGATGCCACAGTCTATCATATCAGATCGGGATAGCAGGTTCCACAACACATTTTGGTCCAACCTCTGGTCAATGTTGGATACCAAGCTCACCAAGTCCATAGCTTTCCATCCCCAAACAGATGGCCAGACAGAGGTCGTCAACATAATGATTGTACACATTCTGCGCATGTACAATTCAAAGAATCCACGCACATGGGACGAGAGCCTCCCCTATGTACAACATAGTTATAATCGGGCTCTCCACAGTTCAATCAGCCATAGCCCCTTTCAGGTGGGCTTGGGATTCCAGCCACTATGTCCTATTGACATAGCCATGCCATTTGCAGCTGCTCAGGCTGATTTAGCTCATGTCCAGTCTGAATTTGACAAAGCAAGTAGCTTCATTGAGCACATTCAACACATCCGCCAACAGGTTCATGATAGATTGGACAGAGTCAATGCCAAGTACAAGCAACGCCATGATCAACACTGGGTGCCACACAACTTCTAGGTGGGCGACAAAGTATGGCTACATTTGCAGAAGGAGCGCCTCACTGGACCCCACCGCAAGCTTCACGCGCTCCGATACGGGCCGTACACCATCACCAAGGCTATAGGGAACAATTCTTTCGAGCTCAATATTCCACCATTCCTTGGTCTGCACCTAGTCTTCAATGTGGATCACCTTCGTCCTTAATTCCCACCTCTATTGGACACCTCAGACATTGCAGAACAACTCACACTAATAGAGTTAAACCTAGACTGCATGGAATAGGCCACCATAGATTGTATCATGGACATGAAAATCAAGAACACTCGCCAACAGAAGATCCAACTGTATCGGGTTGTCAAAGCTGGCCAACTCCTGCACCAAGGAAAGTGGTTCACCAGGGACCAAGTTCAACAGAAATTTCCTCATCTCATGGAGGAACTTAACGCAATGGGGACCATTACTTCCTAAGTGGGGAGGAATGATCTAGGTGGATATTGGTGGTCACCCGCCTATTCCACTTGGGGCCCCACCATTGTCTCTTTCAGTTTTTTAGTTTCGGCACAACTTACTATTTTTAGCAGTTTTTCGGGTCCTAAACTTCTGGAGCCGTTTTGAGGCCCTAAACGACGTTTTTTGGGAAAAAGGAGAGCAACATGGGTCCATGGATTGATGTTGCTTGTTCAAAATTTTTAGTCCTCGGATAGATCTTTCTAACGAGGTATGGTACGCGTCAAACAGAGATCGTATGGCAAAGTTACGCCCCTGGGAAGTTGAAACACCAATTTACCCAAACGGGGCCCATGGTTTTGGCGCTTCATCTCCTAGGGTTAGGGTTTTGGATGTTTAGGATTTACCATTGTTTCTAAATAATAAATAGGCCCTTGAGCCTCATTGTAACGCAGTTCACAGGCCTATAGCCGCCACATCTCTTCTCAAAGATAGCTACCAGCACCCTAGCTAGTTTTATTTCCATTTTTTCTGTAAGAAAATTTCAGTTCTTTGATATTAATGAAATGAAGTGTTATTTCCACTGCATCTCTGTATTTATGGTTATGTGTTTATTCTGTTGCGTTCCTGCATAAATCCGGATCAATGGTTTTCTTAAACTAGAAGCAATTCATGTGTGAAAATATTCGCTTGAACCTGCACAAATAGTTCAAGCCAAAAATTTTGGGTTTGAAGATAAATGATGATATCTCCTTACCAGGGGTCATCTGAATTGATTAGAAACAAGGTCTCTTAAGGAATTAAATATTTACTTATTTTTTCTATTTCAGTATAGGGAAGGTCACCAATTAGTTCAACAAAGACTAAGGATTTCTTAGACTTAGATTAAATAAATTCTAAATCAAACACTTTTAGAATTACAATCAAGTTCGTGTACATGCCCCCCAACAATTGACGAGTAAGGATATAATTCATAGGGTTATAATCAGAAATAACCATAGTTTTGTGAATTAATATGTAGTGTTGAAGCCATTGGAGAACTTGTATAACTTCCAAAGCTAATTTCTCCACATGTGAGTAATTTATCTATGTGTTAGTAATATTTCTACTCAGGTATTAAATCACATGTTCATCATTTGCATCATCTTCCTAAATAAGTACCATAGAAATAGTACCGTCTGAGACATGTAAGTATAAAAAATAATCCTGATGGTAATCAAGTTGGTGTAACAAAGGCGTGTGAGTCAACACATCCTTCAAAGTGTCGAAAGTTGTTTGGGCTATGTCATCACAAAGAAGGGGAACCCATTTTTTCAATAATCAGGTGAAACCTTTAGTAAGGTCAACATAATTTGGTACAAAGTGACGTAAAATTTTTGCCTTCCCTTGAAAACTTTGGAGTTGATGAAGGTTAAAAGGAGTAGGTAAATTGAGTATGGATTGAACCTTCAATGAATCAATGCATATCCATTCCTTGGATACAATGAAAATGAGTCGACTATATTCCACATAAAAAAACACATTTGTGCGGGTTAAAGTGAATATTGTAATCCCTTTAATATTTTTTCTCACTCTCGAAATATGGAAAGATGACCAAGTACAATTGTTTTTTTCGAACTCATTTAAGTATATGAAAAATATGTATAAGTTTACTGCTTTTACAGACTTTGTAGAATATTTACAAAAAAATTACACTGTGATTGATCATGGTCAAAATAGTTATCACTTGTTTTATTTTACACTTTTTCGGGCTCAGGGGACTAAATTTACAAAAAAATAACAGTATAGATTTTTCTTTTTATCTCTTTTTCAAACTCTGTAAATGTGAAAAAGGAATCGAGTTATTCCTTCATTGGATTCGTAAAACACAAACAATGTAGGACTCATCAAGCATGCTGATACCAAACCACTCCTTCCTAGGGTTAGTTAAAAATACTTCAAAGTACTTATTTGAAGGATGAGATTATACTACAAGCATATGTTTTCCTCCTCAATATTGATAAAAATAAAGAGGTACCTCCTAGAAATGGTGGGGGGGAATTGGGAAAAAACAATGTACAAAGTTTGTGTTTCACAATAATTCGCTCTTGAACATGGAACTCTTTCAGTTTTGAGTCTAATTGGGTTAGGAAATCCACTTTCCTATCTGTTGAACACCCCAGCTTCAAAGTATTTATAGTGGTTTTTTATCCCATATTGAGTTAGTTTTTACAACTCTGTATAGTGTCATCGATATGTTCAATAGAAGTTCAACCTTAGTTAAAATATTTTGCAATACTTATAACCCTCTTTTGCGTTGACCATATTTTAGTCAGAACTAAATTACCTCATTTTTCATACTCAAAATACTGATACTTGTTTCGTGTCATTGATGGGGGATACCTCAAGGCCCTCTTGTGATGAGTCACTTCCAATTGACGTCAACACATTAACTGGGAAGTTGACTTAGAAACTCCTTTTAGTACCTTTGAACTTGCATGATTCAATGGTAGGTCTCCTCACTTTCATGAAAGGTTTACATCATTTTCCTTCGATTGAAATATTCTATGAGAGTTTGAATGAAGATCATTCATTCACACTTAGTAGATTATACTACTGTACCATGAGAGTGTTGAGAAGTCAATGCAAGTAGATTAGTATTTGATTCCTCTTACTTGATAATTACTTGTGAATTATGTTGCCTTATTTTACTTATTTATAATTATATTATCTTTGATCAAGCAATTACTAAATTATATGTTTATGAATATAACAAAAAAAAAAAGACACAAGATGTAGGAACTCTGCGAGGGAAAAACACCTCTCTAGGGGAAAACCTAGTAAAAAATATCTTCCTTCAATAGTTTTATTTGAGACTTTTCAACATAGACACATAATAAACCTTCCTCCACACCAAGTCAGCCCTTCTAAATCTTCGACCCTATACCAAAAACAACTTAACCCCAACAACTTCAACTATGCAAAAACATGAAACAACTGCTAACAACAAAAACAAAGGGACTTCGATCTTCCAAACTATGGAATGCGAGAGAGAGAGAGAGAGAGAGAGAGAGAGAGAGAGAGAGAGAGAGAGAGAGATAACCGAAAAGTTTTATTTTCTTATTCTCCTTATTCTTAGCCCAACTCACACTTATTTTAGCCTCATTATCCCACTTTTCACTTTTTCTAGCTTCTCTTGAGATATCTAAACTTGAGTGAGTGAGATTCTCCAAATGATTTCGATATGCTCCAATATATAGGCTCCAAGTGAGGTCAATTGATACCTTTTAGGCCGACTTGATCTCATTTAGGCTAACTTGGTGTGTAGGTGACATAATTCATATTTTACTAAAAGATAATTATTTTTACATGATTCAAAAGCCCAAGAAGGGTCTCATAAAATATACAATAACTATAATGACTTAATATTAAGCCTAGGAGTTCACAATGGGGACTTTGACTAATATAATGATGACCCAAGCATGAAACCCAAGCTTTAATAATTCATTGTAACAATAATATTTTTTTTTTCTTTGTTCCTTTGACAAGTACATTACATAATGACCCAAGTACATTTATGAAGACCAAACCTAGTTACATTTTTCAATACTACCTCTTAACTAGGGAGGTATTCGTCATATACAAGTACAATGGAAGATATCAAACTACGTGAACTACGAAGAGTTTAGGCACCGAAATGACATGGACTAGATTCCTGAGTAGGGAAATCTATCTAAGGTATCTCAATAGTTTAGGCACCACAATGCCAAAGACTAGATTCTTGACTAGGGAAATCTATTCAAGTTGGAAAAAGGTGGAATAAAGATTTTAGGCTCTCTAGGTACCATTGGGATTACTTACTAACCACCAACCCAAGGATCTAAGTGTGTATCCGAGGTCAGAGCTCTAAGACCAGCACCACCCTCCCTACTTCAGTACCTAGAAATCAACACAAAGTGTCGACCTATTGTCCTCCCAGGAAATGCTTCAGTCACAAATTCTCAACAAATCTCTTCCAATATTTTATCATCAATCAAATTAGAAATATCTACTAAACCAAGCATGTTTCTAAAATTTTCAAATTTATTATTAGGAAGATACTTTGTTAGTATGTAAACTACCTGATCATTTGTTGAGACATACTCCAGCTTCACGATCCCATCCCGCACCAAGTTCCTAATGAAGTGGAACTTATTGTTGATCTCTAATCCATACTTTTGCATGATAAATCACTTCAACCCTCATACACAATTTCAAACTTTGTGCTTTAGGGGGAAATCTGTTACATGTCATTTTGTCACCAATAGGAAAATGAATAAAAATCTAGATCCCTTTATGTTCGAAGATCCATTCTTAGTAATCCACTAAAAATTTAGAAGAAAAAATATTCTAAAGATCCCAAGAATCCTGGATTACATTTCTTAAAAACCCTAATTTTAAGTAGTGTTGCACTTTTCCTAGACACAAATTGTGACACCGCAGGTTAAGTCATTGAAACCTTCACAAAGTGATGCACTGTTATCCATTACAAAGTGTGAAACCCTTTCAACATGGGTAAAAGTAAAAAAAGTAAAGTCTAGAACCTTGTTGAGGAATCTTCCCTCAACTAACTAGACCTATCTAGAACCTTGTTGAGGAATATTCTCTCAACAAAATAGACCTCAAGCTCCTACCTAATGTAGGAGAATTAACACTCAAATTAAATTTAATTGTTTGATTAGCCCAAGGAGGGGTCATTTGTAAATATTGTAAAATTCCCTTATAAAATGTTTAAATTCCTAGAAAGCATAGGCATGGAATATACTAGTTGATGTTTGTAAACATATCCATAGAAAAAAGGGATATTAGAGAGGATAATTGCTTTTTATTCTCAAGAGATTTGATTAGTCATAAATTAGAAATAGGAAGGATTTCTTTGAATAGAGTTTGTTGCAAAGTCATAGGAGTTGATTGTGAGAGTTAGATAAGCTTTATTGTAATTATAAATTCATTGTAAGCCTCGAAGGAAGGCAGAGACCAATTAAAAATAATGAAAATTAGGTCAGAGAGGAGAGGTCAATTTAACACAGAAATTAGGCTAAGGATAAAGTAGAGAGGTGAGAGCCGAGAGAAAGAGAGGGTTCTATAGAAGATAGAAGGGCATGTAAAAGGCGCATTAGGCCAAAGCTAGATTGTAAATTTTTTTTTATTTGTATCTTTACATTTATTTAATTAATGAGGAAATCGAATTCATTGTGATTATGTGTCATTCCTTTTACGTGCTGAGTGATTCGACGTAATAGAGAAATTATGGTTTCTGTGTGATAAACCATTGTGAATGAATTCTAATTGAATTTATAAGTCTTTCTGAGAGATAAAATACTTAATAGATGGGTAGAATTTGTGTGATTATAGTCTGGAACAAGTGGATGTGTTTGCAGGTCGAGTAAGAAAAAAATCACAAATTCTAGATTCAGAGAGGTAACATAGAATGGTGTTCTCTATTCTGGCTTGAAATAGTGAGTAAGGCATGCAACAAACTTGATAATTTCAAGTTGGAGTGAATAAAAAAACAGAAGAAAGCTCAGGAAGGAGTAGTGTGGAGAAGATAGAGTTGTAGAGTGGTGGTAGTCAAAAAAAGAGAAATATTAAGGCACCCAAAACCCAAAATATGCCAAAAAAGAGATTGGAAGACAAGGATTAAGTTAGAGAAATAGGAAAAATACCTATGGCTAAGATCACATCGGAAAGATAAATTGTGAAAATGCCGAAGTGGACACGTGTCGGGTGGAGGATCCATGCGCATATCGCATAGCGCATGCAATATTGTATAATAGTTAATGGTGGGGTTAAAGTTTTCGAAGTGTGATGAGGTAAGTTTGCAGTTTACCAAAGTGTGACGAGAGTTAAAGGTCTGAAAATCCGATATGAGATATTAATATTTTCCGATTTGCGATGAAGCCTAAAGTTGCGATATTGCGATGTGATGCGATCACATATCACATATGATAGGAGAAGCCTAGGAAGTGCGATATTTTATAATCACCGATGTGTGAAATGATATATTCACCAATATGCGAAGTGTCATGTTCTGTGATCCGAAAAATCATTAAATCCACGAAATTGCAATATGTTTCGGATTTGCGATGCTGTGTTTGCGATAAGGGAATGTGATGCCGCAAGGAATAGTTTGAAGCTGCGTGTTGAAGGGATTCCTCGAGGTATGTGAATCTGTATAAATATAACATATGATATGTTATATTTGAGCTTTAAACCTAAAAACCATTTTATTAAAGCTTCCACGTGCATATATGGAGTAGCATTGACTCCATAATGGTGATGTGGATAATTAGTGGGGTTTATTCCACAAAAACTGCCATCATTTGGCATCAGAACATGAGATTTATGAAGATGCATTTTTTGCTGCATCACTACCTCTTTGGACCTCATCCTAGGAATGATGAATCTCATCCCCCTTATCATGGAAAAAATCTCCTCTAATTGTGGATATCATCCTTTAGAATATGGATCTCCAACTTCCTCTCCTCTCCTATAAATAGAATGCAAACTAAAGGAGTAGGAGTTGACTTTTGAAGTATCCTTCTGTTGCCAAAGTGAAGAGTGAAGGCTTATAATTGTAAGAGGAAGGATTAGATATTTCTTGGAAGATAGCTTACGCCATCAATGCCAAAAGGGTTGTAATATTATCTTCCCATTACTAATACAAATTGCATTGTTTTTCTCATACAATATGTTGAGTGTTTATATATATATATATATATATATATATATATATATATATATATATATATATATATATATATATATATATATAACTTGAATTAATTTGTATATTGTATTATTTGATCTTGTGTTGTTTATGTCATTGAAGATTCCATTTCAACAATTGAAAGTGGAGCAAGATCTCAAGAAAACAAAGGAATGAAGGCTTTCATTCATCGTGTAAGTTTACCTCTAAATGATTCAAGTATTTCTAGAGAAGAATTTGTAATGTCCCTTCTCAATAATTTTATCCAAAGGAAGTACTACCATTTATAAAATTTTGAAGCCAACACAAATTTTGACACCAACTTAGGAAAAGCGGGTCGAAATGTTTGAGTTGGTGGAATGTGGAGGCCATCCCCACATGAAATACGTACCCCTTGGAGGATTAATTGACTTGGCTAAGGGAAAGTAGGAACATTTGGGTGGAGGGACCCGCATGGTATTGAAGGCAACAAGTATAAATAAGAGAAGGATAACAACTATTGGGCCCTTTTGAAAATTTATCATTTACCATTGTTGCTCAAGATGTTCAGCCAAGTCACAAGTGTTGTTGAGAAAAAGAGTTTTTCAGGGATAAGAATTTCCCTTTCTTTGGTGGACCTTGAGTTCCACCCTAGGGAGGTATCACTAAACTCAAGGAGAATAATTCAAGGGAGATCGTAGTCCTTTTAACTGATTTTCCCCAGCACGTTTGTACTCATGAGGGGAGGCAGAAGCCCCATCATACCACTCAAAAAAGCTAATTCCTAGGGGTATTTTGGTCGGATAAATTTGGAGTAAATTCATCAGGGTAGGACTAATGTTTGTGGGGATTTTTGGAACTGGGGGTTGCTTCTTTGGAGGAGGCCAAAATTATTCTTTCTGGGCATACGCAGGGGGTCATTGGGCATAATTATTTGGAGTTGGGATCAATCTTCTGTAATATTCCCAATTATCCCAAGCTAATGGGAATATTCAATTTTGTTTCATTTTTTTGTTGCATGAATAAATGTGTAAGGAGGACAATGAAAACTCCTATTACAACAAATAAATCAATGCCACATGTGAACAAGGCTAAATCTGGGCTAACTAAATGAGCACCCTTAGGTGTGAAAGGGGCTGAATGTTTTGACTGGGTCAACCATGACCAAATCAACAACGATGTCTTGGAGGAGTGGCCATCATTGAGGCACAACACAATTTTAGATGGAGGTGGCTCATGTGAAAGGAGCTATTTCATTGAGATGGTTTAGGGTTATGCAAGCTCTCAAAATTATAGAAGGAAGATGATGGCAGCATGAGAAGGTTGTTTATGATTATGTTATTTATGAAGATTTTGTTTGTTTAGACATTTCTTATTCTCCTTGCTATTTAGCAGAGAATAGTGCTCTTTAGCTGGGTGTTACCAAGCGGGAATCCCACCTCTTTCCTTGAGAGGCCTCTTGAAAAATTCTTGCATTTCTTGTCCACTATCAGGCATTTGGCCAAGCTCTTATTCCAACTACAACACAGATCTTGTTTAGGGTTTGGTTGTCTTTGTAAGCTGCAACAAGTGGAGGATAGATCTACTCAGATCTAGGCCATTCTAGTGCCTCTTTTCAGTGGGGAAGGCTTCTATCCCATTGGAAAGAGAGTATTGGATGATTGGAGTTACATTTCTATATCTTGGCATTAGGCCAAACATGTTCTAGAGCCTACATCACAATTTTCCTTCCAGGACTATGTTATTTGCAAGGGTGTTGTTGCAGGGTATTTTGGCGCATCTTTTGGAGGATTGGTTTTCATGTGTTGGGGATCTACCCTTCACATTTGAGATCCATTGGATGGGATCATCATATTGTATAGATCATATTAAATCTGAATCTCCATGTATTTTTGAATATTTCTACAGATCTGCTGCAATAGATCTCAGATCTACTCTATGTACTTCACTTTTTGCCGAAAACCCCAAGGGGCATTTAAAGAGTAGCCTATCTAGTGTACAGATCTGATATAGATCTAAATTTTTGTACACAGATTTGCGCTAGATCTGAAGTGTAATCTACAGTTGTTTCAACCAATAAAAATAATGCTATCAAGCTATTTCAGTCATAATATATGGTTGCAACACCTCATTTTTTAGGGTTTTCTTGTATAAAGTCTTCTATATCCTATTGTACATCTTATGGGTTTTAATATAAATTTGATTTGCTGATGTAAATGTAAATATTGAGCCTCCATATTGGCCTCCTGCTCTTACTTAGATGATCTACATTATTTCTCTGCATAATCTATTTCAGTATTGTTGCTTTCTCATTTGGGGATATTACAATGGTATCAGAGAAATCATCTTGGCATAGCCTGTGCTTTCTTGAGAAGCCAATATGTCTTCAGAAGAAGAAGAACCTCTTACTGATAGAGATAAGAGGTATCCGAAAAAAATACAGAAGAAATTTGATTACACAAATGATGATAAAGACAAGGGTAAAGCCCTTGAATATGGAAGTAATGAAGAAGGAAAGGAATTTGCAAAGATGCTTTTGAGAGCCATGCAAGATCTTTCTAAAGAGATCAAAGAGATGAGAATGGAAATAATCAAAGGATCTCCTAAGAGATTACATCTTGGAGAAATATTTGGCATGTCTCACCACTGGAATGATCAACCAGTGCATCAACCACAAGTTTCCCAATGCTCTACCATGCCTACCTTTTTGGCTGTGGGAAATGAAGGGTTTCAAGAGCAAGAATCCCTTGAAGACTATTTTGAAGAATATGAATCTCAAAATCAGTGATTCAAATATCATTTGAGTTTTTAGGAGTTTTGTCACCTCAAGGACAACAGAAGACCAAAGCATCATCGTAGAGAGGGTGGATTCACTTAGAATCATGATCAACATCACTCTATGGGAAGATTCTTTTTACACAATTTTGATGGGTCATCCAAGTGTTCTGCCAAAGCATGGGTAGAAAAAATTTACATCTACTTTCAGTTGAACAAGGTTCCAAAGATGGAAGCTATCAAGATTGCAACGCTGCACTATGAGGGTGAAGCACATCACTGGTGGTTCCATGGCTTGTCTACATTGGGTCATGCCAATGTGACTGCTTATTCAGAGTTCACTAGAAGTGTGGTGGAGATATTTGACTGAAGATATCATGAGGCACCATTCATGAGTCTTGCAAAGTTGAAACAATCAGGTAATACAGAGTCTTATATTTATGAATTTTTGAGATTATCTGTTATGGTTCCTGATTTGTCTGCAGC